>OX453080.1:10816563-11416563 GCA_949699795.1 Spicauda simplicius | reverse complement strand
CGACTTCAACCGGAATCCTCCGAGCGCGTTGCCCCATCGGGCTCCTCCCAGATGGGCGGCTGGGCCCACCGTTCCGTCTAGTCTTTACGACATATGCGACCACATATACCGCCGTCCTTCCCGAGATTGCCTGACCGAACGGTTCTAGCTCCCACTCTAGCCGTCTGCAACCCCGGAAGCCCCTTTTAGTTGCCGCTTACGACAGGCAGGGGATGCCGTAGTCCTATTCTGATCCCGGAACTACAGGGACGATAAATAGCCGCCTAACAGCAAATTGAGCAGTCGTTAACAGCCGCTCGAGCGATTGCAGTCGATGGGGAATCAGCCTTATGATGAGAGTTAGTCAGCGTTTTGACTAATATGCTTACAAGAACAATTATTAATAAATTCAATGTGCAAAATGAAATTACAACTTTTTTATCGTTGATACAAAACAACATCTGTTGAAATGTAGGTACAAATTTGATATTCAAATATTATTTTATTAATATTACTAGTTGACCCGGCGAACTTTGCCCTGCCTAAAAGTCAAAAATCTAAAATTATCAGTGTTTCTCCATTTTATTATGTATGTATTATAAATAAAAACCTTCCTATCGAATCACTCTATCTATTACAAAAACCGTATTAAAATCCGTAGCGTAGTTTTAAAGATCTAAGCATACATAGGGATAGGGACAGACAGCGGGAAGCGACTTTGTTTTATACTATGTAGTGAAGTGATGTAGGTGAAACTTTTTGAGGACGAATGGATGGATAAAACTAGAAACTGCCAAAAATTAACATTTGTAGCCGAGCAATAATTTTTTAATAATTAATTATTTAGCGTGGACATTCATAGCTACAAACATACATATATACGCTCAAAAAACTGTATCCTATTTATGACGCAGTCGGATAAAAGTAAATATTATTTGTATAGCCAATGGTTCCGGTATTAATTAGGTTCGGACGCAGACGGTTCAAGCAGACGGACAGACGAAAGTTTGCAACAGAGTTATTTTTTTCTTTGGTTTTGCACATCTGTGTGCGGAACCCTAAATGATATAAAAGGCAGCGGGGAACCAAGCTATTAAGAACGGCGCATACGATACCATATTGAAAATTCCAGAGCACAATAATATGACTGATTAATGATTATGATCTAAATCGCATGGATACAATAGCAATGATACCTACTTATATTAATCTTAAATCATTATTTCTGTCTCACTAATGTCTGTACGTTTGTCTGCTTTACTATTTCAAAAATTAAGAGAAGAAAGGGGATGGAACCAGTAGTTTAATCGGGGTGGTAAGTACTATCCTACACCTATTTGTAGCGTCAAGCAGTTTTACAAAATAAATTGAAAATTATTACAATTTATTTGAATTAGAGAAATATTGGTGCTACTTTGGACAATATGAAGTGTGTTTTTTTTTTAATTTAAATTACGGTTGAATTGCGACCGTTGCGAGTCGTAATAAACTCGCACCAAGAGTACAAGTATAGACTATACTTTGACCGTTTGTCGTTCAATCTTATGAATAAAAAAATAATTCTATAATTCTTTTGCGCTTGCCTCAACCTTTTTACATAAAGAGACATTAAGTTTCCAACGACGATTTAGCATATTCTTTTTAAGTACCCTTTTTGCAGTCATTCACCACAATATACCACTCGACGAGGTGAACGTACTGTAATTATATGAAATACTCATATGAACTCAGACTAATGTTTTCGACGCGAAAATTGTTACGAACCATTAAAACTAGCTTATCCGCCTTTGCTTGCTCGCTTTTTTGGTTAATCGGTGTTATATGTCACTCGGTTTAATTACTACAAGTTGTATAATAACTACACGCCTAGATAAAAAAAAACATGTATTTTATGTTATTTATGAGTACATTCAATGGTGGCAGAACTCCTTGTGGTTCGACTCCGGATGCATTGTCACACTTATTTTTCCCTTTTTTTCTCGAGGGGTACCTTTAAAAGGTACCCGACGCCGTGGGAGCGACGCAAGGTTATGTATATCTTCAGAGAGGGTTATTTATTTTATTTGTCATTGTCATAAATTAATTTCACCTACGGTGCAATTATAATAAGAAATCGAACATATCTGTCTATCTGGTGATCGAATCCGGAACTTTGCCTGGTGAACCTTGCAATGTTATTCGTAAATCTATGCAGTGCCGGATTAAGCCAGCGCGGGGCCGGTAGCAAATTCTGACAGGAGGCCCATAGTTTGCCTTAAGTGTAATAAATAACACAAAACTTATCTGGATTTAATCTGGGAACATTTAGAGATAACACTTTCTATATCTACTTCTTTCAGTTTAAGATTTTCAGGACAGTAAAGATAGCAAAATATAAATAGTAGGTGTTGGGCTGTCGGGCCCCTCTAGTCGCGGGGCCCGTAGCATTTGCTACTCTTGCTATGTCGCTAATCCTGCACTGAATCCATGTTACATTGGTAACACCTCGGTCGAACCCCGTTCTACATTTCTCAGTACACAAAAACCCATTGAACAAAATACCGTATTGAAATCGTACCTTCTTGGTAACGAAGCGCCCATTTCAATCCTTTCTAAGCCAATCCACGGAATGCAAAGCTAAATATTAGAATCGTGCACCCGTTCCGTGGCTCGTGATCGTCTGATAACCGTCTCGACCTAATGAGACATCACATTTTGTGCGCGCCCCATAAACATAACTGTTGCTGGGAAAGGGAGTGTTGCCAATTCCGGAAGTTTCTCCCTGAATTTAGGGAGTATATTAATAGTATTTTAGGAGAATATAATTTAGTATTACAGCCAGTTATTTCGGCTTCAGGCCTTGTTATTTAGTCGGAGCTATCTTATTTAAAGCCATATATGCCTAATATAAGTTGGGAGTTTTCATTTATAATTTAGGGTTTTTTTCAATATTTTAAGAGTTATTAAACAGATGCCAACTCTTGTACGATATAACGTTGATGGGAGGAAACGTTGTTTTTAACATTAATACTCCGAATTTAGCATCGAAGTACAACCAAGACAATCCACAAGGTAAAGAAGTTGCCATACTAAAGTTACACATAAACTTTAGTGTCCTTAGTTCTACACCCGGTCAGTCAAATTAATCTAAATGAGGAGTTTATAGAAACGGTCCAGGTGACAATGTTTACATAGACGTCTTTGTTTTTCGTGTCACCCGCGATGTAGTTCAATCATCGGGTGGTCTACACGCTCCTTTATGGCTTTCGTTTGCAACTAAATGCCAGGGTGTGAGCAACTCAATCAAGATTGCATCAGGCTCATTAAATAGAGCTATCGGATTCTACGTTTCTTAGCTAGTTTCTAATATTTATAAGATCCTCGTTTCAAATTGAAGCCTCATTACGTTCTTGGTCTACTTCACGCTGGTCAAAATTGTGAATGTAATCTTGACAAAAATAACAAACATTTGTTGTAAATGACTTAGTGTTTTCATTAATTGACTAATGATATGAATGCTCCTACAAAAATTGAATGTAGATAATCATACACGGAATTGGAAGTTTCATTTGTTTGATGTTGTGCTATTAAAGATTCTGACAGAAATTTTAATGACTAGACAAAGATACTGCTTAAAAGAGGTGAAAAAACAAGGGCTACGAGTACAAATTCTAAAAAAACGACATCTAAGAGATCTCGATTGAGACTCTTCGACCACAAGAACAAGCAACAAGTAGCGTTGTCAGTAAAGGCTTGTGCTCCGTTTATTAAAAAGCCTCATGAATTTCTAGCTTAATGATGAAAAGCATTCTACTTGGTAGTTCTTTTATATGAGCTAGAAATTCATGAGGCCTTTGAATAAACAGAGCACATTATAACAAGCTTAAATTAAACAATAGTTCTGGACTTATTGATAAGCCAATTTTCTGCATATTCTCTACATATTTAGGAAATTTAGGGGTATTCAAACCACTTTAACTCTTTTTCAAAATATAAGCAAAAAAAATTCAATAAATTGACAAAATTATATTAGATTGTCAACACAACCAAGCCCTAATAAACCCAGGGACAGGCAAGAGAAATGTGATAAAGATAGACGCGATAGAGCTGGAAATACAGTTCGTCCCTTATCTAGATCGACTGTCGGCTATCGTTACCGAGTGAAAAGCTTGTTTAGATTTTAATTACACTTTATTGATGATTATTTTGATATTGATCAGTCATTATTTACAGAAGGAAACTTAGATGTTGATAGATTAAGAAAAGTATTTTAGTTAATCATAAATAACTACGAGTATTTGATTAAATTGTAAAATAAGAATCAGAAATTTTCTCGTAATTACTATTACGAGAAAATTTCTGATTCCTATTTTGATAAAGGTGATAATTTGAATTTATTATCACAGTTTTGTGCATATCTAGTCTTTATGAAATGGCAAACAGGAGATCGCGTATGAGTTGCTAAATCCTAAAGATTAAGATTTTAAACTTCAAAAGTAAAAGTATCTTTTAGCCTTTAAAGCCAGAAAAGGAGGCGAATCTAGCGTATCGTCGTCAACTCATTGTTGTCCTACTGCTGGGCACGGGTCTTCTATCGGAATGAGAGAGTTATAGGCCAGGGTCCACCGCCCTGGCCAAGCGCGAATTGGTGGACTTCACACACCTCCGAGAACTATTTTTTTTTAAACTCTCGGGTGTTTAGGTTTCCTCACGATGTTTTTCTTCACCGAAAAGCAGTGATAATTAATTTCTAATACGCACATAATTTTAGAAAAATCTAGCGTATAGCTGAAATTAATACTAACTGTAAATAAAAACTAAAAGGTTTAATAAGTAAGCTCACGTGAATGTCACGTACTAATTAGAAGTTAAGTAAGAGGTAACAATTCATTGATCGTCGGGAGATATCACACTAGAGGTACAGTGGGAATAATTGCCGATTGTTACCCTTATCTAAATCTTGGGTTAGCTGTCACGGAGAATATCTGGGAGATAAAGCGTTATTAATTATTTGCCGTTGTGTTTTAAGATATCTTAAAGAATAATACAAGTGTTAACGGTAACGTGGCAAGTGATTTGACGAAGATTGCATAAAAACACTCAATGGTTGACCTTGGCAATGAAAGCAAAGTCGGTATGCAGCATGATGAGAAAAAATGAAGGAGAATCTGTTCTTGGACATTTGTACTCTAGTCCTAAACCACGAGAACTAATAAGGTTAATCAAATATCCTTTGCTACTAATTCCTAAAGGATTGGTGACTATGGCTTATCAATCACACGTTCACAGCTTCATATACTTGTTGCACCATATCACATTATCATTCTACTATCAATAAATAAGTTTTACACGATGATCAAAATCAAAATGGGTGACGACAGTGCCCCCGCAGTCACATAAACATTACATTATATGAACGAATGAATGAATGAATAAGGAATGTCATAATATATACAAAAATATTTTTCTCCAATATCTCCATTTTCTTAAAATCGTAATGTGCTTATTAATGAGAATGCAAAGAAAATACCTTTTCCAGAAAACATGTTTGCCTTTCAAGAGACATTGAACTATTTTTCTTGAATCTACAGCTGTTTTTAAAATTCCTATGTAATAAAATTCTCTTATTTGACAAAATGGCTCCGCAATAAAATGTCTAGACAGATAAAAAGAAAGTTAAAATGTAAGTTAGGTTTTTGTAGAAGGAATAATATAACTAAAGATTGAAAGCTGATATTAATAATGTCACAAAGTGTATCCAATAGGATTTTCCAATGTTACAGTTACAGTGAAAACAAAACCCTATTCGTTAGCTGCTGACTTGAAAAATGTGATAATTACTTCACTGAGGACAAGTACTCAATTAGTGGTTGTAAATAACCTAACCCATATACAACGCATACCGAAAGCCACAAAATAATATATACATTGTCACTCCTAAGGGCTAAGACAGTTTATCCATCCATCAGCCTTTTTATGTCCACTGCTGAACATAGGCCTCTCCTAAATGGCACCACTCCAACCCGTCCTGCGCCCTCTGAATCCAAGGTTTCCCGCTAATACGGTTACTTCATATGTATATCAACTTTTCATCCCACTCACTTCCATTGAAACTTTAATCGAAACGCAAGAATTGCTTTACACTAGAAATGAGTGTTGTGTTAGTACGCTCCCGTTCGAACAAACCTTTTGGTCCACAAACGACCTTACAATAAGAGTTTATCTCCACACATGAATAATATATCAAAATCTCCATCAGTAGGTAATATGTACATAAAACTACATAACGCGCAAACAGATGAGATCATAGCAATAACTTTGACATTACTACTCAATTCGGTCATCGACGTTACAAGGTTCTACGCAAATGTAACCTTCGCCATGGTTTACAATTTATCATCAAGGAAGCCTAACTATTATGAATTTCAATAAGCCAGCGAACATATCGGATTTATGAGTAGTAAAGATAAATCGATTCTAACTATTTCAATGAAAAGACATTATATGATTGAAAATGAGTGACTAGACTAATACGAGAATACTAAATCAGGTATCTTAAAGTTTCTAATTTCATAGGACAGTCATTAATATGAATGATACTTATACGACTTTGAAATTCAAATTAAGCAATTTCGATAAATACATAAATACAATAAATATGTTTAGGTTTTGTCGTCCCATGTTATTACAGGTTAGAAGGATGTACTTCAGACGTCCTTATGTAATCACTTACACGTTCTCACGTACTTTGAATAAGTATTTTTGGCAAATAACATCACATTAATTGTCATACAAAATCGGTTCATTATGCACTTTATGCAGATATTTATCATTGCTCGCTTCACCTTATTTTTCCCAATGAGCAATTCTAAGCGCATTATCTTCTGATCTGAAAAGTGTTACGGGACATATACTAATCCGAGGCATGCCTACTTAGTCCTCGAGTTTATTTAAAGTTTATTTACATATATTTAAAGGCAGCAGCGTTTTTAACATAAAAAGACCTGCATGGTCATTTCCTACTACATTTAATTAAACTCTCTTAGTACCACATGTATTAATAACAAAGTCAAGAAAGGGCAGGCTATCTAACCTGTTTGCATGTGTTAAGGTGCAAGTACTAGGCACTTCGTAAGTAGAATCTTACAAAACTGGTTAACAACCTCCGACTTTGTCAACACTGAAAGAGAAATCTTTATCCGCTTTGCTGATATATAAAAATATTATAAAATTAGGCGTGCATTTTTTTAATTATAATAATATAAGGGAAAAAGAACTTTTAGTTTTAAACAAATACCTTAAATTATTTTGTGACAACTTATTTTAAATAGGAAAAGCTAGGACTAACGAAGCTTTTTATTAGATTTTGATTTATTTTTGGCAGACAGGCTGCTTAATAACGCATTAAGTATATCGTAGAAGAATGTGGAAGAACCCTTTCTGCTGTGTTTTGCTGTAAGGTGTAATAAGCCAGAAAAACTTATCCAAGACGTTCCTATTTGGTCCTCAGCAATAACACCGTATCATTTTAACCTCGGATTCTACATATGTCTGGCAATAGTGTTCACTTATCACTAGGTGGACTACATGTTTGTTTGATACTTCAATATTATAAAAAAGTAATCCAGCCCTTGACACTATTGTGCTGATAAAGACGGAAATTTGCATAGCGACAATGCAACTAACAAAACAATTTACAGTCTGAATAAAAAAAGAAGAAATTACCATGACCAAAATATTAAGAAGACTATCTCATCGCGAGATTTAACAGATAGTTAAGTATTAAAAGAAATTGCAAGATTCTTCGATTTAGGTAGCTACATAGCTCTCGTTGCGATGTCGTCAAAAATTCTTAGAAGTAAATGGACTCCAGTGAATGCTGTCTGATACATTCACCCCAAGTTGTCGCGTTCGCGGAAACCTATGGCAAATTTGTACAAGTTTTAGTCGGCAATTAAAAAGATACAGTTGTAATTGTTACGTAATTATTCTAAAATTGAATGGACATACAGATTTCAAACTAAGTGTATAAATTTTGATGGTAAAACAAGATAAAACAATAACTCCTGTTTAGGGAATGCAGAGATTAGCACTCGTACCCAAAAGTTCACAGTCAAAATTTAAGTGAGTGAGTGAGTCTGTCTCGAATTTGAAACCCATTGCAACTTAGATAAAATTGGATCGATAATAATTACACCCTTTAAAATAAATAAGACTGACCGTATGTCGAATAATAATAATAATATGTCGACCAGACTTGTTGGAGTTCCCGGAGACCAAAGAGCTGGCGGCTACTTTGCACAACTAATGTTTTTTGGGAACCATAACTCAAACGGCCATTTTAGATGGTTTATTTTATTTGAAATATGATGGTTTATTTTATTGTGTCTTAATCCTTACCGAAATAAACATCATGTATTACATATAAAAACACTAAGATTGTAAAACGTATAAACTGATCTGACCTGACTTCAAATACTCGTTTATGAAGAACTGATATGCCATATAAATCAAATGGACATAACATATCTCATAACATTTCTCTGGATAATAGTCATATTTTTGTACCATTTGCTTTCCTAAAGCAGTCGATGCACTGACCTCAGGTAAATCCAGGTTAAGTCGGCTCCGTATATGGACAGTAACGGTCCGCCCCGAGAGTGATACGTTGTCCTGTTGCTCGCAATACGGTATTGTTCTTTGTATTATCACAATATCCACTCGATATTTTTTATATTTCACAAAATTGTAATTTTGTATGAATAGCAGATTCGGGTATTGGGTATTTTAATCCCACACAAATACCGATTTTTTGGAGTGCGTTTGATAAACATATCTCATGCTATCACAGTAATGGATAATAAATAAGTCTAAGTTGCTAGTAACACGTTAAAAAATAAATAAATAATAAAAACATTTGTAGATTACAAACTTCCTGTTGACGAACTAGAGCTTAGATGGTTATTACTCTTAAATTCCTAGCAAAACGAGAGAAATGAATAGGAGATAATAAAATAGAGGAACAACAAATTAAATATATATACTCCATTCCATTAGCCTCTTGGATCACACCTTAAAATAACTTTTATATAAAATCCACTTAAAATAAGAATAAAATGCGACTCTAACGGAAATTATAAATGAGAGCTCATTTTGCGTCGATTAGGAACAAGAATTGAATAAGATATACAATTTGCATAAACTATAGTAATAAATTGGCCTTTTGTGACTAATGCAGACTGCTAGCACTGTCAGTGGAATATATCCTAATCCTAATGTTTAATGCACTTTGACCTCTAACAAACCTCATTGGTTTATTTTAATATCTTTTTTTAAAACACTCTAAAAATTAAGGAAGTAAATATTCTTACTCGACCATATATCATTTCTGACATAGTAATTTAAATTAGAATATGTCGTATAAAATTTAATTTATCGTAACCATATTCATTCAAGAATATGAAATAAAATCTATACACAAATAATTTACAATTTACCTTTCAACAAATTCTTTATAACTAAGTTTAACTGTCGCTCTGGACAATTGTTTTTCAGATTTTTTACGACATGATTGTTTTTTCTTTTTTTTATTATTCATTTCATGCACAACATAGATTAATTTTAGTGAAGACTAAACCATCATGCAGTTTTCTCACTTTCCCAATTAGAATGCCCTTTCTCCCTCTGCGCCGGCGCACCCGTGCTTATTAGCACGGAACTGGTACTTTCGATATGTTAGGATTTCGATATGCTTGAATTGAAATCAGTAATTCTTATCTATACTAATAAATTTTATATAAAGTCCACCAATTCGCACTTGGCCAGCGCGGTGGACTATGGCCTAAACTCTCTCATTCTGAGAGAAGACCCGTGCCCAGCAGTGGGACAATAATGGGCTGACGACTAATAAATTAAGGTGTCTGTCTGTAACACTAAAATTAATGCCATTTTTAACTTTATATTGGCGATACATCTAGATGGTCAGTAAGATAAGGCAATACGTGGTTTTTGATAAATAGCTGAAATAAACATTGATTGTTCCTTAACTTTGGCCACCTAATAATACCTTTTTTTTGTTATCCAGGGGGAAACCTTCAAAAGGTACCCAACGCCGTGTGAGCAACGCCGGGTTATGTGGGATTTTTACCTCACTAAAACCCCCCGGTGCCCATCCTCAGCGCTATAAAGAGGACTCCGGGATTTCAAAACGACCTCAACCTGAGTCCTTCGAGCGCAATGCCCCTTTTGGTTTTGCCAATTGTCCACCTAATAATACCTTCTATTTAATCAGATTTAAAATAGAATTTTCATGACCTAAACTATGAAGTCATGGTTTTAAAAAAGGTTTATAGCTTTCTTTGGAACTCGATTGAAGTCGAAGATGATACCATAATTACTAACCCAATCGACAAAAAAGGCATTACAGATACGCATGACATCACTGGTCACTAAACAACAGCTTTGAGACCATTCGTGGAAATAACTGCTGGTGATGAGTAATAGCTTATTTAGAGAATTTATAGATCAAGCGCAAGATGAATGGTAATTAGACTAGTAAGATATGAGCTCTTATGCAAATGTATTTCCTCTTGGCAGTATATGGAGAAAAAAACAAATATAGAATGAAGATGAAGCGCAAAATACAAAAAATTCGAGCAAGATGAAGTTTTTAACGTAACTTTTAGAGAAACGGTTAAAAATACTGCGATTGACAAAAGTGTCATGTAACAAATTAGTTAACACAAAACTACTTTAGCGAATTTATGTAACAGTTTTATTAAGATTTTCTGTACGTTTTATATGTATTATGAATTAATCCTAAAATATGTACAGTACACCACTCGAACAAGATTTATACTATGAGCTATTTACATTTTCCAATGATTCTAAACATTGTTAAAGGTATTGTTCCAGTCAGCCATTCGGAAAATCCAGCTGGTTTCAACTATATTATTATCATTTTGAACTTTAGCAGGGGTCAATTATATCGACTCCACATGCCATACGATCCGGAGCCCATATTGTGCGACAAGTCCTCACGCACGGCTGCGCGCCGCTGCGCCGGCGCACCTGTTCGCTCTTCCTGTCCGCCATCTTGATCAAATGCACTTCTAATTCTTGGGCCTTTGTATCTAGTATCAATTTGTAGTAATTTATTGTATGCCTTTGGTCTGTCTAAGTAGTAGTATCTAAGATTACGATGCGTTTAAACGGTAAAAGTTATGAACTTCTAACTAAACGTAATGCTTGCAAGCTGATTAATGCAAATTCATATAATTTTGCTACAGATAAAGTCATCAAAATCTTTAAGAGTGATGACGTTGTCGATAAAGTCGTGACGATCTTTCATACATAAAATCTATAATCTAATCTATACAAACCCAAACCCACGTTAGTTTTATTACCGATGATACAGATATCCTCGTGAGTGTATCAGACATCATAAGAATATCAAACAACATCATGAAGTAGTATGTGACAAACCTATTATAATATAGCTTAATTCCACACATAACTCGAAATCACAGTATACCAAGATAAAGTTTCTTTCAACCTTGAACCAAGACTAAGACTATGGCACCTACGAGATACCATTTGAAACACGCAATTTCGACAATGGTGGGCAGCGGCGCGAATCTCCGACGTGCGGTGATTTACGATATGGCCACCGAGGAGAAACTGTCGGTTACTGGGAAGTGGGAACCGTCGTAGCATGATTAATAATTGGACTGACTTTTTATCACTAAAATAGGATATCAGGATGTATCAATTACATAATACGACATTTATTTTAGGCTTATGTAGTGTAATTATATTGAGAGTGGCATGAACACACAAAGATGAAATAAATCTGTAACCTCAGAAAAGAATTCGAACTTTTGGATTGGAGATTAGAAGTCGAATCTACATATAACCACATAAAGATGACACAAATACCCAAACAATCACAGAATACGAACCAAAATTTATTATCAGACATATTGTTTGGTCGAATCGAACCTGGAACGTTGTGCGAAACGGACTGAAATGGTACCGCATTGCCATGCAAGTCATTACAAGTCAGATGTGTATAATATTGTTTATGCCACTTTTTGCTAACAAGATTTATTAAGTGAGCAATGTTTGCAAAGGACGCTCATGTAATAAAACGTGATCAGACAAATGTTTATTATCAGAATTTATTTAATGCAATTTCCATATATAATATTTATCGTCCATTGAAAGTTATTATCCTGTCACGTTTATACCAAGACGAGTTCAAATCAAGCGTATCGAAAACAGAATCAGAAAAATATTTGATAACTTGGAAGCGCTTTAGAGAAATTGATTTGATTTTTTTTATCAGACTGAAGTAGCGTACGAGTATGCAATCCACCTGATGTTGAGTATCCAATGTAGATAGACATATTCATATTGTTCACCAACTTAATCGTAGTCACGCTTCACGTTAGAAATAAGTGTGACGGTAGTACCTCCCTGGTCGAACTATGCTCATTCTACCACCTCGTAATTATAATGTACATCTCGTCAACCCATTATTGTCCCACTGCTGAGCACGGGTCTTCTCTTAGAATGAGAGAGTTTAGACCATGTCCACCGCGACGGCCAAGTGCGAATTAGTGGACTATAATGTATATGTTATATATATTTGAACGATATATTTGAACAAGTTCGCTATTCAAGATTGATATTTGGTAAAGACTTATTCTGACTTTAATCTTTATAGAACTTATATTACGGCATCACTACTACCACCAATTTCTGTTTTATAATAATAGTGTTAACCATTACTAAGTTCGGGGTTGGAGGATAAACTAAAGATAAATTACCAACTTGTGAAAGATGTCTAAGTCTCAAGAACAACAGTAACATATCTACCATAGACGTAACTTAAATCCTTATCAGAATGTTTACCGATTTTCAAAGACTTTACAGCCTATGATGCATTGGTGACTCTTATTATCTCGCGAATGTCCAAAAGCGACCATGACTACTTTCCATGTTTCCATGTAACTGTCCGCTTTTCTATTAGGTAGAGCTATAAAAATAACGTTGAAATCGAATGCGACTTCAATTTCATAATAATGATTTCTATTATGATCTAAATCACCACCTAAATTAAGATTTACGTCAGTTACAACTACAGTTAGTACATTACCGCATGACGCGATATCCTACCGGCTGACACGCGTGTCAGTGTCATGTTACGATTCAGCGTTGTATTTCATATCCTTTGCATCTTCCACGTTTCTACGGAAACATCTTAATGGCAAAGGTTTCCTTCCTTCCACATTCCTAAGAAAGTTGCTAAGAACTGATAGAGTAGCACTTTGAATTGATGAATCAGATCGTTTTTATTTTAATTTTGTAGTTTGTAGGGCACATTTACTTGTGATGAAAATAAGTATAACTTTAATTTCTCCCTATCTTGAAGTGTTGGATATTAGGCCCCATATTAACACAAATACCAATGACAATAAAGATAAACGATTACCGTAATTTAACCCGAAATCTATAATTAAATTATAATTCATTAGCATTTACATCGAACACTTTCCTATTAAACGGGGAAACAACTATGCAAATGAATGGTTATTATCTGATAAAAAATTGGACGCTCGAGTAGCCTCATATTTTCATATACAACAATAAGTACACAAAAAACATTCACCGGTCTTATGTAACGTAGCTATTGCGAACAATTTGTCGATATGCACGAATCATGACGAGTATGAACAATAACGGTTCCATGTGAATGCCTTGCGCAACCCCTCCGTTTAGTGAGTTTCGAATAACCGAGACTAAAAAATAGTACGTGTTCTAAAAGAACAATGATATTGCCGTGATTTGTCTTTAAAGAAAAGACTAACCGCAGGGTCTATTACTCTGCTTAGCAGACCATGATACCGCAAACGCTAAGTAAAATAATCCTCTCTGTATCGCAGTTCATATCCATTCTTTTCTGAATGAAGACATCAGTGTAACATGTATGGTTGTATTGGTGGTTTGTCATCCTGTTTTCGAGATGCTTAACTATTTCAATGTTTTAAAGTATCCAGATTACATAAAACACACTATTTACTTAAAATTACTCATGTATGAATCTTTTAGATCATTTGCGGGATTTCGTAAGTATTCCTTTTATACGAACATACACTTCTTATGTATAAAACACACTATATACTTAAAATTATTGATGAATGAACCTTTCAGATCATTTGCGGAATCTCGTGTTTCTTTTATACGAATATACACAGATTTTTATATTACTTCGTATTTTCGTTGTATTAAATAAGACATTTCTCAGACGATACATTAATTGCTCAATGCACCCGCGCATAAGATTAGCACGCTACTGAAAGTGTGGACTAATTTGCATAAGACTCATAATGAGTCACGATAGTGTGAAGTATTTCAATATGTATCGTGCCGGCGAATAATCCTTTGTCCATAAGGACAAACGCTTAAATTAGGTCTATCTGTTACCCGAGCAGATACAATCTACTCTTCACTCAAGATTTCTACTTAAAAGCAGTGGTATTGTAATAGTTGAAATTTAGCCTCTCAATAGAGAGTCCGAGGTTCAAATCCTGCACGCGTAACTGGTTTTTCGAAAAAGATAATCGTATTAGAAAATATTTTGTTTAAGGTTACAGGAAAACATCTCGTGGAAACCTACACCTCTGAGAGTGCTCAAAGATGTGTAAAGACTATCAATCGTACTTGGCCAGTGCGGTGGACTATGGTCTATAACTTTCATTCTGAGAGGAGACCGGGGTCCAGCAATGAAACAACAATAGGGACAATAAATTTAGTCAAAGAAATATATTTTAACATTCATTAATTCTCCGGTTGTCATTTTATATACAAACTTTCACACGCTCTTTAAAAAGGAACAATATGTATTTTCGTAGCGAAATTTGAATGATAATGAGCCGTGAGAACAAATTATTTGTACAATAGAAAATAAAACCTTTATACGACATATAAAACGTTTGAATTTTATATACTATTAATGTTATGGCGTTAAGATAGCAAATCTACTTTCAATTATTTCAGGAATATTGAAGATTTAACAGTTTTAATTATATGCAACTACTACTAGTACTTTCAGGCACTTAAAATGCATCCTATCATCGAATATGTTTAAGATTAAATTAAAATACAGCATTACTGCTTAGTGTTTGGTCATCTCAATCAGTTCTTGAATAATTTCTAAATTCGGTAATTATTATTTGCTTATACTTTCTCCGACAATTTTCATACTTTACGTTTATACTTTCATTAATTTCTTCACAGTTTTACGTTTCTTTGTTTACGTCGTCGTTCGTTTATTATATTTCTTAAACCATAACTATTTCTTGTCATTTGACAAACATTGTTTTACTCAAAGTAGCTATTTAGCTTCTTTGAGTCAAACAATGTTATAAAAGGCAGCTTTAGGTCCATAGCTTGTGCCAACATTGACTGAGTAGTGTTTACTGCATATCTCACACTCAACTGAACAGATAAATTGCCTCATCTCATTGGTATGCATTGATTCCTCCCATCACGCTAATTAATCAAGAGAAAACAAGTCTATCGGTATATTATAATAATGTATCATTAACAAACGATTTAGATTTGGTCGATTAGCGTCTGTATTTTAAATTGATTTATGATTACGGCTACAAATAGTACTTCATTAATAACATAAACAATTTCCAGTAGTGGAAATACTCGCATGAGTTTAGTCATTCATTTTTATATCGATTAACAGTCATAAACGAGCATGAAGTTCGTCTGATATCAGTGGCCCATAAACATCTGTTATCAGACTCAAAATAGGAATGCCTACCTGATCATAGTTAGACTCATTTAACGCCTTTAAGAATTAACTTAAAAAGCCCCTACTAGTGTCCATCCCTTGTAAATCTTCTGAGTAGTATTTAACTTGTAGAGTGCACATTTAACAGTTCCAAAATTCAATTCTTAAAGTTGCAGTTTAGTTGTAGAGGATGAAACCGATCGTCTGAAGTTTACGGCCGTGTCAGACGGGCGACATTACTCGCGATAACAAATGGCTTACAGACTTGACATTTTCCGGTTATTTCAAGAGGTGAACTTTAGCGAGAATGCTGTATGATCTATTGTTAGCTTTATCATTTCGATCTGAAATTTGCAACCTTAATTCAGGAGTCTGTAACGTTAGAAAAAAGTTGATGATAAATTGACATTATTCGATTATTTTATAAACGTCCATGTTTATAAATTCAATTTTTAGATTGTTACAAAGACAACATTTTCCTTATTGATAAATGTGGATCTTCATCAGTGTGTTTAGATTTGTTTTTTATTAAAGTCATATAAAGGATTTAACAATATAAAGAAAATACACTTTATAAAATCTTAAAACTAAAAATACTTAAGATAAGGTCATCGTAGTCCGATAATATTAATAACTCTTAGCTTAAAATAAAAAATAATATACGAAAAAACAGGTAAATAGTAAATTGGTAAAGTAAATTTATTTGATACTATATATAACTCTTTTAGTGTATATCAAACCAGTAAAGTTACACCGCGAAGTTGTTGAACCAAAGAGCTGAGAAATTGAATGTAATTTTACGTTAAAAGTCACTACTACTACTAAAAGTAGATCATCTACAATATACCAAATTGGTTTAACTACGAGGTAAAGACTTAGTCGTGATATCAGGACATTATCTTGTAACACTATGTAATGCTGTGATGTGTGTAATTCATATGTTATAGAAGTGACACAATGATTATATGACACATTATTTTATTGACTGGTAAATATTAGATACCTACTGAGGTCACTGTAAGTCATTACTACTGTCCCAATAAGTCTTGAGGTAGCGGTGTTCCCGCGTGTACCTTAAAAGATGACGGGAAAAAGAAACTGCAACTCTATTCTGAATATACTAGTAGAAGAGCCCTAAAGAGAAACGGCGGAAAGGAGCAATTTGCGTGCCAACTCTCTACACAAAGGGTATCCAGAGGAACACAATCTGGTTTAGCCAGGGTATTTCGATTGTCCACTTTAACGCGCTGCCATCCAAATTCTAAATACTAAGATTCTGGATATTCATCTCTGACTTCATTTATAAAATGTATACACTAAGTATGAATTGCGTCATAAAATTTTATAATCGCTTCACAACTTCTTTATAACTGCCGTTTCCAATTGAATCTACCGGTTTAGTGGCCTTGCACATGCGATTTACGTTTTTAACAACTTTGAGTTCCTCATATATGTTTATACAAACACATCTAATTACTTTGAATACAAATTAACAAGAATAAAGTGTTCTTGAAATGAATTGAGTAAGTTTGTCATAAGTATAAGTAATAGTGTTAAGTTTAGTACGTCATAAAATATAATTAACACATTTGATTTTATTACGTGCGTCACAAACTACATTGTTTTTATAAGTGGTAGACCCTTTATAGGTAATTCGTATATATAAATTTATTATCCCACAATACTGAAACAAAACAGCAACATTGCTGTAAAGTAATACTTATAATTATGATACTAATAGTTTCGTCATAACGTAAGGGCGAAATAAATACACAATTTGATACATAAATAGAAGCATTCTTATATCCTCCTACTAGAAAATCACTTTCACATGTGGCATCCATTTTAATCCTCGCGAGTAGCATCGCAACTAATGTTGCCTTCAGATAATAATACATGTTTGTTAGCTACTTCAATGTTATAAAGAGAATCAATAAAAATACCACAATTTTATACAAACACACACAAACAATAATGGATTGTAGCTACACATTACCAATATGTCACGGCCCGAGCCTGTCAAACTATCAATCACGCTGCACCATGTATGATGCTATGACATAACATTGTACCATGCTGGAGCTATATTGTAGAGTCTTATATAACATGAAATAACTACAGTCAGTTAACGGGGGGTCCAAAGTTCAAACCCAGGCACGCACCACTGATTTATGTGCGTATTAAAAATTATTATCACTGCTTTTCAGCGAAGGAATACATCGTGAGGAAACCTACACACCCGAGAGTTCTTTAAAAAAAACAGTTCTCGGAGGTGTGTGAAATCTACCAATTCGCACTTGGCCAGCGCGGTGGACTAAGGCCTAACAACTCTCTCGTTCTGAGAGAAGACCCGTGAAGACAGCAGTGGGACAATAATGGGTTGGCACCAACTACAGTTATGAATTTTATTAGATTACGATTTATGATGTCAATATCGTGTACTTAAATTTGTCGAAAATCAAGGACGTATTAGTATGTTGGACTGCTTTTTCGTCATACTTTTTTGGTCTTTTAACGCCACACATTTCAACAGTGATTTGTTACTTCCTTTGACACTTCCATAAAAACCTAGACATTTCAAGTTAGCTCCAATTTTATAGTTCACTTTGACATTTATGTGACGCTTTGCTAAACCACATGACGTCATCAAGGCTGTATAGGTCAACAGTCGTGAGCCACTCGTTACTGGCATTTGCATAGAAATATGACCCGGCTAGATTAAGGCTGACTAGCGGCTGTGAATTTTGATTATTGTGTTCTTATCTTGTACTTATACCACGTTTTAGTCTTTTGTCGATTCTCTCACTACTAACACTATCAATCTTAGGTTTGTTTTGCTTGTCAATAGTTAACTATTCTTTCCTCTGGATGCTGGGTGCATTACTCCTCTCACGTTCACTTCATCTCCACTTAGTAATTTTCAATAAAAGCAAGTAACAATAAAAAGTTAGTACATGTCTTCTTAAAATCTTCGCTAATCTAATCAGGTTCACTAATATGAATGTCAATATTACATTACATTACGTGTTTTTTTTTACTATCGGATTTATAGCATGTGTAGCAAGATATTTAAAAATTTCATCATACTATATAGTACTTCGCAAGTATTAGGTCATCGTCCTAAATATAAGGCAAGAGGTAATGATTGAATTTCATCCAAATTGGAATTTTATGAATCTAGTAACCGATTTGTCAATCAATATCAAAAATTGATCGATGAACAAAAGACGATAGATAGGAGTTAGATTGGTAAACATTTACAAAGGAACTATAGAAGAGGACGATTATAGCATTCTTAGTAACGTAACTAAGTAGGTTATGTTGAAATTGTTTTTTAACAAATATCATTTTTTTTTATTTATTTATTTTTATTTGACTAAAGTAGCAAACGAGCATGCAGTCCACCTGATGGTAAGTGGTCACTGCTGCCCATGGACATCTGTAATCAACTTCATACAGAACATGAGTTCCATCTGAAGTCAATCACAGATGCGTTGCCACTCCCGAGGACTATGCTGGTCGCCTCATGTGAAAGTGTGCCGGCAACCACACCCTTCTATCAAAACGCAAGAAATGCTTCAAGCTATAAATAGGTGTGGCGGTGGTACTTCCCCGGTCGAACTACACTGGTTCTACCTTGATTTATCAACCAAATCACCAATTTATCAACCGATCAATAATCCTAGTTTGTAAACTTATCGCTGTAAATAAGATAGATCAAAAACAGTTACAGATGAGTGTATACAGAGATAAACGCGTGTCTTTGGCCCTCTAGCAACAAATCACAAACAAAACGATGCACTCGACCAGATTTAGCTCTCGCCTCTCAAGGAGATAAATGGATACCATCCATATTCGATGTCCATTGAGATTCTTGAAGACACAGTTTCATTGTCAACGAGAAACGAACGCAAAAGACAAATAACTTCGAAATTTCTAACTAAATATAATTCTTTGTACAAACATTGGTAATTTTTTATCATGGAGAAACACTAAGTGGCGATCACATTGATAGTCGAATATATATTTGTACAAAATCAATAGTAACTTCCACATAGTATCAAGAAGAAATAAATATGCTTTGCGTGTTTGGAAACGTCTATATGACAATAATATGTTTGAAAATATATGAGTCGTTGTATATACAGGTCGCACCGATCAGATCTGCGTCAAAAAATACAGCAAGAAACCATTTGATTCAGATAGCACAGGTTCTTTTGGAGTGGCGCCCATCAGGAGAGGCCTACGTTCAGCAGTGAACTTTAAAAGGCTCATAGATAAATAATAATAAATATGTAAGCGTACTATGAATGACCTAATGGAGTAACTGGAGTTGAATAACGCGGTAATTAATTTAAATTACTTTCAAATTATCGCCAATCTTTCCTAGTGAGACAGTACGGTAAGGCTCGTGCGATTCATGGCTTAAGCATTACAGCTGTATTCAAACCACTTGTATAGGGCGGTAATGCAAGATGAGTACAGCAATAAAAGGAAGGAGTATTTAAGGATTCAGATCAAAGGAATATAGTGACTAAAATGTACATTCTAGAGCATAACGAAAATAGGGATGAAGTTAACTTAAATAGTAACTATTAAGATAAAAGTAACAACAGCAGTAGAAAATACAACGAATTATATATTTCCAGAAGTTATGAATTTTCAAATCCTGTTATGTGCTGACATTCAAGTTTTTATGCAAACTTATCGTAAACTTCAATCTAAAATCTATGTTAAGTAAGATAAATAATGCATGAAATTTACACATTTTTTTTCATGGCTTCGTCTTCGTGAATTATAAATGGCATACGATTGTCCTTGGATGTTATGATGTTACAATAAAAGTTTTAACAGATTAGACAACTTAATGGACAACCCAATTAACTCTTTACCTTAACCCATTATTAACGGTTATATAGATAACTACTCTTACTTGCGCTATAAATAGTAATTTATGACTAGACAGACCTCTAAATCAAGTTGATGGTATGTAATCATCATTAAATTGAGTTATGACTGTTATGAAGTAATTGATACATTTTATATTCTTAATCTTTCTGGCTAGTATTTGTTTACTACTGGTTCAAAGGTACTGCTTACTTCTAATGATATTTTTTTCTAGCAGACCTGATATGGCATATCAGTTAACATTACCTTAGTCTATTTTTCTATGTGCACATTGTGACAATGTCTAATTTAACAAAAATATATATATATGTTACGAATAGATAACCTCTTTCCTTTGGAAAGTCGGTTAAAATACATAAAACCTAGACCTATTTTGAACAGACTTCTAATTATGATATCTTCTATAAAGATTTAATCTATTTTGTTTACATAAATTACTGCGTCGGCTTTGTCAAAGGTCTCGTAACGTCTAATTAACTCTTCATTGTAATTTTAGTAGCATTAAAAATATTTCAGATTAAAAGGCAACGATGTAATCACAAAACTAACCGCGGGTTACTAGCTAATTAAATATCATTCTTCACCTTCATAATTTTCGTTATAATTATAGACTATAAGTAGGATTATGTCTATTTTCAGCCGCAGAATGTATCCAGTTACACACACATTCCAACGCTAACCAAGAATAGGACAATTATCTTCATCAAAATATACGTTACATGAACTAATTACTTAGATTTTTCTTACTATCACCAAGAAAGTTATTAAACAAGCTTTGTTATTTTTTGTTTGATTACAAAAACAAAAATCATTAATATTTTTTAATAAACCTCAAGGTCTGTTAAGACTTCTTTTGTATACCTTTGTGTTGTTTACATTCTAAGATCGGACTATTTAGATGAAGTAAAGACGTACCCAGACATTTTTTCCTAACTAATTATTTATTTTTAAACTTAAGGTATTATATAGGTTTATTTTCTATGTTCATTTTGTAAGTTACCTTAACTCTCCTCGGATGCGTCGCTTCCATCTCGACATGCCTGTAATGTTCCGCCGATCTGTGCACTTCCCTGCCCCTCAGATCCTCAGTGGACGCCTTTTCTTCCCCGCGAGTCAGCGTGGTCACCTTCCTTACGATCCTTGTCGTGATCCGGCGCTGTCCACTGTCGTCTTTCTTCGAGATCTTTGTAGACTCCAGTGAGGAGCCTAGGACCTCGGTCGACATGCGCTTGTTCGTGTGAATCGCCTGTAGCTCCGACACGCCCCTGCCCCCGGCCGATGTCGGCACGGCTAGGGCACTCTCGCCATCGTATTCGAAGTGAGTCTGATTGCCGTCGTGTACGATTCGACCATTGTAACTCTCTTCCCGGTACGATCCAGCTCGGTAACTCGAAGTTCTCTCCATGCCTGGATAATTCCCATCGTACACTGTCTCGTGTCTCGTCAAGCCGTCCCGGAGACTTCGCGGCACAGACGCTAAGTTCAGACTCGTCGTGATCGGCGAACCGACGGGCGATGGCGATGATTTCTTCAAACTAGATTTAAGAGGTTTCGAATCATCGCTCTCCAGTGTTCCTTGAACGAAAAGGCGCTTACTGCTGCCTTCTTTCACAAATCTATACATCGACATTCTCGATTCGTTCTGCGAGGCCTTCACAGGCCTTTACGAAGCATAATATCGCTCAAGCTCGGCGCACTGCAATGGCATTATCCCCTAGATATTACGGATTCGATACGCGTTCCACTATAGCTTCACCGTTACATGTGACAATACTTGCAAATAGATTAGGTACTTTAGCTCTTTAACGGCGAGCGGAAAATTGAGTACAAATCGATTTACGACAAAAAGTTGAATCGAGTTCTGTTACGTTTTTGCTATAATACTCATCGAAGATGTATATTATACGATAATGATATCGGTACAATCTTCGTGCATATTATTCGTTAAATTCCGTTATTATTCATGTATCAGCCCTGTGGTATGAGAATACTGTAACTAAATACCAGAACAAAGTAGCTAGTAATAAATTAAGATAAGACAAACAAGTTGATCGTAAAAGACGATTGGGTAGAACGAAAGTGAGTTTATAGATTTAAAAGTCGCCGTTAGTCGTCGACATTCATGGCATGCGAGAGATTAGGCAAGTTGATGCCATATTTGGCAGACAGACGTGTATGGCGGGGCCCATCCGGCGGACGTCAGCGGCGAAGTCAGGAAATGTCGCTTAAACTACCCATATCCTTGTCTAAATAAGATTTTTTATCGTTGAAAGATTTATTTTTATTAGTCTTCAGGGAAACCACTTATCTTGTTGTTTTTTCCTTGGCAAATTTGAACGACTTTAAAATATCTTCCCACGGTTTTCTTAACGCAACAAAATTAACTTTGGACTTTAAGCACTGTATAACTATGAAACCTACATAAGTATATACTTCTTTATAACAAACCTCATACCATACCATACTCGGTTTAACCATACCAGAGCACGGAACTAATGACACAGCACCGCATACATCTACTTTTATAGAAAAACAAAGTGCAATTATTATTCTGATAGCGCTCGACAAGCGAGTTCATATAAATAAGGCAATAAATATCTGCAGTAAGACGAGAATACTGAAGGGAGAGCATAGGTAGTTAAAACGACACGTACTCCTTGACCCAGTCAGTAATTAAATGAGCAAAATTCAGCCAAAGCTGTCGTAATAACTATAAAAGCCAGTATAAATGGAAATACTTCTTTTGTAAACTTCATTGATAAAACGATCGTGGAATAAAAAAAACTGTTTAAAGTTTGGCCTGACTTAATATTTAGCGCTCTATTAATTGATAGTATTTATTATTTATACGATATTTAAAATTACGTGCTATTACGATTAAGGATAACCCTGTAAAGAAACCTAGATAATCCATTATAATTTCAAAGCTGTATAAAGTCTGCTAACCTACATTTGTCCAGCATTGTTGATTGTGGTCATAACAATGCTGATGTAAAAAGCATAGAATAAAAACATAGTGGGACAGTGCATTAATGATGAAAGTATTGGTCTAGAACTAGATTATGGAGTATAAAGTAAATCATTTGCAATTCATTCTAAAGAGATGTCAATTGCGGGTTAAGAAGTCTGTACATAGCTTGTTGAAGGCCTATGTCGTAACTTGACAAATGAAGTAGTAATAAACAAACATAGTGTTTGCATGCTAATATACTTTAGTGGACTTTCTAATAATCATTACTTCAAAAAAGGAACTTAAAATTCGCTATTTTAACAGATGAATATTATTCAAATGCTTTTCTTGGTTTAAAACAGGATTAATAAGAAATTAGAAAAGCAATACTATCTACAAAGTAGACAAAATATTTAAAAAACAATTTGTTAAGACAAACTAACGAATACTTGAGAAATACAAGTATACGATAAATACTCAAAAACACACAAAAATAGGATACGCCATAAAACCAGCTATAAAGAAAAACAAAAACAATTTGAATACCTACACGAAACTAAAAACATGTGGGCGTGTAGACCATATTTAAAGAGTTAAAACAAGCAATAGATCATTTGATTTAATATTCAATGATAACGAGTGTGGGAGCTGAGAAGGCAGGTTGCCGATTTTTTGCGGGGGAAGCTGTCGTAAGAATTCAATGGTGACTCCCACAGCCGAGGACCTTGGTGCTCTGTATATGGGGATGACATTGCCTTCGTAATTGTCGGTTCAGTTTTAATCGGTATGAGACACGACGATTCGAATTATTAATCGATGTTAACCTTGTAAACTACCCATTACATTAATGGGATTGGTTTGACGGTGGATCTGTTGTATCGATGACATCTATGTTAAAATTATTTTTTGATTTCTTTTTATCTGATTCAAGTAGCAAACGAGTATGTTGTCCACCTGATGGTAAGTGATCACAGCCGCGCATGGACATCTGTAAGCAACTTCTTATAAAACATGGGTTCTATCTGAAGTCAATCACAGATGCGTTCCTATTCCCGAGGACAATGATGGTCGCCACATAAAAATGTGCTGGCAACCACAAAAATGCAATTTACAAAAATCTCGGTTTGGAAACCAGAAAGATAAGTATTTAAATAAAATAAGAGAACAGAATTTTATAAACATTATTTGGTAAACTAGTATTGAAACTACTCTTAACTACTTTAGGATAGAAAACTTATCTGAGAAGGCTTTTTTTAATTAAGTAGGCTTAAAAGCATAACCGGTTGCCTGATTATGTTAATAGAACATCTGATAATATAGTTTAACCACTTCTGGTCTTGTTGTAAAATGTATATTCATGATTATCTAAATTTGATTATTTAATTAAATCCAGAGCATATACTCATGATTACGTAAATAGAAATTTGTTTGTATGTAAAATTTCAACTTTTAACATCGTAAATTACGATTTATTAGTACTATTTTAGTATTAATAAGGAGTTTATTATGATTAATGTAGATCTTTTCAATGGAGCAGTATCTAGTTTATCCGTATTTTATTCTGAAGGTTGTTTAAACTCAGGATTACAATTAGGCTATCCAGCTTAGTTTTCGAGGTTAAATGTGCATCAATCAGACAGAATTTTCCATTGGTAATGATATATTTCCATGGGCACAGTGATATTTTTTACGATTTAGCTAGCACTTTCCGTAATATAAAGATCATGATGATATATAAATGAATTTTCATTTGAGCGATTAACTTTAACTTCCTCTATACCGATGATTTAAGTTAATTAACCCGATGGTATCATTATATCATTTTAATTCGTAATACCGCAAAAACAATATAAGACTTGTTTTTTCACTATTGTTAAGACCTTGACCTTGCTTACTATTAACTTTATTAACATTTTGGCTACTTTGTGTTACATGTTACATTTCAGCCTAGGCTTTATTGTTTTTGATTGTATTAGCGTAGTAATTACGTAACATATAGATATCATTTGTTGTTATAATAATAAGTGGAAATTATTTAGGAGATGCACACACGACTACATGTTTACCATATCAGCGTTTTTACTTAGCGTATCTTCTTTACTTTACAATGAAAAACTAATTTTATTTAAAAGGGGGGGCTTCCTGGAAATATGTTAAGATGTTATTAGTTCATTAAAGAAGAAGTTTGGACTTTTGTTATACAAGTTATATTATATATTATATTCTTATGACTTTTACTTAAAAACGTTGCATGATTAAAGATTAGATGTAACAGTGTTATAAGTTGGTGCCTTAACGAACATACAAGCAGTGACACAGCTTCCTTTAGATATCCTTTTACATGGATCTTGATTATATTACCTACATAAATTAAAATATCTATTACTTTATTTACAAATCTTCAACAAAAATATATATGAAAAAAATACATTTTATTCTAAACTTAAAAGTTGTTTCATATTTGAAGATAGAAAATCTGTATTATCAGTGGCATTCATAATTCATATGAGATTGAGTAAAACATTATAAACTAATTTAGATCTAAAAGGGTTAACAAATAAAAACTAAGTGAAACAATGAAATATTTTGCCAGATACAGGGATTCAATTAAAAACTCATTCGTATTTGCTGTTGCAATGTAGCTAGATTTTTACGATATTTAACGTTAATTTACTCATCGATAACGATCCTTTCGTAAAAACAATGGCCAACTTTGGGCACAGACTCCTTTGTATCGATTCAACAATGCACGTTGTTTTAGCTAATTAACCGTCCGATTTTTCAACGAAGCAAGCACTGTCACAATCGGTGAAAACGTATCGAATCCACAGCACAGCACTGGCATAAAATAAAAAAAAACACACACAAAAACAAAATGGCTTCTATTTACGCGCCGATTATTTCGAATCGGGTAAGCGTTCGTTTTTCGAATTTGAAACGGCGCGCGCGCATCCGCCGGGTACTAACAGGTGACTGGCGATCTGTTGTCAAAAGCAGCCAGCCCGTGACGGTGAGAAACGTATCTAGCCTGGGTTCATGCATTTCCCCTTTAATTATGTGTATTCCTGAGCTGAACAATGGAATTTTTGCATGTTTGCTTATTTTTTAGGTCGATCGATAGTCGATAACGTTTTTTTACTTAATGCTAGCGTTAAGTTATTTAACTAAAGTACTACTATAATTTACCAATAGTCGTTCTGTTCTTACATAAGGATTAATAAAAGTCAAATCTTAATTCGAACGTGTTTTTACCCGACTGTGTTAGAAAGAGGGTAACGTTTTCGGGCGTTTGCATGTATGTACATATGTTTGTATGTATGTGTGTGTGCATGTCTATTTCTTCGGCACACGCTACGGCCCATCGATTCGACGGATTGTAACATATAATTATATTCAATCAGGTTTCTGTTATAGAGATTGTTATCATTAACTTGTCATTTATATTCTCAATCATCAAGATACCTATGTGATAAGGATGACTAAAATGTCGTCAGGAAGTCTACAGGTGTGCCATTGTTATGCATATCAGACAAATGTCCTTTAGCGGCATATTACATGTCCTACATGGAAATATTTGGTTCCTAATATGGGATAGGATTTTTTAGTTCTACAGGCTGAAGTATCTTATTTTTTTTTTATTTGACTGAAGTAGCTAACGAGCATGCAGTCCACCTGATGGTAAGTGGTCACTGCCGCCCATGGACATCTGTAATCAACTTCATACAGAACATGGGTTCCATCTGAAGTCAATCACAGATGCGTTGCTACTCCCGAGGACTATGATGGTCGCCTCATGTAAAAGTGTGCCGGCAACCACACCCTTCTATCGAAACGCAAGAAATGCTTCACGCTAGAAATAGGTGTGGCGGTGGTACTTCCCCGGTCGAACTACACTGGCTCTACCACCTTCAAATTCTTCTTCTTATTTCTGGGTAATAGTGACATTTTAAACTCACTGAACCATTTGGAATAGATTTTTCATTAATGAGAAGGGTTAATGATCGCAGAACGATTAATCTATAGTGAAATTAAATAATACTAGGTGTTCCAGCGAACTTCGTTCCGCCTAAAAGTCAAAAATCTAAAATTATCTTCGTTTCTCTACTATATTATACATGTATTATACATTAAAACCTTTCTCTTTAATCACCCAATCTATTAATAAAACTTCATTAAAATCCGTAACGTAGTTTCATAGATCTAAGCATACATAGGGACAGACAGCGCGAAGCGACTTTGTTTTATACTATGTAGTGAAGCACACTCAGTTAAAACGGTATCATAAAAAAAGAAAAATATATACGTGACGAATAGATAACCTCTTTCCTTTGGGAAGTCGGTTAAAAAGAATTTGATGAATATTACAAACACGAAGGTTTGTTTGACGACCCGCGTGGCGCAGCGGTTACAATACCGGTCTGACACGCAGTGGGTCCCGGGTTCGATTCCCGGCTAGACGGGACCGATTTGAATGATGAGTTTAGATTCTTGTTCTGGGTCTGGGTGTCTGTGTATTCGTCATTGTGCGAGTCCATTGCACCCACGGCACAGGAGAAAATGCTACTGTAGGGCTTTGAGTGTAGAAAGCGTTTTTTTTGTGAGGATGTATGTGTTTGTTATGTCCTTAAACTAACGGTCGGATTTCGCTGAAATTTAACACACAGGATGTTTATGACTAACACATAGGATACTCGAAATGCGGACGAAGCCGCGGAAATACCCTAGTAAAATATTTCTTTCTTATTACATTAAACTAACTTATTGGGATCTCTGTAATGTTAGATACGAGTAGATGTTTTACGAATTAAATTAAATAAATACGATTTCCTTAAAATGACTTACGTTACATACATACAATATTTACCACAAAACATACACTTAATTTCAGAAGGTCGTAGACTTCGTGGAAAAGTGAAATTCGTAAAAAGATCCTTTGAGACTCAAAACGACAGACGCATTAATATCCTTTGTTTCCTACGAGTGTAATTATCCTAATGGATTCTACGCCAGCCTTAATGGAAATTGAACTTAAGGATATTAAGCTCTGGAACTTGTGTTTAAAAAAACTAAATTATGTGTATAGGAAAATCAACCCCTAAGAGAGTAAAATAGTTCAAAGTTTTCAGAAATCCGTCAAATTTGATGCAAGCTCAATGAAACATATTTGGCTTTGTGGTTCAATAGATTGATGACAATGGTGACTGTGGACAAATAACAAAAAAATAAATATCTGTTATTTGACTGAAGTAGCAAACGAGCATGCAGACCACCTGATTGTAAGTGGTCACTACCGCTCATAAACATCATGTAATCAACTTCATACAGAACATGGATTCTATCTGAAGTCAATCACAGATGTGTTGCTACTCCTAAGCTCTGCTCATTTTGCTGCTGCTGAACATACTCTAGCAGCAGCATTCATATTTAAATTAACTTTTAGACAAATATTATAGTGAGATTGACATGTAGCGGACATAGGCGTGGTAGTTTTGTTGAGATTATATCCATCTAAAGGAAGTGGGGAGGCGGATACAACATAAAAATATTTCAAAATTTGTCAAAATACGAAAACAATTCATTAAACGATAAACGGGACTGTTTGATTTTTTTCTGTTCTCGCCTCGTGTTATAAGTGTTTTTTTAATTATTTTTTATCTGACTGAAGTAGCAAACATGGAAGAACATGGGTTCCATCTGATGTCACAGATGCGTTGCTACTCCCGAGGACTATGATGGTCGCCTCATATGAAATGTGCCGGCAACCACACCCTTCTATCGAAACGCAAGAAATGTTTCAAGCTACTTCCCTACTTCCCCGGTACTTCTTCCCCTTCCTTCCCACGTACTTCCCCGGGTACGAACTACACTGGTTCTACCACCTAACAATGGTGTCAGGATATTTGGTGAAAAAACGACTGAGTCCATTCGATACTCGATGGATTACTGTACTGGAAGTAACATGGGCTACTTTTTGTTTAGAAAATGTGTAGGTTTCTGGCATTGGTAAACAAAAAATGGCGCGTGGGGTGAACGCGGGCGGAGCTGCGTGTTGAAACGTCCAAAATAAATGGATCTTAGAATTTATTGAAGAATGAAGTCCAAATTTATTAAGCTGTCCTAGTGCAGTTTATTAAACTTTACACAATCATTGGGATGATTTTAATGTCTAAGACTTATATGAAGCTAAGATTTTCTTTATCGCTAAATAAGTACGTACCTGATTCGGAAAAATCAGGCATGTGCAAGCTTTGGACTTATTTTTTTTGATTTCTGATTTGAATTTGGACTTGGTCCAGATGTAGGGCGGGGGAGAAAAACTCTTAACACTTCTCACAAATACAAACTCGTTAGAACGAGGAGTCAGAGTTCTTTAAATTTACTTAAGCATTGTTATAAGTATGTGACATTTTTTTAACAAATACCTTATACTAAGTAAGGCCGAGTCCAAACTGGCGTGCTTGAAGCATGGTCTTTTTAATTCCCTAATTTACTTTCCGAAGGAAAGAAGCTATTAGATTAGAATTCGTCATGTCTTCTTTCTGTATTTTTGGCGATTAATTTTTCAATAGTATATGGAACTTGAAAATATATTCAGGAACGTTTTCTGGAATATAGGGAAGTATACTTTTTCATCCGTTCGAATAAGATTGAACTCGGTTGTTTCTGTTAATAAGACTTCTATTATTAGGAACAAATAAGTGTAACTGTAGCTAGCCAAATCAAATATTACCTACTGTATACGTTATGCCCTGCGGTTTCACCCATGATTAAATTGTACCATAACTTTAATCTGAACAATAGAATTTTGATATCTAACATTATGTAGCGTATGATAGGAAAGTTTATAAAACAAGAAATGTTCTAATGAAATTGCGTCGTAAGATGCATCCTACGTCACCACAGTCACGATATGCTAATAGTGAACTAAATTAAACCCTGCATACTATTAGATAATAAACTAGATTTTTGCATATTAATTACCCATAATGAGCTGTTACGTGTGGGAAGGCGCTATGGTGCTACGGCGCATTCTTTGAGACGTAGGTTCAATTTTTTGTATGCAAATATTTTATTGTTGGTCACAATTTAATTATAACATTGCTACACTATTAAGGTTCTACGGGCTAAATAGAACCATATTTTACTTCATTATAAGTTATTTTAGTCGAGTTACCAAACAAAAGAAGTTATAGTTATATTGGTCTTCAGTTATAATGGGTCTTAGGCTGCCTGAAATAAATATTTCTTATAGCATGTTCAGGTAGTTTTCCTATAGGTCCTGATTTAATGAAAATTATTTTCTGGTAGCTAAGATTATTATAAGTAACTAAGTCTTCTAGCAAAAAGTATATGTGCTAGCAGAACAAAAAATAATACTTTAGCAATTAATTACATATATTATGTTATGATTATAGTAGAAATCTTTGTGTTTCAACTCCGGAAGCACCGCCGCCACACCTATCTCAGTCTTATAACAAGTGTTATGGAAAGTTGTTATATTTAAAAGTTATAGTTAAGAAGACAGCGTTGCACGATAGTTCCAGCATAGTGTTTAAACGTATCTTAGGTAAGACTAATCTTATTAACACTTAATAAGTATGACACCCTTACAATATTCTTCAGACCTGAACACAGAAGTTCTAAGCACTGCGTTATTAGGCAGGAATAGGTGCAGAGATGATGCCACACACTTCACAAACATAAGTTTGACTATCATTAAATTCTGTCACTTCTAAATATACTTGATATACAAATTAATGACAACTAATTACCTATTAAATATTAGAAATGTGTGCCTATTAAATTAGCAACGGATCGATTACAGGATTTAGCCAATAATATTATGGATTAAAGACCATTATTACACATGTAAATGAAAAATAGCTTTATTAACCATATTCAGATAATCTAAAAGGCATTAATATATTACCTGATCAGGCACAGTAGGCTATAAAATAAAATAAAAAAGTAAGATAATATGCAAAGTTACTTAATAGTACCAAAAATAGGTTACCTAAATTTCTTAGAAGAAACAAGATAAAAATAATTAATGCTTACCATATAATTTTATTTATCATAAATATCATAAATTTTGTAGTATATACTGAGCATACTATATTAATTGAACGATAAATAGATAGTCAATTAATAGACTGTATGTACTTATTGATTGTAATTGTCAATAAAAACAAACAATTTTATTATAAAAACGGTATTATGATCAACATGAGATGCAAAACCTGCATAAATATTTATAGGTGTGTATAATTTTATTGCAAGAACGTTTAATAATAATATAGTGAACGATTTGCAATAATCCTATTCATGGTAATGGTAATAAGAATTGATGGTATTTGTTTAAATAATATGATTACCAACGCCATCTATACACCACATTGGAAGCGTTGCAAGCGAAGTCCTGCGACTTCGATACGAACCATACAATCATTGTAGAACAGCGCCATCTAGCGTCACATATAAGCAAGCAAGCGCAGTGCATACTGCGATCACTTACCATCATTGTCTGTCAGTTTGCATGTACAAATAAATAGTTTAAATACTTATATAATAATTATAACACCTAAAATATTCGGCTATATTACCCTTTAACTTTTCCTAAGTTATAAACATGATATTTTGTTGCTCGTGATAAATTTCATCAATATGACTAAATTGGCTTTACATATTTATGGATATTGCTAACAATGATTTAATATTGAATAACTTGGTATGTGTTATTAACTACTAAACTGAAATTTAATAAAATAATAATAATAAACAAAGTAGTAATAAGTAATAGTAGTAAAAATAAGTAATTTATAAATCCTCTATAACTATAAATAAATTAAAATATAGATGGTATTATAATTACTTCATAATATGCGTCTAAGGAAATATTGTCTATTTAAATATAATTCAAGGTTAATAATAATAAAATAGTTACTTATAATAAATAAAACAATGATCAACAAGTGATATTTACTTAGAAACATTAATAACATCATGATCAATATGGCCTTACCACTTCTCAGAAAACCTTAGAAAAGGGTAACCTGTAGCCTCAACACTGATCGATTAAGTTATATATATTTAAATCGGCTTATATTCCTTTAAATAGTTTTTATTTACCACCTTTGATCGATACGACGGACCTAGTGAGAAGACTCAAACGGACTAAGCCCTTTGAGCTAGTGATATAACATAGTGTAGTGTTAGTGAAATAGTGACTTAATTTAAATTATAGAACACAAGAACAATGTGTCTACCCCTTTATGTTAGAACAAAGAAGTGCAGTGTCAGTGGACGCCTCCTTCAATAAACAATTATTTAGCAGTTTAAGTTAGATTAGAATTACTCAATAGCCTTATATAAGGCTAGATTGTAATTGATATGGAGTACCCTATTATTCAGTCGGTACTTTATATTTTAAAAAAAAAAGATCTTTGATCGTATTGCAAATTTTGTGTTTACGACCAAATGCCCTCGAAATATTTATGACCGATCACCCTGCATTGATCGTTACTTTGATCGAAAATGCGTTTCGTCCGATTTAAATTTTAGTGCCGAGATAAGAAGAAGATAAGAACAGATACGTTTATGAATAAAATTACAGTACCAATTTATTTTTGAAAAGAAACAATATATACAGGATATGCGAATATATTGGCAGACGCAAACCAGAAACATCTCTTAAATAAGACAGTAGAATTTATAGAATTACATAATTATAGAAGGATACTAAAACAATTGGTACAGAAACATTGGAAAATTTCATACCTAATAGAAAAGCCAGTAATTATGACTACAATTATGAAATTGTTATTCCTGATTTATAAAAAAATGCTGAAAATTTCTTGATTTTTCCTGAATTAAGAACGTCTTTAATTATCGAACAGGGCCTGATTAACCCTTAGGCTAACTACGCTGCACCTAGGACGCAAGGATCCAGGGGCGCGCTGATATCGTGTTTTTTGGCATGTAGGTATTTTTTTATCTAACTGAAGCAGCAAACGAGCATGCAGTCCACCTGATGTTAAGTGGTCATTGCCACTCATGGACATTTGTAATCAACTTAATACAGACCAAGGGTTCTATCTGAAGTCAATCACAGATGCGTTGGTGCTCCCGAGGACTATGATGGTCGCCTCATATAAAAGTGTGCCGGCAACCACACCCATCGAAACGCAAGAAATGCTTCACGCTAGAAATAGGTGTGGCGGTGGTACTTCCTCGGTTGAACTACACTGGTTCTACCACCTTTAAAACTTTAAGGACTCTTGATTAGTCGTTGTTAGCGAAGTTCAATTATCATCGTATCATGCCAAGTCGATCTGTACCCTTCAACCCCTGGACGTTCACTGGGTGACGTCACGGCCCAGTGACCTATTCAGGTTTGTGGGTGGCAAGGCCGTGCACCAGATGGCGCGCCCACGCCGCCCGCCCTCGCCATATTTGACTTTCTACAAGTGTCGTATGATTATATTTTTAATTTATTTAAATAATTATTAATCTACATGGTCGTAATGTATGTTTGTTTCCTTTGGTGCTTGTTTTATTTTAGTATATTTTAAGTAGACTAGATGGCGTACTAGCCCTGTTTGGTTTAGTCACCACTGTAGTATGGAATTCAGTAGAGTAATTGACTGAGGTAAATAATTTTGGTAATAAATGCCGTAAAGTTGTGAAACGGTATAAGAGTTTGCAACGAAAATTCTTCCCTTTTTACGTCATCTATGATGAATAAACACTACGCGGAAGAAGCTGCGCAAACACTGAGAATAAAACACTTAAGTAAGATTTTTAAAGTCATCCAATTAATCGCTATATTTACTTAAAGCATGGCACTAATAAAAAAATAACTCTGCAGCACCATTGCTTGTCCATTCCTTTGATTGATCCGGAATTCTACATGAGAATAAAAGTCAAGAGAGAGATAACTTAAATCAAGGAAATTCGGACGTATCTATAAAAAAAAAAATTTAAACAAAAAATACAACCGACTTCCATGCCACATAAAAGTAAAAAATAATTTAAATACATGTTGGTTTAGAGCAAACACAGTTCTTAGTACATAGTCCCGAAGTCGGCGCTTACCATATTTTGCTGGATCATGACGAAACTACATGTATCTTATATGAGCGCCGACTTCGGGACTATGTACTAAGAACTGTGTTTGCTCTAAACCAACATGTATTTAAATTATTTTTTACTTTTATGTGGCATGGAAGTCGGTTGTATTTTTTGTTTAAAATTTTTTTTTTCACGCTTTTCAGTCACGATAAAATCAGTTATGGCTGTTGCTAGTCGTCCGCTAACCGGATGAATAAAATTAATTATTCGTCCGATTTTCGGATGAATAAAATTATGTGCTGACGTCATCATATAAAAATAGACTTCTTTGACACAACCGGTCGGGGGCGCTACCGCGCCCCCTCCCTTAGATTCTGAATTGGAAAAATCTGTTCGAACCTAACCTAACCGAATAAAACAACTTTTTCTGAGTAAACATTTATCTATAGAATAGACCTATAATTATCAATATTTAAAGTAGAAAAAGTAATATAAACCTTATAACTAAGAGTATAATTCAACTGATATTGATAAAAATAACCCATCCAATTTAAAAAGTTTGGTAGTACTCTTGCATCTTTCAGGTAATTGTATTCAAAGTGGAATTTTTGATCATAATTATATCCTCTCCGAAACTCATTGTTGGTATTGTGAACAACAACATTATGTAAACGTAAGCACAATATGGCCGATGCCTACGGTTTAAACTTGAAGGACCCCAGCATTATCAGGGTTGAGGAGTTGAAGGTCAAAATTATCATGTCATATCTTTGCTTAGTAATCTCATTACATATACGTAAGCACCATATGGCCGATGCTTATGGTTTAAACTTGCAGTACCCTGCATCATCAGGGTTGAGGAGTTGAAGGTCAATTTTCTTATCATACGTCTTTGCTTTGTAAATATATTACATATCCATATTTAAGTATCAAATGGCCAACGCCTATGGTTTAAGCCTGAAGTACCCCTGCATCATCAGGGCCGAAGAGTTGAAGGTCAAAATTATCATGTCATATCTTTTCTATGTAATCTCATCGCATGCACGTAAGCAACAGATCCCCAACTTCTATGGCTTGGGATTACAGTACCCTGCATCATCAGGGTTGAGGAGTTGAAGTTCAACTTTTTTATCATACGTCTTCGCTTTGTAAATATATTACATACCCATAAGCATCAAATGGCCAACGCCTATAGTTTAAGCCTGAAGTACCCCTGCATCATCAGAGTTGAGGAGTTGAAGGTCAAATTTTTCATCTTATATCTTTGCTTAGTAATCTTATCAGATATACGTAGCGATCATGTAGCTAACGCCTATAGTTTAAGCTTGAAGCACTCCAGCATCATCAGGATTGAGGAGTTGAAGGTCCAATTTTCCACCGTATACAACCATTTTTCTAATGTTTTACCTTACATTTTTTTAAATATCATTTTGAATGCGTAAGATTGAAATAGCTAAGTTTTATGGCTTAGGCATTCAATACCCTTGCATCATCAGGATTGAGGAGTTGAAGGTCCAATTTTTCGTCATATACCTTTGCTTAGCAATGTTATTACAAATCCGTGAGCAACAAATGTCTAACGTTTATGGTTTAAGCCTGCAGTACCCCTGCATCATCAGGGTTGAGGAGTTGAAGGTCAAATTTGTCATCGTACATCTTTGCCTTGCTATCTTATTATATATCCGTAAGCACTAAATGGCCATCACCTACGGCTTGGGCTTACAGCACCCTGCATCATCAGGGTTGAGGAGTTGAAGGTCATTTTTTTTATAATATGTCTTTGCTTAGTATTGTTATAACATACCCATAAGCACCAAATGGTCAACCCCTATGGTTTAGGCTTGAGGCACCCCTGCATCATCAGGATTGAGGAGTTGAAGGTCAAACTTTCATCACATGTCTCTGCTTAGTAGTCTTGTTACATATATGTAAGCACCAAATAGCTAATGTTATAGTTTAGGATAGCTGTAACCCTGCATCATCAGGATCGAAGAGTTGAAGGTCAAATTTTTCGTCAACCTATATAAGCATAGATATATAATACATATTCCAAGTTTCATAAGAATCGATTCGGCAGAAGCCGAGTTATCTCAAATTATCTAAAAAACTTGAGGAGTGGTGGTGGTTTCCACCCCATAACTCAAAGAGTTAAGCATCACAGCATACCCATGTCCAAGAGAAAAAGTTGCGTGACGAAATTTCCTATCAAATGAAAGAAAGAAAATGGAAATCGGTTTATAAACACCCAAGTTATTCAAGATTTTAAGAAACCGACATTTTCCAATTTTCCGGGAAAACCGCCGGAAGGTTTTCATTTTCCTCAATATGGGACTGCCTGTGAAACTAGCCGCATACAATGTCGTATGAATCGTGTCGGTAGGTCGACGATTTCTAGCCATTTCGCCCGAACATACATAAAAAAAAAAAAAAAAAAAAAAAAAAAAAAAAAAAAAAAAAAAAAAAAAAAAATATACGTGACGAATAGATAACCTCTTTCCTTTGGGAAGTCGGTTAAAAAAACAGGAAATAGTAACACAAGATCAACACTTACAAACATAATATGCCTGTGTAGGTTGTACCGGATAATGTCAAGTTCCGGAGTTAGTAAACGTTATTATTATACATTAGATTATATTAATCATGACCATATTACCAATACCGAGACCTTATTAATTCATCTTGTCGCGATTCTCGTATTTAAACTCAATAACGACAAATATAATAAAGGAAGATTGAATGGCGGAACGTTCTTAGATATCATAGACAAATTGAAGTCGGAAAATAATCCTTGACATTAAAATTATGCTCTTGTCAGTTAAATTTATGAAATTGAAAGGTAAAAATATCTCACGAATAACAATAATAATATGTCGGCAATGTGGAACGTATTATCATAAAAAAACATATCATACAATACTACTTACAAACTTTTTATAGTAGGATCTATGAAGATCTATAATTAACTTCGAAATCGAAAGTTGCGCAGTAGTTTCAAAGACTGCTACGAGATGGCGTTGTAAGACAATAATCAATGAATATAGCATAATCCTTGCTTCCTACTTTATACTTCCTACAAGTACGTTATAATTCAAGTAAGACATTGTATAGTAATAACCACTCATGATGCAGTAAAATTACTTTCTCAGTAACTTTCATCTCATGCCGCAAACAGGTCTGATTGAAAGCTCGAATGGTTTTACAGACTTGATTTTTCACTGTTAATAAAGACAGAGGTTCGTTTATACAGAGGAGATGTAATGGAAATGCTGTCTTTTAATGACATATAAAGCCTAAACGTTTTGTCTTGGAGGTTTTTCTTGTGTATATTTGTCTATTTGAAACTATTTCCAAATCTTTCTTTTCTTTTTTATTATGTCATGTTGTAGACTGATCGTCATATTAGTTTTCTTAGCTTAATTTGACTAAAAGATAACAGCTACGGTCTTCCAGCGAAACACAAGAAGTGCTCCACGTTAGAACTAACTGTGGCGGTGGTCCCTCCTTAACCGACCTACACTGATTCTACCCTTCTTCTATGTATAGAAGTTTTCTTTATCTTAACACTCATAGCCCCACACTAGGATTTTCTCCCGTGACGTGGGTACCATGAACACACACAAAGACGAACACACAAACACCTAGACCCAGAACAAGAATCTAAACTCATGTCTGGCCGGGAATCGAACTCGAGACGCACTGCGTGTCAGACCGGTAGGGTAACCGCACCGCTACGCGAATCGTCGATGTAGTCTAGTTAATATCTCGCATCTCTCTATATGTCACCAATGGGGACGAAGGAGTTGAAAAATGGCCAAAATAGAAACCGCCCCTAACTATACTTCTATAAAAAGAAGTATCTATCACGTTGTCTGACACGACACGTGTCTGCAACGTTCAATGTCTGTTGATAGAAACGGCGCTCTAAGTGCACGGAGGCTGCATACAGTTACGCGGGTCGGGGGTCGGTGACCTCATGTACTCGTAAAACAATGATCTCAATACTTTGTATAAGATTCGCGGTCTCTACACGTGGAACATCCGGTTCGTTTATTATTAGAATAGTTGACCAAGCAAATTTCTTTCGCCTAAAAGTCAAATATTATTAGACTAGACCCAGCGAACTTCGTTCGTGCCTAAAAGTCAAAAATCTAAAATTATCAGTATATCTCCACTATATTATACATGTACATACATAAAACAGGTCCACCAATTCGCACATGGCCAGCGCGGTGGACTATGGCCTAAAACTCTCTCATTCTGAGAAAAGACCCGTGCCTAGCAGTGGGACAATAATGGGTTGTCGAGAGATACATAAAAACCTTCCTCTTGAATCACTCTATGTATTAAAAAAACTGCATTATAATCCGTAGCGTAGTTTTAAAGATCTAAGCATACATAGGGACAGACAACGAGAAGCAACTTTGCTTTATACTATGTAGTGATAATAAATTAGTGATAATAGTGATAATAAATTTAAATAGTAACTTGCATTGGTGTGGAATGAGTCTTTTACAAGAGCAGTTCGAAAGTAGCGGTCGATGAAAAAAATTAAGGTCGGTTTGTTTCCGAATTTTTCTTATTACTTGCTAAGAGAGGTCGAGGGGGAGATTCCCGCAATAGACTCTGATTTCTTTTTTATCTGACTGAAATAGCAAGCGAACATGCAGTCCATCTGATGCTAAATGGCTACGGTCGCCCATGAACATCTATAATCAACTTGACACAGAATATGCGTTCCATCTGAAATCAATCACAGGTGTGTTGCTACTCCCGAGGACTATGATGGTCGCCCCATGTGAAAGTGTGCCGAAATTTTTTGAAATAGAGAAACAGAAAAGGTCCTCTTGTTTAAAGTTTTTCCATTAATATCAATTAACCTTAATTACATAGGTTACATAAATGTAACAATAATTGCACATTTTAAAATGTATACAACAATACATTCAAGGACGAGTAACTACTTTAATTTATACTTTTCTAATAAAAACTCATAAGTAAATCATTGAGCGATCAGAAAGATTAAAAGATAAAGATAAAGAAATATCAACAGAAAACAGCTTATTAAGACGTTAACGCTACACATACTAAAATAATCGTAAAATATAAGACGAGAGATATTTTTATTGCGACCTCGAGAATCGAAATTGCACATATGAATAAACATATTGGTGATTATTTCAATGACATCACCATATAAGGACTAAGTAACTAAGGTAAATTGGTGTTATTTATAACACTGATATAATATATTATGCTCATTATATTATCATACGGGATTAACCTTTTGTGAAGGATACTAAAGTATACACAACAATTTCTATCTTTGCGGGGAGATCTGTCACTAGTGCTTGTCAACGGTTTCTCCCCGCCACCTCAGTTTCCCGTGACCACGATCCATGTAACTGGGTCGAAATATCGACAAAAAGAATTCTTAAAGAATTCAAAAATCGCATATCGTGAGTACCCGTTAAGTATTAAAATGTATCAATTCCGCGATAATACTAGTCTAAAATCATATAATTATACAGAACAAGACAAATGCTCAAATGAGACAAGAAGCTAATCTTGTTAATACTATAAATGCGAAAGTTTGTGAGGAAGTATGTATGATTCGTCATGTAACGAATATTCGCATCGCATTTTTTTTTTATTTGACTGAAGTAGCAAACAAGCATGCAGTCCACCTGATGGTAAGTGTTCACTGCCGCCCATGGACATCTATAAACAACTTCATATAGAACATGGGTTCTATCTGAAGTCAATCACAGATGCGTTGCTACTCCCGAGGACTATGATGGTCGCCGCATGTGAAAGTGTGCCGGCAACCACACCCTTCTATTGAAACGCAAGAAATGCTTTACGCTACAAATAGGTTTGGCGGTGGTACTTCCCCGGTCGAACTACACTGGTTCTACCTTGCATTTGCGTATATTCGCATGTTTAAAGATATTCGTATTCGCAAGAATTGGTGCGAATGTTTAAAGTTTATTATTGGTGACTAGCTGGTTATTTTAATGGATTGGTGGCTAGTAACCAAATAATAGACGTTTTTTTGGACTCCAAGAGCTGTACTTCGCAGGACAGCATATGCAAAAAATTGAATTAACACTGTAAGGTTTGCCTAAGCATGTCAAAATGTAAATAAATAAATAAATTGTCTTAAGTAAAAACGGATTTGTACTTAAAAAGTCACTGAGCATTTATCCTTGTCCTTATGGGAACGGCTCCAACATTTAATTTAGCACTTAATATATGCAATTGTGATGTCTCACACTTACATATATGAATATATTTTTAAATTCTATAATACAGTAGGTACATAGGTATTATAATTTTATTATAATTCCGCCCCAGCAGAACAATATTCATTTATTTAAATTTACTGTAGCTAAGAATATAGGTATTATGAACACGTCTATATTTTTTACTTGTACCTATATATCTTATCCGTGTAAAAATTGATTCTCTGGGAGTAGTTCATATATAACAGTTTAATATGTTCTAGTCTTTACGCGTTAATATTTCTCGTGGTTCAGATAATGTATCTGTATGTAGTGTAATGTAGTGGGGTGTTTATCTTTTTATACTATTTAAGTAGCAAATGAGTAAATAATGCAATCCACCTGATGGTAAGTAGTAACTGCCGTTCACATCTGTACGAATCTTCATACAAAACGAAGGTTCTATCTAAACTCAATCACAGATGCATTGCTACGAGGACAAAGACGGTCGCCTCATATAAATATGACCCGGCAACCAGACTTTTCCACCAAAACGCAAGAATTTGCTTCAAGCTAAAAATACAAGCTCTCCGAATTAGAGAGTTTAGGCCACGGTCCACCGCGCTGGCCAAGTGCGAATTGGTGGACTTCACACACCTCAGAGAACTTTATTTTTAAAGAACTCACGGGTTTCCTCACGATGTTTTCCTTCACCAAAAAGCAGTGATAATTAATTTCTAATACGCAGATAAATCAGTGGTGCGTGCCTGGATATTATTTAAAACCTAGACTAGATATAAATAAGCTTTATCCTAAGCACTTGGTACAGTTACACCCATATTTGGTCGCGGAGTGACTGTCGTTGCGCCCACGCATACACAACAGTTCGTTTTTATCACTTGTTAGCGCGTTTCATTGAAAACGGCCGTATATGGTCGAAAAGCACTAGTAGAGTTATATATTTGTCAATCTCTTAATTTGCGTCGTATTTATTAGTTGGTAGAACGGGTGTAGTTTGACCGTTAGGGTACTACCGCACACTTATTTCTAGAGGGAAGCAGTTCTTGCGTTCAATGGAAGGGTGTGGTTGCTGGCTCATTTTTATATGAGGTGACCATCTTAGTCGGCACTAACAACAAATCGGTGATTGACAGAAACCATGTTTTCTACATATATGAACGCTTTAATTATAAAAAAATACGCTTTCTACACTCATAGGATTTATTCCTGTGTCGTGGGTTCCATGGACACACAAGACGAATACACGAACACCCAGATCCAGAACATGTATCTAAACTCATCATTCAGATACCTGTCTGTCCGTGAATCGAACCCGGGGCACATTGCGCGTCAGACCAGTATGTTAACCGCTCCGCCACGCGGGTCGTCGCGAATGTATATGTACTCCATCGTAAATCTACGATAGATTTGTATTTAAAGTTAATTTTAGGTATCTTTTGCGGCGATTGCAGATAGGGTTGCCACCTTTTTTGCAACGATTAAAGTACATTGGCTACAAAAGGTATAAAGAAAAAAAGGACGTAGCTTCAAAATGAAGTACTATTTATATTATTACTTAATTTTTGGCTCTGGGATACTTTTAGAACTGTGTGAGGTGATAGTAGGCAAAAAAAATATAGATATTAACTTGACGCCCATATTTCTGAAAAAAGGTCACCAAATGTAAATGTTCTACTACTTTCTAAATAAGGTGGCTACGGAAACCTTGTGTTTAAAGGAATTTTAGTTTACTGATTATAATCAAACTTTTTAATCCCAGATATACAAAATAAAGTATTTTCGCGTACCCTAATTGCAGAGCACTTTTTATTAACGTAAAATAAACAGTAGCAAGTGCATAAACAACTTAATGTTAAGTGGTCTAATGATTTGTCATTAGAACATGCTTACATAATTACAAAATAAGATGTAATCTACAATCTAATAGCCTTGTCATTATCAACATCAACACTAATTGCCTGTGTTTAATCAATTGAGTACCCAATGAAATGATAATAATTAGATTAACTACACTGTAAAGAGAATATAATATCACTACACAGTATAAAACAAAGTCGCTTCCCGCTGTCTGTCCCTATGTATGCTATCATTAAAACTACGCTACGGATTTTAATGCAGTTTAATAGACAGAGTGATTCAAGAGGAAGGTTTCTATGTATAATACATGTATACTATAGTGGAGGAACACTGATAATTTTAGATTTTTGACTTTTTAGGCGAAACGAAGTTCGCCGGGTCGCCGGTAATGTACATGAGAGATAACATAACGACACACACGACTACACCGCCACACCTATTTCTAGCGTGAAGCATTTCTTGCGTTTCGATAGAAGGGTGTGGTTGCCGGCACACTTTTACATGAGGCGACCATCATAGTCCTCGGGAGTAGCAACGCATCTGTGTTTGACTTCAGATAGAACCCATGTTCTCTATGAAGTTGATTACAGATGTCCATGAGCGGCAGTGACCACTTACCATCAGGTGGACTGCATGCTCGTTTGCTACTTCAGACAAATAAAAAAAAAATGTGCGAAAGATTTGTTTACCACACAAATCGCCTTAAAGCTTACGTTTTAAGCGGTAACTTTATAACTTAAGTCAGTAAAAATCCATCAAAATCGGACCAGCTGTTCAAAGGTTATCCAGAACAAAGTAACAAATAAAAATTTTAAAAATTGTATTTCTTGTATGCTAAATGCATAAAAAATCTTGACAAACACACTTCATGTACATTAATGTATAGCCGACCCGGCGAACTTCGTTCTGCCTAATAGTAAAAAAATAAAATGTGTGCATGTACTAGCGTACACTCGTAAGATGTGAAACTTCTTTATGACGTTATTTTTCAAAAAATAATTTACTATATGCAACTTTACAGAAATTGGTTAAATAAAGTTAAATTAGATAAAGTTTAATAAAAGGCTTTTATTAAACTTTATCTAATAATCTAATCTATAATAATCTATATAATATCACGCGTGGTAGGGATAAGAAAAAGATGGCGCGTAACGGAAAAAAAAGATGGCGCGTAACGAAAAAATGTTACACAAATTTTTTTTCCAACCCCGATAAAGAAGTATGACTTCAAAAATCTAAAACAATCAATGTTTCTCAACTACGTTATACATGTATTATACATAAAAACCTTCCTCTTGAATCGCTCTATCAATTAAACAAAACTGCATTAAAATCCGTATCGTAGTTTCAAAGATCTAAGCATACATACGGACAAACAGCGAGAAGCGACTTTGTTTTATACTATGTAGTGATAACAAGGCATCGACGCAGTAAGTACCAAATGAGGCGAAAGTGATTATTCAGTTGGCTTGCAACAATACGGTGACGCCATACCCTGACTCATATTGTAGTCGCGAGTGCATAATCGAAACGAATTTACGAGCTCTATATGGAAATGTGTAAATTTACATATTAGGTACAGATTATAGGGCTATGACATGGGGCTCTTGAAAAAAAGTGGCGAAAAAAGGAGAGCCTTCAAAGTTGGCGATGCATTGGCGCCTCTTCAGATGTTGCAAATGTCCATAGACGATTGTGATTGCTGTGACACAGGAGAAAATCCTACTGTGGGGCCATGAGTGTAAAAAGCGTATTATTCATACATTTAGAACAAGGATTTATTTAAAGTGGAACTCATAATTGTTGCTCACTAATGATTTTATTGTAAGGTTAAAAGGGTTACAGTTACTATATATCTCGTATCTTCAAAATTCTTACCTTTTTTTAAAAGGTTAAGGTTAATGTGTTTTTTTTTAAGTAAAGGTATAGAAAAATATTTCAACAGCAGCGGATATCGATATTGTTAGGTACAACCATTTCTTTCATATACAGCCCAACCTAATAGTGTCGTCAACCCATTATTGTCCCACTGCTGGACATGGTTCTTCTCTCGAAATGAGAGAGTTATAGGTCCACCGCGCTGGCCAAGTGCGAAATGGTGAACTTCACACACCTCCGATAACTTTTTTTTCAAAGACCCTTTGGTTGTGTAAGTTTCCTCACGATGTTTTCCTTCACTGAAAAGCAGTGATAATTCAAGCACACAATACGCACACAAATCAGTGGCCTGGGTTTGAACCTCGGACCTCCCGATCGAGAGGATAAGTTTCATTAGGCTATCACTGCTCTAACCTAATAGTGCAAGTTACTAAAAGCTACCGCGCACAAAAACGTCCTACAGTCACATCAATCCATCAAAACATTGACAAACAAGACACGAAAGGATCGCATTATGCAATGGGAGAAAGTGAACAAGCTTTGTAAGCTCACAATCGATTTATGTAACGAACTTGACATTTTTGGTCACTTGCATGCAAAAAATGCTTCAACATTCGCATACGGTAGTGACTGGCATGATATAATAAGACTTATAAGACCACAAGAGGTACCACAAGAGGAGTTCTTGTGCTACCTTCACGGTAGAACTACATCTATTTCTAGCGTGAAGCAGTTCTTGCGTTTCGGTGAAAGGGTTTGCTTGTTGGCTCATTTTTACATGAGGCGACCATCTCACCAGTTCTCGGGAGTAACTATATATCTGTTCAGTTCTTCAGTATCTGAATGACCTCAAGTAGAACTTTTTTATCTAATTAAAGTAGCAAACGAGCATGCAGTCCACCTGGTAAGTGGTCACTGCCGCCCATGGACATCTGTAAGCAACTTCATAGAGAACATGGGTTCTATCTGAAGTCAATCACAGATGCGTTGCCGCTCCCGAGGACTATGATGTTCGCCTCATATAAAAGTGTGCCGGCATCACACCCTTCCATCGAAACGCAAGAAATGCTTCACGCTAGAAATAGGTGTGGCGGTACTTCTCCGGTCGAACTACACTGGTTCTACCTCCTGTGAGTGTGTAAACTCTTGTTCTATATGAAGTTGCTTCGTGACAGACCAGTATTGTAACCGCTTTGCCAGTACAGCTGCCGAGATATCATAACTTTATACATTTTAGATAAAATGTCAATACCAGAAAATTTTATGACCGCGGCAAAAGTGCTTGCTTTTGATGTGATACGATACTTTAACACACTTAAGATACCAACGAAAACATATCAAAAAGCCAAAACAGGATAAATTTCAACCTCATTTTTGCTAAGGTCAAACACGAAACAAACAAACCGACATTTTGTAGGTATCTGATATGAATACTAGATTATATGTGTCACGGCAAAACACATAAAAGGACATTCGCGTATATAGAAATATGCATGCAACGTACAGCACGCATTATTGCATATTATGCTAGTACTATGCCGTATTTTTCTAAGATCGACACACACGGGCATACAGTCCACCTCATGATAAGTTTTCTCTGCCGTCCATGGTCAACTGTGAAAAACATCATTTACGGGGTTCTATGAAGCAGAGGCTAGTGGTAACCGCACCCTCCCACTGAAACGCAAGAAATGCTTCTCGATAGAAATAGGTGTAGCGAGGACACTCCCGCGGTCGAATTATGTGCATTCTACCACCTTGTATTGCACCGTGTGGTGTCGCTCTTGAACAGTTCCACTCCCTTTTTCCGTGGATAGCGTGGAGACGACAGAGGGACAAAATCCAGGAGATGAACAGCATTGTTTTTCTGTGTAATATCATTATTGCCGTCAACACGCATACCAGGCGCCTTGACTAATGGCAGAATTAAGGGAGACCATGTCCAGTGGTGAAGATCAAAAGGCTGATGGATATGTAGACAGATTACGATGCATGGAAATAACCCGGACATTCGGGATTTTTACCAGTAGGCACATCGTGGTCACGACTAAAGAAGTAACATAATACAGAACAGTTCAATTACAGATCATTGCTATTTCCGAGGAATAAGATTGTCTCCTCATATTCACGGAGCTCCCTAATGGAACTCCGCTAAAAACCCCCTTTTCAGCCCATAGGGGGCATATAACAGACGAAGGCTTTAAGGCCTCAGAGGCCAAAGCTAACATTTGGTGGTGTTTAGTGGGTAGGCACGTAGGTTCTTTCGTGAGTCCCACATAACCAATGCGGAAGGCCGTATTGGTATGCATGAGCATTCACCACCACCCTCCCCGCATGGAGGGTAGCCCTTTCCCCTGTGTCTGGGCGCAAAAAAAAAAGTCTCCTAAAATGAAAGACAGTAGTTGTTTTTATAATGCTCTCCAAGCTGCGGAGTAAAATCCTTACCATCGGGCATTCGAAGGGTCGCAGGCATTCCTTTTCACATTAATTTAATTATTACGATTACTCCTTTTTTAAATGTTGCTAGTATAATACTATCTAGATAAAAAGTAATTTATGTCACTTATCATAAAATTCTCTAACTTTGCACAATAATTTCAGTAAATCGGTTCATTCATTCAAATTCATCAGTGTATCTTCGAGTAACCATTTATCGAAGTCTGCTTTGTAAACTTGAGAAAAACACTATAAACAAGTTAACGTTACTAGAATTGATAAGACGCAATAAAAAACTATATTTTTTTGACTAACAACTAACCGTGAATCAAACCGGGCCAAGGCTCTTCCGATTATTAAGAATCCACGGAAATACTAAAACTACGTAGTTTAAAACCAGTTCTATGATTAATACTATAAATACTACACTTATTTGAATACATGACGAAATATTGAGCATTTAACAAACTTATTTCGATACAAACATTATTAAAATAAATAAAACTGTCTAAACTATTTCCAGCGTGAAGCATTTCTTGCGTTTCGATGGAAGTGTGTAATTGCCGGCACTTTTATACGAGGCGACCATCATAGTCCTTGGGAGTAGCAACGCATCTGTGATTGACATCAGATAGAATCCATGTTCTTAATGAAGTTGCTTACAAATGTCTATGAGCGGGAATGACCACTTACCATCAGGTGGACTGCTCGTTTGCTACTTCGATCAGATAAAAAAATCTATAAAAATCTACGCTGTACTCAATCCGCAGGGTTATGCACGCTTACCCTTTGCCGCTACAAAAGCGGAACAAAAATTTCAATACAGTTGCATAACAGAATAGTTGAGGTCAGACGCGGATTAGACTGAACTGTGGGTGGCGTTGTGCAATCGCCAATTACCGATAAAATTCGCAGTGACTAAATGTCAATCCAAATCGGAATGTACCTACTTAGTAGCCTTATTTTTACTCGCGTTATTTAATTCCTTTAGATAAAAGCACGTGTTATATGAAGATGATAATAATTGGCGAGAGTCACTTGCCCTCGGGTAGACTCCATGCTCATTTGCTACGTAAATCGTATTAAATAAGACTTTGTTTTGTCCAAACGTTTGATAGAGTCAACGAATGATCAGAAAGCTGGCACATACCTCGGTCAACGAATTAGCCTTGCTATTCAACGAGGTAATGTTGCATTCTGGGAACTCCTAGGGACAGTAATTGGGATGCAGATTTTTATTTTTAATTTGGCAATTTGTTTCTTTTTAAATTTTAATTTTTATTTTGTATACACATATAATTATGAAATTTAATTTAATTTAAATTATTTAATATTTTGTCATAATCAAATTAATAAAGAGTTCTATTATTCTATTATTCTGAAATCAGTCATAGATACTACTAGGACTAGGACCCGATCCCTAGGACTGAGACGGTAGTCTCATACGACAACGCACTGACAACTAAATCCTTCCACCGAAACGCAAGGACTGCTTTACGTTAGAAATAGTAGCAGGGCAAATACCTGGTGGAAACATACTTGTATCTACATGAGAATTGATACAATGTTAAATGTTTTTACCCGACTACGTTAGAAGTTGTGTTTATAGGGCGATCTTTGTACCTACCTATGTCAATTTCTAGGCTACACTACAGGCTAAATGGCATGACAGATTTTAACATACGATTTGTCTCAATTTGCAAGGTTATATCGGCCATGTAATTTTGAAATAATGCGCCTGGGAAAAGAATATAGAGGAGGATGTGGAAAACAATTAATATAAAATACTACCCAAACAAAGCATGCCTCACCTGGACCACTTAAACTATATACTTTTACTAGCTGACCCAGCAAACGTTGTTTCGACATATAAAAATAAAAAAAAATGTCAAGGGTGGACAACCCTTATCACTAAGGGGTATGAAAAATAGATGTTGGCCGATTCTCCGACCTAATCAATATGCCCACAAAATTTCATGAGAATCGGTCAAGCCGTTTCGGAGGAGTATGGCAACAAAAACTGTGACACGAGAATTTTATTATACTTTTATTGTAATATATAATGTCTTGAATAATTTGTTTATTAAACACTAACATGTCTGTACTTGGTTAAAATGTATATATATTTGTGTACTCGCAGATTAATCAAAATAAAAATTAATAATTGGCTGAAAAAAATGAGGTCAACTGCATTCAAATGATCCGTGGGCGGTAGGACTGCTTAAATTTGCAACTGCCTAAATGTCAGACCAGATTAAATCTTAATAAAATGCTTGGATTACGTGGGTGTTAGGGATAAACAACGGTGAATAGACAGACACCCAGAAAAGAAAGAATTATTTATTTAGATGTTTTCACCAATTCGCACTTGGCCAGCGCGTTTGTGTATGGCCTAAAACTCTCTCATTCTGAGAGAAGACGCATGCCCAGCAGTGGGACAGTAATGGGTTGACGAGAGGATTTAGATGTTTGCTTGACCGGGAATTTAACCCAGATCTGGCTGATTGAGAATTGAACCCGAAAACCTCTTAATGTCAGATTGAAAAGGTAACTGCGTCGCTAAGTTTGTATGTTCAGGTAAAATTTTCTTTATTTACAATATATAAGGGGAATCATTAACTTCTTTAGCCAACCAACGATCTTTAACCGACGGTCACAGTTCTCTGCGACATATGTTGAATGTGCCCATTTCCTGTGTGCTGTATCAATTGTAATGAGTGTTAATAGCATGTAGCTCTATTAATAGTTGGAATAAACTTTTCTTTCTTTCTTTCTTTCTTTAGTTAAGGACTTCGGTAAAAAAATATATACGAAACAAATTAAAACCCAATTTCCTTTGTAAAATCGGTTGAGTTAATTATTACTATGCCTTACTTAGCACAGTGGCGAAATCTCAAAAGCAATTACACACAATAATTCAGATATCTAACTAATTATGATTATAATGTTGTTGAAAGACGCCAATTAAATTCTCCTAAAATGTAACTCAATAACTAATTAACTTTAATAAAACATTGAAAAACGTTTCAATATTCCATTAAAGTTAATTAGTTATTCATATATCATTCATATATCGTCGTTCATATATCATTGGGAAATTGTAATGTCGTAATGGAATGGATATTATCACTTGATGTAAAAAGGTAACTAATGCAAATTTGTATTTTGTAGAAATAACAAAATTGTGTTGGCGTTTTGAAAAGTTTCATAAAGGACGAGGTTATTAAATGACGCAATATTTATGTTAGTCCTTTGCTAGCACAAAATCGTCATTTTCTTATTCGCGATACGAATGAGTTCGTTAGGAGTAGTTAAAAGTAGATATTTCACTCAATTTGCTCAAATTTTGAGTTCAGTCCCCTTCATTCATTGATTAGTTACATAATATACGATTACAATGATTATTTTCCTCTTTCTGAAGTTTAAATTAAAAACTATACCTATAAGAGAGACAGACCTATCCCGAACGTAAAGTACAAATATTATTATATGATTTTATCAAATTTAAATTACGATCGAATTAAAAGAAACGTATCGAAAAACGTAGCAACGCCGGGTTATGTGGGATTTTTAAATCACTAAAACCCCCCCAGTGGCTGCGTGGAGGACACCGTGATCTCCAATGGAACACAACCGGAGTCCTCCCGAAGTCCTGCCCAACGCGATGCCCTCTTTGAGCTCTTCCCAGTTAGCATTGTACACACTGCGCCTCCTGGTGTTTACGACAGCATGTGCCACACATGCCGTCGTCCCACACGGGGTCGCTTGGCTGGACGGTTCGAGCTCCCAATCCTACCGCCCGCAACCCCGAAGCACCTTTTAGTCGCCTATTACGACAGGCAGGGGTATCCCCTATAGCCCTATTCTGATCCCGGATATAGTTCTAAAATCATCCTAACCTAACCTAAACCACATAAACCAAACTCCACTGACCTGGAAGTGCAGAATGATGGTCCAGATGAGCCCGAGCGTGAGTTTCGGGTTCCCGTCGACGATGTCCTCCGCCCTGATGTTGACCAGCTTGATCTTCTTGTAGCGGAGGAAGTCCAGGGCCATTTGGACGTTTTGCAGCATGTGGAACCGCATGCGGCCTCGCTCGCGCGGCTGGAAGATAGGAAGTATGGTTACGTTAGAAATGTAGCTTATTGATTTCCTACTAAGTGTTATTTATATGATGTGTATATTTATGTGTCCACCAATTCGCACTTGGTCAGCGCGGTGGACTATGGCCTCAACTCTCTCATTCTGAGAGAAGACCCGTGCCCAGTAGTGGGACAATCATGGATTGACGAGAGAGTAATTTATGTGAGAGAGGGTGTGAAGCTTACTCCCTAAGCATAGTTAAGAAAAAATCGAAAAAGTATTAAGAATCTAAACGCATCATTCATATACCTGTCTGGCCGGGACTCGAACTTAGAATCCTCTGCGTGTCAGACCGGTATTGTAACTGCACCGCCACGCAGGTGGTCAAACAAGAGAACCTTTTCCTTGTCCTGACCACTAATTTAGATTATTTTATATCCTCAACCATGGCTCACTTCTGCGCACGGAAGTATCTTAGTAAAGGCTAAGCCTGATTATCACGCCAGCTATACATATACCAGACGCATATGTTATTCTAAATCTCTCTAGGTCTCCTTAATATGTTATCATTCACTGTCAATTCAAAAGATTTTTAATCTTTAGGATTTCGTACCGAAAAAAATGTGCATGAGGCGCGGTGGTCTATGGCCTGAAACTCTTTCATTCTGAGCGAAGACCCTTCCCAGCAGTGGGACAATATAAATAAAAGGGGACCCTACTGTTATGCCTCTGATAGTTTTACCTATATCTGACGTGGGTTTATTATAATCATAGAAAAATAAAAGCAAGTTTTAAAAGCATAAAACGTCTATAGTTATTCATTTACATCTTTATTGATTATTTTATGTAACAGGACTCTTTATGTGCATGGAAAATCCCATGTTTATGTAATAGGACATTCAACAATCACCTTCACTTACAAACTAGGCCCATATGATAATTACGCTACTTATCCATCACGAAGCCTCACGGCCGCGCCTTTGCGCTAACACCATGGCTTTCATACCATGACGGACCGTTTTCCTAATGAGAATGGGCGAGGTACTATATTCAGCGTTTTTTTTATTTGATTGAGGTAGCAAACGCAGTTCACCTGATTGTAAGTGGTCACTGCCGTCAAGACACTTCAAATATAACATGGGTACTATCTGAAGTTAATCACAGATGCGTTCCTACTCCCGAGGAGTAAGACGGACGCTTCATATAAAAGTGTGCCTATAACCACACTCTTCCATCGAAACGCAAGAACTGCTTCACGCTAGAAATAGGTGTGGCGGCGGTACTACCCTGGTCGAACAATACTAGTTCTATTTAATACACATTTTATTACAATGAGTTGAATCTATTTATGACAAATTTCAAACTATTACAAAGTAACATGGATTCTTAGTCAGGAATTAGTTGTTATGGAGTTGAGTCAGAACATCATTAAAAACCACTACATAGTATAAAACAAAGTCGCTTCCCCTATGTATGCTTAACTCTCCTATGTATCTTTAAAACTACGCTACGGATTTTAATGCAGTTTATTTTAATAAACAGAGTGATTCAAGAGGAAGTCTTTCTTAATCGACTTCCTAATGGAAAAAGGTTATCTATTCGTCGTGTATATTTTTTTGTTTTGTGTAATATACATGTAAAATACAGTAGAGAAATTTTAGATTTTTGACTTTTAGGTAGAACGAAGTTCGCTGGGTTAAATAGTATATAATCAAAATAAAGATTAAACTAATTAAGAGTTGTCTCAAGAGGGTACAGAAGTTATGTCAGCGGTAAATAGACAAAGGTTGAAAGATGCATAAAGGGAATAGAAACCTGTAAAGTATAACTAAAACGATACCAAAATTTCATAGTAGTATATAGAGGTTCTATATACTACTTAAATTTTCAAAGTAAGGATCGGGAAGGTACCATCAACACACTTATATCATTATATCAAACGGGAAGCAAATCATTTGACGACCCTCGTGGCGCATCGGTTACCATACCGGTCTGACTCCCAATGGGTTCCGGGTTCGATTCCCGGCCAGAGAGGTATTTGAATGATGAGTTTAGATTCATGTTCTGGGGCTATGAGTGTAGATAGCGTGTGTTTTTTTTAAATCATGCCTTTTGTTGGAAGGTTGTGGATTACGCGTCACTTAATTTAAGGCAACCCTTTTAGTCCGCGATAGTAGCAACGTATTCGTTGATTTCTGATAGAACCCTTGTTCTGAATGAAGTTGCTTACAGATGTCGTTAGCAGTAACGACCAGTCACCATCAGGTGGACTGCATGTTCGTTTGCTATTTCAGTCATAATAGAAAGATTTTCTAAACAATTAAAATTTTACAGTATTTTTTTACACTTAAAACTAACTATAAGGCAAACTGGCTACCTAATAGAAAGTAGTCACCGTCGCCTATGGACATTCGCAACACCAGAGGAGTCGCCAATGCACCGCCTTCGCCATCGAGAGCTCTTTTCTGCACCCTTTTTTAAGAGCCCCATGTCATAACGCCCTAGAATACCTCAGGAGGAAGCTTTTTACTTCTGAAGTATTTATTGCTTATTCCATAGTATAGTTCTAGCCCATTTTTTGGTACGCGTGCAATGAAGCATGTCACACGGAGATGTCTAAAATCTATCGAAAGCCGTTACAAATCACAGATCACGTGCGCCCTTAACGTGATGACTTTCACGGTACGCTTCCTAATGAGCTAGGGCGTAGCTCATTGTAGCTCGTGATGAATTAATTAGGGGGATTAATGGATACTTTGTTTTGAATTATTAGTGTAGTTTCTGCCCGCGGTTCGCTCTGCTTCGGTCACGTTTACTACGGCAACGAGTATACTATGTTTGAATCCCGGTCATCAATTATTTCATAAAATAATGTTACGATTACCTGGACTTCGAACCGAAAACTTTGTCATCATTCAGATTACAGCCTAACCGGGGTTAGAAAATAAAGGCGTTATAACCCCGCTATTAGAATATAGAGGGATTCTCGACCAGAAAATGGAAGTGATCTTTTGAAGATAAATACTAAGTTAATAAGATATTCTCGACAATAAAATCATAAACACTTACATAACACTTACATTTATAATTAAATAAATAAATAACGACAGTTAAAACTTGCCCTCTCGATCGGGAGGTCCGAGGTTCAAACCCAGGCACGCACCAATGATTTATGTGCGTATTAGAAATTAATTATCACTGCTTTTCGGTGAAGGAAAACATCGTGAGGAAACCTACACACCCGAGAGTTCTTAAAAAAAAAAAAGTTTTCGGCGGCGTGTAAAGTCCACCAATTCGCACTTGCCCAGCGCGGTGGCCTATGACCTAAACTCTCTCATTCTGGGAGAAGACCCGTGCCCAGCAGTGGGCCAATAATGAGTTGATGCGAAATAAATAACGATACTTGTCCGCCAGATGAAACTATTTCGAGATTTGACATGTCTAAGTGATCCCTAAAAATAATGCTAATATCAACGCTGTTCATACTTTTCTATTAACAATAGAGCTAAGAAAATCATTACTAGCAGTATTTTTGAATTTATACCTCAAGGCGCGTTATGAAAAAATGAGTGAAATTTTAAGATTTGTCACAAAAAAGTCACAGTATGAAGTTGGAATGAAAATGTAAATGCTATGCTTTACCGCGGCAGTCTCCGAGTGCAGCACGTTTTTTTTGAACTTATACTTCTTTAGACGCGTTATGAAAAAATTATGAAAAAAGGGCGAAAGATGAAATTTCTAAAAAGATTTTTTATCTTGTTACGCCAAAGAAGTATAACTTCTAACGCGTGTACATAACTGCACACATACTTTTTTACTACTAATCTAAAAAATATAGGTGTAGATTACAGCGTTTTGTTTCACGTTTTAATAGGAAAGAAACTAGTCAGTGAATATAGGTGACACTAAATGCCTATGACCTAGGCGACCTCTCGGAGGCGCGAGACGGCAACGAAATTGGTTCCACCACACCTGTTCGTTACAGGTGTTGAAATGTCAGCTGTAACGGTTCACAAACGTGAAAAGGGGTCAATATTGGTAAATGGGTGAATATTGCCAAAAACTAAACGAATTGTCCACCAATTCGCACTTGGCCAGCGCGGTGGACTATGGCCTAAAACTCTCTCATTCTGAGAGAAGACCTGTGCCCAGCAGTGGGACGATAATGGGTTGACGACGAAATGAATCGACGTAAAAATGGGTCAACATTGCCAAAAGGGAAAAATTGCCAAAAACAAAATGAACTGCTGAATTTATGGGAAGGTCGGTTTGAATTTTTAGGATAAGCGCTTAACGAGTTATGATATTATGTTTGATTTTGTTTACTACGGTCATAGCCCAAGGTACCCCAAGAATTACTAATCCAGATTTTTATAGCAGTATAGATTTCCATAGGTGTCATAATACATCAGTCCACCAATACGCATTTGGCCAGCGCGGTGGACTATGGCCTAATACTCTCTCATTCTGAGAGAGGACCCGTGCCTAGCAGTGGGACGATAATGGGTTGTATCCCCATAATACATCGAAATGAGATAAGTTTTAAAACTCTGGGTGTTTAAAACCTCATATTTTTCAAATCATGTGTGTAACTTAATTGGTATGGTTGAAAATGTGTCCTAAAAAGATCACTTAAATTTAAAAAAAAAAAAATTGACTCAGTCTCTAGTCTCATAACATCACATTTAGACTAAAGAAGTCGAGTTACGAGATGTAAAAATAAGTCGAGTCCTTTCAATAGGACTTAAATACAGAGTCGTTTTCATTATTACTCTTAAAAGCTGCTACGAACCACTCCTAAATGTAAATTGTAATTTAACCGTCCAACTCAAATTAACCTGGAAACTTCCTTATGTTTTTAGTCACGTCAACCCGCAGTTAAATACATAACTACCGGAGGTATATCCCTATATAAAATAGGTTATAAGGTACTTTCTAAACTTACGTTTTTTAATAAGATTTGAAGTATCAAATGAGCATGCAGTTCATCTGATGTTTAATGCGCTCCTTTCGGTGGACATGAACAAGCAACTTCACGTAAATGGGTTCTATCTGAATTCAATCACAGGTGCGTTGCTCGAGGACTAAGTAGCCTGACATAAAAGTTTTCAAAAACTTATTTCTACTAAAACGCAAGAAAAACCTTAGAAACGGGAGTTGCGGTGTCTCGTCCCCTTCCGAAGAATATTACTTTTCCCATGAAAAATTTTCTTTTATCGAAAATGCTTAGGCCCCAGGGCATCCTTATCATAGTCGAAAAAAGATTCTTTAAACTCTCATTAAACGAAAAGATAGAAAATATTTTTAAACAGGTAGACCTTTTTGTCGACAATTTTCATGGTCTACTTATTCCAGACCCTTAGACTAAGCTGAGAAGAAATTCAGAGGCCAGCCTACTTGCTTTTTCACCGCCTCTTTTTGTCCTCCCAACAAAGTCATAACTACACCAATACAACCCAATATAACAGATACTCACGAGGTGTTCGCCAGAAAGCACCTCCAGCAGCGAGATGAGGTTGAGGCCATCCCGCAGGTCTTCGAACAGATCGTTCACGTGTCGGTTCACCTGCAAACAGACAGATATGATTTATAACTACATATATAAAATTGCAGTATCATATAACCAAAAAAACAGGATGAAAACAAACCAATTTTTTAAAAAAACATTTAACTGGGTTCTCAGTACGAGTTTATTAATGTTTCTCAAAACGATCACTGGTTACGTTTTTGCCCATACATAGCAATGTATATTTGAAGTTTACGTTTTCGTTATATATGAGCGAAAACATACATGATGGTCGTCTTAAAAAAGCGTGATAAACAGGTACTAAGAGCACAGAAATAGGAAATAAGTACTCTTACTGAAATTTATAAACAAGAACTCTACTTCTTTAGACTGTAAGTATTTAACAAACAATAACTACAGAAATCACCTCCGAACCTACATTTGTCTGGCAAACAGTCGGGTGTTTTGTTTATTAGTATAATTAGTTGCTAAGTTTTCAATCATAATACTAGTATATAATACAGTGAAATTTCGTTTATATTACTACTTAAAGTGTCGCCTAAACAAATAAAAAAATCAACAGTTTACAAAAAGCGCGTTATAATACATTCCATTGTTTCAACAACAATACTTCTAGCACTGATGTACAGTCACGAGCAATAAGATGTGACTACGAAAAGTATCTGACCCAAAAAGGAGTTGCAGTAGTGTCAAAATTATGTGATTTGACGTTCATCTGCATAATTTTGACACTACTGCATTATGCTGCCTTCAATGTCAGATATTTTTGCTGCGTTCTTGTTGTCAGATACTATTGAACTCCTTCTTGGGTCAGATACTTTTGCAATCCTCCATAATCACATCTTATTGCTCGTGACTGTACATTATTAAGGCAAAAACAATACACTCAAAAACAATTGCGACTCTTAAATTTTAGGATAAATAATATTATTGGTGCAAGTAAGCTGTATTCAAATATACTAAAAACTGTATTCTAAATAAACAACAATCAGTCTAAAACACGTTATGGCGATAATAAGTGAGAAAATTTCACAAAATACAATTTAATAAGCAAAAAGCCTGTACAATAAGTGAATTTTGACATTACAATTTTTTTAATACAAAATAGTAAAGTTATGCAACTCGTTCAAGTATCACAATAACAAATATCATTTTATCAGAATACAAAGAAAACAAGTAACATAAACTTAAAAATCTAATTTAATTAAAAGAATCGAACTTTATTAAAAACGGGTAAAACTAAGTTAAAAATTCAGTATGTAAACATACATGTGTTACTCCCGGGGACTAAGATGGTCGCCTCGTAAAAGTGAAACCTACACGCAAGAGAGTTTTTTAAAAAAAGTCCTCGGAGGTGTGTGAAGTCCACCAATTCGCACTTGGCCAGCGCGGTGGACTATGGCCTAAACTATCTCATTCTGAGAGAATACCCGTGCCCAGTGGGACAATAATGGGTTTACGAGAACCACTTCCACTAAACCGCAAGAATTGCTTCACCTTAGGAACTAATTATAACTCAGTAGCACAATTGATGGCGTTTCAGAATCTAAATTATAACTCAGTAGTACATTTGAAGGCGTTTCATTCGGAAGTTTGAAGTTAAAAAAATAATAGGCAATCTCGTAGATATACATCTAACGCAACTCAGGTCGGTACGTCTATATTTCATTGTGTATATGGTAATATGCTAAATATAATTATTAAGTACTAACGTAATGCCATTTAACATGTGCATACAGACGTAAATACACACAATTATATATAGATTACTGTGACAAATACGATGACACAAGAGGACGTAATAGACGGAAAATTACGTTTAATTTGTAAAATTGCTCTACTCAGAATTATAAATGTGAATCTGGATTATTTATAAATACTCTTTAAGGTTAGGTTCATAAAATACATAGAGCATGTTCATGCTCCTAGAATACTTTGAAGGTGGTAGAACCGTGTAGTTCGTCCGTTGTTGCTCCATATTTTTTTAATCTGACTGAAGTAGCATACGACCATGCTGTCCATTTGAAGGTAAGTGGTCACTGTAGCCCATAGACATCTGTAAGCAGCTTCATACAGAACATGGGTTCTGTCTGAAGTCAATAACAGTTGCGTTGCTACTCCGGAGGACTAAGATGGTCGCTTCATAACAAAGTGTGCTGGCAACCACACCCTTCCATCGAAACGCAAGAAATGCTTGAAATAGATTAATTAATAGATAGAAAATCAATATTAAAAAAAATCTAGCTTTGGATGATTCAGTAGCTCCTGTACTTAGTACAGTAGTAGTAGTAAATGAGTCCGTAGATACATGATCTATTTAAAAACAACGATGACATATCAATGAGCCCACGCGAAAATCGCAACAAGATCGCAACGAGATCGCACCGCCCATTTCCTGTCACACGCGATTAGGAAATGGACAATCGAGCTCTTAACGCGATCCTGAAATTGATGCGATCCGGTTTAACTGTTGCAACTAATCCTTCATTTTTTTTCTACTAGTCACCCGTTGCAACGGTCGAATACGACATTAGTTTAAAACTTAACTCAAGACTCAAAAACTTAACTTGATATTTTCCGAACTTAAAGTTAGTTTAAAAATAAAAGAGGTTTAATTGACTAATAATGGACTACATTTAAAAGCGTTAATGGGTATATTGACAAAGACATCTGACGTTTTTGACGTTACATGTTTTCATAGAATTACAAGAAAGAAGACATTAATGTTTATTTCGTTTATTATATATGTGTTTGTGTGAAATGCACTGTTGTGTGTGTAATGCATTTTAGTAGATTTTAAGGCTTAATTAACTTTCTCAGCTAATATTTTCAAAATATCTCATTATCATCACTGTTGATAGACATATGTATATTTCACACATACGTTATTTGGCAATTGGTATATATGTGAAAACCGCACGATGTCTATAATGGAAAATGCATACTTTAAATTCTCTTTTCATTTGTTGAACGAATTGAACTTGGTATAAAGCATACATTTTATAACGTACTTCATTATGGAAATTTTGCCCGTCAAAATCAAAGAAAATTTATCAAAGTAACTGACTACATCACTTATTTATAAATCTTTAAAACGTTTAATGTTGTTAAAATAAGCTTATCATTAAATAACTCGCAAACAAGCTACAAACAAAAAACTATATTAGACTAATAACTTTTAAATTGTGTTATCCTGGAAGGTTTAATCAAGTTAAAGCTTATACTTTAGGACTTATCACTTACACATTTACATAATTCTAATCTTAACGAACTACTATATCGAAGTATATGCTCGATATTAAAAAAAAAGCTTGATCCTGTATAGGTTTAACGCCATCTATGATTAAACAATAGAAGCTTTAGGGTAAGTGCCATCTGTCGTCAATCAACAACATCAAATAGTGTTACATAAATTCTAAATTCAAACATTCTACATCCAATCACTACACAAGCTACGCATTCCACAGGCGGTCACACGCCTGACTTACTTGCTGGGGTGGGCAGCACGGTTGGTTGTTGACAATCTCGCACACATGAAGACGTGTGTATGTCTGTCCGAGCAGCGTGAAATACGCAAACACCTGGGTGAGATTATTTAGTACATTTGGAAGGAACGAACATATAAAGTAATCACTGCAAAAGTTGTTAATTTTACAATCGATACAAAAAAAATAATGACAAAGATAATAACTATGTATTTAAACAATTAAGAGTAGGTTAGACGGTTAAAAACAAAAATGAAATACATTTATATAATTATATAAGTTACCACTAAGTAATAAATCATTTGAAATGATCAGCATGACGCAATTAGCTAACGAATGTTTATTGAACTAAAAAAGAAGGTGTGAGCAACGAATACTAATAATATAAATATTTCAAACTAATATTTCAATTTAATTGACACTAGTGATTTATATTTCAATTGGAATAATAATAAATATGGATAATTGGAATAATAAATATGATAGAAAAAACTAGATATGAGGCCTTAAATATCAGGCTAGATCGAAAAAGTATTCAAATTAATGACAACAGAAAAAAAATAAGGACCTTGTTGCATTACTTAGTATCGGGTAATGAATGATTGTAAATAAATAATTAAAAAAATGTAAAAATAACCTAAATGGAATTGATCTTAAAACAGTTTTCAAGCAACACCCAATTGATGGCACTAGTGTTAGGTAGTGTTAGGTAGTTTTCGGTGAAGGAAAACATCGTGAGGAAACCTACACGCCCTAGAGTTCTTGTAAAAAAAAGTTCTCGGAGGTATGTGAAGTCCACTAATTCGCACTTGGCCAGCGCGGTGGACTAAGGCCTATAACTCTCTTATTCTGAGAGAAGACCCGTGCCGGCAGTGGGACAATAATGTGTTAACGAGGATTAAGTTTGAGTTAGATTGTGTTAGGTACGGAAAAAAATTAAAAGAGTATGGACTGATTGAAAATTAATGGCTTTACGGAAAAGACAGATAATATAAAAAACATGAGATCCATATTAAGATGAAAGATTTATAAAACGACTGAGATGTTGACTTAAAAGGCTTTGAAATTACTATAATATGATCGAAGTATCAAGGGCACTTGCTTCTATATACGCTAAGTTTCAATCCAGTCTATAAATATAGCTAAAACATATTAAAGGAAAACAGATGCGAATTCAAGATGAAAAGTGGTAGAATCTTGCTCATAAGGCATAAGGCTTTTTAATTTATCTTAAAAATGAAATAAAGAAAATCATCTGTGTCCATCAGGAATTATATTTCTCTCTAAAATAGATTACAGTGAAAGTTCCGTATTCGCGGGGATTACTTTTTGTTTATATGCAACTCGTGAATACGAAAACTTCGAGTGACCAGCAAAAAGCTGATGCGCAAACAGAAGGCGCCGGAAGTTTTTGTATCTAAGACAATAAATAAAGTTTGTTTTTTGCCTTGAATACATGTAAATGGTCAAAATTATCGAACCCGCAAATACTAAAAACGCGAATTATGAAACCGTGAATAAGGAACTTCGACTGTATTAAATTTCTTAGATAAAAATAGTCATCCATCGCGTTGCATTTGTACTCATGCAATAGACCTCTGGAGAGGACATTATGCGTTAAATCTATCAGCCCGTACATTAATTTATTTTATCTGTACAATTGGAATCTGTGCATGAGATCATGAGCGCCGTTTGTCTCAATGATACGTATAAGTAAACACGGTACAAAAATGTTATTGTGTTACACTCATTAGTTCATGAACGAAGTATTTGCGAAGTAAACAATTTGTCACACTGGAAACGTTAAGAGAATTTCTTAGTGAATTTGTAAATTAAATTTCGAGTGATGTAAACAACTGAATGTATTTTTTTTTAAAGATAAGCTTAACAAGGGACCTTAATAAGGCAGAATATTATTAAAAAAAAGAAGGGCTCTTTTGTACGTCAACTTATGGATTTTATTCATTTCTATATGGACAGTTTTGCTGTAAATGTGATAATAGAAGAAAATGGTGGATTATGGTAAGAAAGGAAAAAAAGAAATACTTGAACATATATGATAGTATGTTGTAATTAAATTAAATGCCAATAAAAGCAATAATACTTATCATTCTACTAATAATACTTCAGGGTTCAAATTCGTAAAATAAAACGCTATTAATTTGGTGGAATATGAACTAATTTTCATAATAACTGAAAAATAGAAACAGCTAAGGGGCATTACTAGAACAATGATACAATAACTAAAAGTACGAATATAGTAAACGCAGATAGTGTAGATGATTTACAATTTGACAATGATTATAGAAATGCAAACAAAAAACTTCTATAGAATGATGATGAAGCAACTATAGCGAATGTCTCTATTATGTTCTTAAGCTGAACTAATATCTATTTTGCTGTTACCTTGAGATATTTCCAGTGCTGCTCCGAATCCAAATGTTAAGCAATTGGGAGAAACAAACATATATTCTTGGTTATAGACAATTTGTAAAGTACACACTTAGATTAACAACAGTATATTATAATATAAAACAAACTATATCTATTACACTGAGAATTATAAATTTACTTTTTAGTAATATATCACCAATTTTTGCTTATGGTTTCAATTGTAAATCTGAAAATGATTCCTGTAATGTTCATAAAATTATAAATGTACATATGAAATTTTGTATCCGCCGCATGTTCGTATCCCAAAAAATCTTCAAGTAGACAATCGATGGACAGGTGTTTTTAGCATAACGTTACATTGTTGAGGGTGTTTTTACATTCCCTTTTTTATCCGAATCTTAAACACGCTTTCTACACTCATAGCCACACACTAGGATTTTTTCCTGTGTCGTGGGTACCATGAACACACACACAAAGACGAATACACAAACACCCAGACCCAGAACATGAATCTAAACTCATCAATCAGATACCTGTCTAGCTGGGAATCGAAACCGGAACCCATTGCGCGTCAGACCGGTATGGTAACCGTTCGGCCACGCGGGTCGTCAAATCTTTAAGGTGGAATATTTTGGAATGTCTAGAATGTATCCCTTACTCTTCCAATCGAATCGCAACGCTTAGCACTGCTGGTAATAGGTACAGAAAGGAAAGAGAGAATCACAAAGACCTTTAATAAATTCATAGCCAGACCCATAATAAGATAGCCTATGTCATAAACAAGGCACCAAGTACAAACAAAGACGAATCCTGCAATCAGCCAACTTCAAACAACAATTCCCTTTAATACGAACAGTGTATTCCAAGAAAGCAATTAATCATCGGCATTTGGTCCATGAGGGCATGACCGCATCATCTGTCCTAATGGTACTTATTAATCATGTGACTCAGACGGTAAACGGTTGCAGATAAGAAATAGTAATGGAATTAGGATAACTATTGTTGGAGCTAAATGTACGAAATAAGAGATTATGAAACGGAGATTCTCAAGATATCGCAGTGAGGATAAGATGCATAACGCGATTTGCCTTTTTTTGAAAATAACAAAATTTCGTTTGCATTTTTGGGAGTTTCTTCAGATGCAAGGTTTTTGCTTTTGCCATTTTTAACAAGAACTCGCTACTTTTCAATTCACTACGTTAATCTGTATTTCACTTTTTCAAATTGTAACGTGAAAAAAACATCAACATGTTTAGTCTTTTTAATAATTAACGGACACTCACGATATGCGGTTTTGAATTTTTTAAGAGTTCTTTTTGCCGATATTTGCCGTAATTATTAAAATATATCAATTCCGCGATAATACTAGTCTAAAATCATATATATTTAGTCTTCTCATTAACACTCTTAAGCCTAGAATCCACTTGACGTCATTTGGATGGGACAACTTTAAGGAAATTTCATGGGTACTTCCTCTTTAGAAAATACCATACTTCTTTATCCATTACATCTTTCCCATCTGCTTTGGAGTATCTCCTATATGAAATGACTTGAAATGAAATTACTTTGTATGGGCCTATGAGGACACATACTAATTATTAGTAACAATATTTTTCCTTACACTGCATCGGAAGACTACCTCAATTGACAAATCCGCCAAAAAACTCAGCGGGTTTGTCTTTTTGATTCCATAGTTCTTAACCACCTTGTACAACATGGCAATAAAGCCAATGCAGGAAGTACACGATACCACCAACTTCACAGGACTATATTCCAATATCTTAGAGAGAACATGCAAGGCACTCGAAAGCAATAAATTTCCGTAAACATATGATCCTGAACTATCGTCCGTCAATGCGATTGCAGTTGAATACAAAGAGGCTTCGAAGGTACACGACCTGTTATGTCACGAGCGTCGTGCATATACAAATATAAAATAGTCTGTACGTCTGTGTAAAACTAGTAAAGGATAAGCACATACAGGAGTCTGAAGAATTCATAGAGATGAATATTATCGTGGAAAAGATTTCTTTTATACAATAGAGGTAGGGAACGTACATGCAGTTCATCTGATGGTAAGTGGTCACTGCCGCCCATGGACATCTGTAATCTGTAATCAACTTCATACAGAACATGGGTTCCATCTGAAGTCAATCACAGATGCGTTGCTACTCCTGAGGACAATGATCGTCGCCTCATGTGAAAGTGTGCCGGCAACCGCACCCTTCTATCAAAACGCAAGAAATGCTTCACGCTAGAAATAGGTGTGGCGGTGGTACTTCCACGGTCGAACTACACTGGTTCTACCACCTTGAAAGGGTACTTAAAGTACTCGTAAATATTAATGACAGTTAAGTCAGGCTGAAATTCCAACTGAGTATTATAAGCATGTGTTGAAAAAACAAGGATGGATAAAGATTTGTCCATATGTCAATTATAATTGTGACTAATGAACGTCCATGGTAATTAACAACCATGGCGACATAAAAAGTGTCGACTCATATGTCACTTGTGCCTTTCTTTATTTGTTTATATATCATGATGTATTATGGGACTTAAGAAAATTAAATTATTAAAAGGAAAATTTGAGACACCAAGTGAAACTTGAACATATTTCTTAGGTTTTATTTCTATATATTAGAAATATTCAGTTCTTATGCACATGTAGTGCAAATATAAGAACTGAATATTTCTTTTTCATTTTTTCTGACCGAAGTAGCAAACGAGCATGCAGTACCTGATGATAAGTGGTTACTGTCGCTCAAGGACATCTGTAATCAACTACATACAGAACATGGGTTCTATCTGATGTCAATCACAGATGCGTTACCACTGCCGAGGACTATGATATTATATGATGACTATGATATGATATTCCATCGAAACGCAAGAAATGCTTTACGTATGTAAATAGGTGTGATGGTGATACTTCCCCGGCCGAACACTGGTTCTACCACCTTCATATAATATATAATCACTGATCCCCTTGTTATTTGTACACAAAAACATGTAATTTAACGAATGTACACAAAAACATATAATTAACATGTTGTATATACGTATGGCCCAGACGTAGCACAAAAATCTAAATTCATCCGTTAAATGTACATATAGCCGGGATCGAACCCGGAATCCTATACATTTACAACGGTATAGCGATGTATAAGTAAGTTAAGAACGAGGAATGTGTTAAAACGAAACCTTTCAAAGTCAATCATTAAGGCCTTATCTTTAGACAAAGTAGGCTGAGTAATCCGAAGGCCACGAAACATCCGCTTCAAGCGTTTTTCACCCGACGTTAAAGCGAAAAACTCTTAAGGCCTTGTTTATTTATTTTATGCCTTATTAAAGCCTAATTATACACTTTAATAATTATCGGGTACACGATATGCGGTTTTTGAATTCTTTAAGAATTCTTTTTGCCGATATTTCGACCCAGTTACATGGATCGTTACTGTGCGAAAACAGTTTCGCCGTGACTACGATTCAAGAAACTGTCTCCGCCGTGACCACTGCATCGCTGGCTTGAGGCCACGAACTTGCATTACACATTTTAGTGAATTAGCTAAAATTCGCTTAACGCTGACGCTTGCAGTGCTAAACGCAATTTTCGTGGCCCATTAGAGGAATCCTATTAAAAGATTAGGATGTCGTTATGCTCTAAAATCTATACTAATACTAAGAACTCGAAGTTTTGTTTACTCGTAAGTCGTACACTTTAAACACACACTTTCTACACTCATAGCCCCACAGTAGGATTTTCTCCTGTGTCGTGGGTGCCATGGACACACACAAAGACGAATACACAAACACCCAGACCCAGAACAAGAATCCAAACTCATCATTCAGATACCTGTCTGGCCGGGAATCGAACCCGGAACCCACTGCGTGTCAGACCGGTATGATAACCGCTGCGCCACGCGGGTTGTCATAAAATGAATTTCGTTAAAGTATTAAGTAACTCTGGACATTCCTTCAAATATCTGGTATTTCCAATTAGTAACCAGTGATGACATAACATATTTACGAATAGGCAGACGACCCGCGTTACCGAGCGGTTACCATATCGGTCTGGAGCTGGGTCTCGGGTTCGATTCTCGGCCAGACAGGTTTCTGAACGATGAGTTTAGTTTCATGTTCTGGGTAGATTCAAGGGCTGGGTGTTTGTGTATTCGTCTTGTGTCTGTCTATTAACCACGACACAGGAGAAAATCCTCGAGTGGTGCTATGAGTGTAGAAGGCGTGTATCGGCAGATCATATGACAAAAAAAACTCAACTCAACCTTTCAAATATATTCAAATGATTAAAAAATGTTTAGATAGTTGGAATAATTCGTTATAAAAGGTCTGAATAAAAAACATCTCAGATTTGGTTTTATTCTTAAACCCTTTCGTTTCCTTTCTCATTATAGATTTTATTATTTATTTATCAGATAGTTGAGGCCGTAACCCTATTCAGGTCCCGGAACTACAGGGACACTACCCTGTAGTTCCGGGACCTGAATAGGTTTACGGCATCCTCTGCCTGTCGTAAGATGCGACTAAAAGGGGCTTCCGGGGTTGCGGGCGGTAAGGTTGGGAGCTCAGACCGTCCAACCATGTGACCCAGGCTAGGACGTGGTATGTGTGGCCGCATGCCGTCGTAAACACCGAGAGGCACTGGTGAGCATTTATTGCCACCAGGGAAAGGCCCGAACGGGGTATTGCACTCGGAGGACTCTGGTTGTGTTCCGTTGGAGATCCCGGAGTCCTCCACGCGGGGAACGGCCACCGGGGGTTTTAGTGAGGTAAAAATCCCACATAACCCTACGTCACTCCCACGGTGTCGGGTACCTTTTGAAGGTTTCCCCCTCGATCGCAAAACAAAAAGTAGTTTAGGCTAAAAGTCTTTGGGCCTAGCAACCACTAAGCCAAAAAATAAGCCGCCATAAGCCATAAAGCTAAAGACGACACTTAGCGCCATATGAATATGGTAAATCTGTGAAATATATGAGTGTGGGTCGAAATATTGACCTATAGGGAGTGGGCGACCTCCGGGGTACCAACACCACATATGGGTCTGAGGTGCTGCATCATAAATAAAATAACACCCACTTTTTAAAGCATTACGTCATACCTTGTCATCGGCAGGAATTCTTTCGCCATATGGTGACATAATTTTTAAAGCGCGGTACGCTTTTCGAAAGTTAAGGTACAACGCTCAGTGTATATAAAATTGTACGCAAATTTATTCTTTTACGTACCTACATATGTATTTTATAATCCACCAATTCGCACTTGGCCAGCGCGGTGGACTATGGCCTAAAACTCTCATTCTGAGAGAAGACCCGAGCCCAGCAGTGGGACAATAATGAGTTGTACCCATATTTTAAATTCATTCTTAATAATATCAGAGTAACTACTTCTATTTTTAGCGTGGAAGAAGAAGAACCGGCTACTAAGGCGACCATCTTAGTCCTCGGGAGAAGCAATGCTTTTGGGATTGACTTTATACATCCTTGCTCCGTATGAAGTTACCCGCAGATGTTCATGGGCGGCAATTGCCACTGACCATCAGGAGGATAGCATGCACCACCCAATAGGTGACCGTTGCCGACCATGGACATATTTATATACATCCATGGTCGGCTGTGGTCACCCTTGATTATCAAGGCCTAATAAGGTCTTACCTGAGATTAGCTACGGATACGTGGCTACTCCTGAAGAGCAAGTTGGAACGCCTCAAATAAGTATGTAACTTTATCACTCCCATAAAACAAGAACACGGCAGCGCGGAGGTAGTTCCCTAACGAACTACTATTGCAAATAAATTACTATAATAACAAAAAAGTAAACAACACTTTTTAGAGTCATAGCCCCTCATAAGGATTTCCTTCTACATCGTGGGTGCCGTGGACACACACATAGACGAATACGCAAACACCCAGACCCAGAACAAAAATCTAAATTAATCATTCGGAAATCTGACTAGGGAATCCATTGTGTTTCAAACCAGTGTAGTGACCGCTCCGTCACAGAGTTCACAGAATTATTTTTTTATTTATTTATTTATGTCAGGCTACAAAGGCCCATAGAAACTAATACACAAATACAAGTAAACAATATAACAAATTAATACATAAAACTTAATAAAACTATGATACTATACAAAATAGAAACTAACCAATATAAAATGTTATAATACTATACATAAACAATATTTAAATTTTTTAAATAATACAAGTATATTATAAGGTGCAGCAGAAGGCGACAAACGTCATTTGATACCCATATTGTTATAATAATAAGAAATTCATTCCTTCCTTCCTTCCCCTTTCTTTTTTCCACCCTTTTTTTGTTTGCTGAAGCCATATTCAATAATTATATAGCATATGTCACTGAATCGATTCAATTATATGCATATCGTATGTTACAATCCGTTAAACCGTATAGCACACCTATTTCTAGCCTGAAGCTTTTCTTGCGTTATGGTTGCCGGCAAACTATTATATGAGGCGACCATCATAGTCCTTGAGAGTACCAACACATCTGTGATTGACTTCAGATAGAACCCATGTTCTCTATGAAGTTGATTACAGATGTCCATGAGCGGCAGTGACCACTTACCATCAAGTGTACTGTATGCCCATACAGTAGAATGTGCCAAGGAAATACTCATACACACACATATAAACACGCTTTCTACACTCATAGCCCCACAGTAGGATTTTCTCCTGTGACGTGGGTACCATGGACACACACAAGACGAATACACATACTTAAATAAATATTATACATGAATAAAAATACATACATACGTACTTACATACACACATACAAACATATCCATCCAAACAAACATTCATACAAAAGCACACTTGAAAAGAATCTGCCTTTATTTCGACATGTAAAGATGTCCTCTTACGTTTTAAGATTCGTCAGTAAAATCCCCAAAATGCCTTTCCCGTTGACTCATACCCGACATATCACGTCATTATCTGATGAAACCTTACTCGTCAAGTACTACGTCATAGAGCTTAGATGACTAAGCATAGATTTTGTAAGCGAGACAATGTTTTGTTACTTAGTAACCTTTGAACGATTCACTTAAACGGTATTGAGATGTAAAGCAACATGTTATAGAAATGTCACAATAAATGATAGAGACAATGTTATCACTGGCAGATGATTCTTCCGAAACAAAAAGTTATAATATAACTTTTTTTATCTGACTGAAGTAGCAAATGAGCATTCAGTCCACCTGATGGTTAGTGGCCACTGCCGCCCATGGACATCTGTAATCAACTTCATACAGAACATGGGTTACATCAAAGTCAATCACAGATGTGTTGCTACTCCCGAGGACTATGATGGTCGCCGCATGTGAAAGTGTGCCGGCAACCATACCCTTCTATCGAAATGCAAGAAATGCTTTACGCTAGAAATAAAATTTAAATACAGATAGTGGCGGGCCGAGATAGTTCGACATTTTAATAATTAACGGGTTTTTTGCCCATATTTCGACAGTTACATGGACCGTGGTCACGGCGAAACTGCGGTGGCGGAGAGAAACCGTTGACAAGCACTAGTCGTAAAAGAATTCTTAAAGAATTCAAAAACCGCATATCGTGAGTACCCCTCAATTATTAAAATGTATTAATTCCGCGATAATACTAGTCTAAAGTCATGGTTCGAAATATTTGGTAATAGGTACTCAATGGCTGAGGAGGAGAAATCTATAGGTAAAATGTATAGTTAAATGAGGCAACACACGACTGATTAATTACAGGGGAACAAGTACCCCCTTCCCCTTGATCCGCTACGGCTTACATACTTAAGACAATGCTAGAAAAATCGAAATATATGGTATTACGGGGGGGTGGGGGGAGGCTTGAACCCCCCTCCCTATCCCTTGATCCGCCACGGTTTGCATTCTCAAAACGATATTTAAAAAAATGTACACGAAATGACAAACAGTAAACAACAAAGTAATTTCGGTAACTCAAGCAGCCATCTTAAATGTGAAAGTGAGCCATGTTTATATCATCCCAATGACTAATCTGTGTTGAAATTGGGTGGTTGTGGCGTGCGTCAGCTTAAGCCTACGTCCTTTGTTTGCCATAGTGCAACAATTCACTAGGATTTTTAGGTGGTAGAACCAGTGTAGTTCGACCGGGGCAGTACCACCGCCACAACTTTTCTTGTAAAAAAAAAATGTGTGCATGTACTAGCGTACACTCGTAAGAAGTGAAACTTCTTTATGACGTTATTTTTCAAAAAATATTTTACTATATGCAACTTTACAGAAATTGGTTAAATAAAGTTAATAATCTAATCTATAATAATCTATCTAATATCACGCGTGGTAGGGATAAGAAAAAGAAGGCGCGTAACCGAAAAAAAAAATGGCGCGTAACAGAAAAAAATGGCGCGTAACGAAAAAAAAAGATGGCGCGTAACAGAAAACGATGGCGCGTAACGAAAAAATGTTACACTAAATTTTTTTCCAACCCCGATAAAGAAGTTTCACTTCAAAAACAGGATTGTTATCCTGTTTTTTTCCTGATACTAGTACTGTGACCTATGTATCACAATGTACATTGCAATGTATGAGCGAACACAAGAACAATGCTTGTTTTAAACGTTCAGGTAATGTTTTAAAGATCGTGCGTTAAAATTGAAAAATTCCTAGGTGACTGGATAATGCGTCACCCCACGAACTTTCAACTTCCTTTGTTATACGTACTATATAATTATATAAGGTTAATCATATTATATAGATAACACTGATTGTTCTAGCCGGGAAGTTTATAAACTGATAGCTCGTTGTGAAGTAAGCTTTTGTTTCTACCGTTTGTTAGCATTTGAATCATCATTTCCTTACTCGATTGGGTTAGATGGACGGTAATATTATATGATCGTAGGTGCAAGAATTTATGTCTATTCTTTGGCACGCTCTACAGCCCGGACTCTACAACAAAGCAGGGATGGCCTTATGGTTGATACCCTCTTAATATCAGGAGGACGGCGCTTCGAACCCCAGGCACGTAAATCTGACTTTTCTTAAATGATATGCGTATTAAAAAAGTATCATTCCTGCTTTAAACGTCAATATCTTAAGGCAACATACAGGAGACTTCCTTAAGAAAAAAATTCAAAGGTGTATAATTGCTACCAATTATCGTATATGTAAGTGTTTGACCAGGGCTCAGTTTAAATATATTTTGAGTACTTTAAGCTCAGTTTAAATATATTGAAGTAATAATTAAGCATGCAATCCACTCGATGGTTAAGTGGTTACTATGGATATCTGTAGGTAACTTCATAAAGAACAGGGAATTTATATATGAAGTCGATCACAGGACGTGGCTACTCGAAGACTAAGATTGTCGCCTTATATTAAACTACAATCGTTTTACCAGTTGCTGAATATATGTATATTCAACTGTATTTACATCAATAAATATTACATACAGACAGCCACTTACATTTTATTTATTTACACATACATTAACAATCTATTTAATTAATATGAATAATTAGAACACATACTTTCCACTAACGAACACGACCTAAATCATCATAAAGAATTCATTCAATTTTTTTGTTTCAATGTATCAATAGGCTTATATTAATCCCCATTTCACCAACATCTTTGATGAGTACAAAGGATGTTCTGTGCCACTGAAGGGGCGTCTGTTCTCTGACTCATCGCCACACTCGCTCTTTGTGGAAGCGATAAGCTTATAAGCTGACCGCGTAACTTTGCGGCTTGTTTCTAGCGTGAAGCAGTTCTTGAGTTTCGGTGGGTGTGGTTGCTCACTTCCAAATAAGGAACCGAGGCAACCGTCTCAGCTCTTGGGAGTAGCAACGCATCTGTGATTGACTTCAGATAGAAGCTATGTTATATAACAATTCCTCAAGCCTGTGTCAAAAAAAATGGAAGTATATATATATAACATACATACGATCCAAAACATTACCCTTCTTCTGACACAGTCGGGTAACTATGATTTTGTCTCCTTTTTTACCACACTAAAACCCCCTCGGTGGCCGTCCTCGGCGCTAAAAAGAGGACTCCGGGATCTCGAAACGACCTCAACCGGAATCCTCTGAGCGCGTTGCCCCATCGGGCTCCTCCCAGATGAGTGGCTGAGCCCACCACTCCGTCTAGTCTTTACGAAGTTATGCGACCACACATACTGCCGTCCTTCCCGGGATTGCCTGACCATACGGTTCGACCTCCCACTCCAGCCGTCTGCAACCCCGGAAGCCCCTTTTAGTCGCCTCTTACGACAGGCAGGGGAAATGATTTTGTCTCCTACAATCCGTTTTAGGCTAGCTCTGTCTCTTTATATGAAAATACGTAGGCGATGAAGCCTTTCCTTACAGAATCACCCTATTATATTATTAATCAAATTTATTTACCCATCCGAATGCGTTTGGCAACAAATTCCCTTATTAGCAAGCTAATAAGAACAAAATATGGAAATAACAATTAATTTTAACGCTCGCAAATATTTGCCATACCAATGTTTGGCTCGGATGTGTTTGAAATTTGCACTTCCTTTTAAGACGCGCCGAAAATAACTCATGCTAAAATATTTCCTTTCCGAACCTCAAGAACCTCATAAATCAGGGACCATTTGTTTACAAACTGACGGACAAAGGGATTTTGTATATAGTAAACTTCCTTTGTTCGTAAGACTTATACTTAGTTAATTGCGTTAACTTCAAAGGAAGAATGAGATGTCTATACTTTCATAACTCTAAGTAATATTTTTCTCTATTGTCAGTGTTGCTAGCTCCATCAATATTATTTTCTCCTAAATGTAGGTAGTATAAAAATATAACAATCACTTTAAAACTAATTAGTTATCTCATAAACACATAAAATAAGTTTAATATTTTCACGATGTTGTGAAATATTTTTAATTTATTATCTAAAGAAAATTTAGAACGTATTTCTTATGGGTCATTTTTATTATTTATTTCATTGGTTTGCTATTCCACTATTATACTTGTCCGTAGCCTATTCGTATTTTAACAATAGATTTTTTTCAGAACATAGACATACGATTATTTTCAACCAGGGTCTTCTTTACTATTTATTTTAATGGTTTACTATTCTACTTTAATATTAGTCCATAACCCACGATGTACATACATATATGCACGATCTTATACTTGGTACCCTAACTATTGCTCCTTTATATTGGCACTACTTTTATCACTCCAGATATAAACAAGCATTGGATAACGGTCACACCTTGCTGTGGTCACTCCCATCATTATTCCATACCACGCTGACCACCTCACGACCGCCACATAAGTTGGATTGACGTCTAATGTCGACGTGTCAAGCACACGACTTCGTTACTAATAAACTTTCGTATACAGCATGAAGTCATGTCTACGTTTAATTTAAATTATATTATGACGAAGATGGTTGCACTATCTTGGTTGAAAGGTACCACACCAATTTCAGAAGTGTTAAGCGCAGTATGGTTTCCTTTTCATTTTTTTAAACATAGTGGTAGCAGACGACGTAGTTGGTACTGCCCCTAGTCAATGTACCATACATTGACTAGGGATAGTACTAATATTATTACCATACATTGACAATCAACCATATGCCGTAATAATTAACCCCAAATGTTATTGGAGTCATCTTGAGGTAGGTCGTAGATAAGTTTCTTGGAAATGTCAATGAGGTATTGACATTTCCAGGGGCGTATTGATAAGGGGACTCAATTACCAAGAATGAGGTATTCCCGGAGCGCTATGACATGAGGTTCTACAAGAAAGGTGCGAAAAGAGCTCTCCTTCAAAACCGACGATGCATGTGCGACTCTTCTGCTTTTGCGAATGTCCATAGGCGACAGTGACTACTTTCCATCAGGTAGCCGGTCTGCTTTATCGTTAGGTTAAAGTATAAAAAAATAATGTAAAGTCATGTATTTAACTACGTGTACCATCCTTGATCTCTAGAGCTCAATTAAAAGTGTCAAAATTTTAAAAATTTAAATAGCATCAGCAACGATCTCTTAACAAAAATTAAAGAAATGTAATATCATCAGCTACGATCTCGGTAAGCGATTACACATAGATTCTCCTGTTATTTACCGACTTACCAAAGAAAAAAGGTTATTTATTCGTCCTGTATAAACTCAGAAACATTTTAATTGAAAAGGTTAATGAAAAATTAAACATTGCGAAATCATTGCGATCGAACTGATCGCTTATCGAGCTGTCAAAACGATATCAACAGGTATCGTGAATTCATATCTGAATTCAATACAATTTCGATGAAAGTTGACGGTTCAGACTACAAGGAATAATAACCTGGTATCATTGTTACTAAACTATTTTATTTGACAATAACAATAAATAATAATTATTATTAAATAACAGTGATAGCCTATAACAGTGATAATGGTTGAAACTTGCCCTCTCGATCGGGGGGTCCGAGGTTCAAACCCAGGCACGCATCCTGTTTTTTCTAAATTATGTGCGTATTAGAAATTAATTGCCACTGATTTTCGGTGAAAGAAAACAGCGCGAGGAAAACTACACTCGAGAGGTCTTTAAAAAAAAGTTTTCGAAGGTGTGTGAAGTCCACCATTTTGCACTTGGCCAGCGCGGTGGACTATGGCCTCCCTAGAGAAGACCAGTAATGGGTTGGCAATGGAACAGTAATGGGTTGGTACCAATAATTAAAGAGACATCCATTAATTTAGTAAGGCATTAAGGACGGGAGGGTGGGAAACTAATCTCACTCAATCTCATGTTAGGTCAAAGAAAGTGTACTTCAATCGTAAAAATGTCTAACAAAATGTCATGTCTTCTTTGTCTCAAAATTGCGAGAAAAGCACCATCCATTTATCCCCATGTGCGTACCGAAAAAGTTCAATGTATCCCACAGTCTGCGTTGAAGTCTGTCTGAAATCCTTAATTAAAGGAAATTGACTCTGCAATCTTCCAATCAATTCTTAATTAGGACTCCAATTTACACCGACCCGTTCATCGAGACCATTTACTACTTCCATTTTGGGTTTATATGCCCATATATGTGTAATAGAGGTGGGACTATACTTTTCAGCGACTAGTTGTCAAACTAGTCTGTAGATTATTCGGTTTCCGAAATCGATAGACGGTTGAATTTTTTGGGTAGTCATAACTGTAATTAATAACTGCTTCACGCAAGGAAGATGTGGATATTTTTGTTTAAGTATTTTTCCGGATTCCCTTCCCGGGTTTCCTCCACGTCACAAAATATTTTTTCAAGTTCACATGCATGGGTTTTTATGGTATGAAGACCAAATTCTATTCTACATTTAGTCTTTATTTAATCAAAATAATCATTGTAATTAAATCACTTGCTTTATTTGGTAAGATTTATTCTTCGCAGACAAAACATGGAAATGGATAAAGTCAAATGAAATCAGCCTTACAGCCGTATACAGTGGCGTTCGGGCCTTGTCGATTGATCATTAATATATTCGAGGAGACGACACTTTCCTTTAAGAACTTACTTAAAATTCTACCACACCAGAATACTCCTAGACTTAAGACAAAAATTTCACAAACCTGAGAACAAACGAATGGAGAACTTACGACTTACAAGTTTTCTTTTTTTATTTTAAAACCATAAGCAAAAATTGATTGTATTTTTTTTAATGAACTTAATTAACCACTTTAATATTAAATGGAATATAATCTTTACCTTTTTGAGGTGTTTGTTGACCCATTTCGTGAACGTCTTCTTTTGAATTGCGTCCCGTTCATCTGTAAAGAAAAAAAATGACAATTAATATTAAATATCAATGCGTGAATATTTGGCAAAATGTGTGCCAGACAGACGCTTCCAGGTTCGATACCCGGCCAGATATCTACATGAATTGAGATTTCTGTTCATGGTCTGGGTGTTCGTTCGTTTCGTTCGATTGTTTTCGTTTGTTTGTTGTCGTTTCGTCGTTGTTCGTTTCGTTCGGTGTGTCTATGATACCCACAGAAAAAAATCCTAGTGTGGAGCTATGATTGTAGAATACTTCATATTTCTATGACCAGATACATAGGTATACAAATATATTCAACCCAAGGCTGACCAAGAAATTAAGCCTAGTTTTTTAAATTTCAATTTTAGTAAACTTGTTTGTCCTAAATTTGGTTGCCTTGGAAGAAAACATACCGACCATAAAACATATGAACCGATTTTTCCAAGGCATCTTTTACCAAATTGCAATCTTTTTACCAAATTGGAGAAACAATTCCCCCTTCAGAACGTCTTTATATCATGAAGAGATGCGTTTATTAACAAGATGAATGAGCCCACTCATGCCGCCTTTTGCTTATAAATTACTGTATTGTCTGATTGTGGTTATGAAATAATTGCTTTATATGAGTTCATTATGTTTTACGGCTTCAATTGTTTATTTTAAACTTGACCATTTAGATTAATTCTTACTGTTAAGGAGGGTGTTGCTATGGCGAGTATAACCTATTTTTCTTTTTATATATGCCTTGTATGTATATAAGCCTCCTCAAATACTGTCGGCTTCAAAAAAGGAGTGAAAACTATGTTAAAAACAGAGAGGAGGGGGCATAAAGTAAACTTGAGGGAAGAATGACGATATCTATCCTATCCTAACCTAACCTTAACTATCATCACAAAAAATATAGATCGCAAGTGTTTTAATTCTTCACCTGCATTTTTTTATCTGACCCACCTGATGTTAAGTGGTCACTGCCGCTCATGGACATGCGTAATCAACTTCATACAGAACATGGGTTTTATCTCAAGTCAACCACGGATGAGTAGCTACTCCCGAGAACTATGGTGGTCGCCTTATATAAAAGTGTGCCGGCAACCACACCCTTCCATCGAAACGCAAGAAATGCTACACGCTAAAAATAGGTGTGACGATGGTATTTCTCCGAACTACACTGGTTCTACCACCTTCTAACTGCATTGAACTACCACTGAATTAAATCATCAAAACAGGAATAAACCATAATATCAACTAACGGAGAGGAAGTTGCATATATATGATGCAATATTATCATTTTCCTCTTTCCGTGTAAACATATAATCGACATATTGAATTTGACAGAATTCGGCAATAGATGGCATTGTTTTCAATAACGGGCTCATCACAATTTGTTTAAACCCTTCGTGGTTCAATTTTTGCGATCTATCTTAAATATAAATGATTATAATAAAATGTTATATAATTTATTTATTTATATGTTTTAGGTGTTCTTTAAGAAATAAGTTAAAAATTAAACAGTCAGAATGACTTAAAGCGGAATTTTGTAGCAAATACAATTGTGCTTTTAGGGGCCTAAATTTAAGGTCCTAAAACACGCGCTTACTAAAAGAACTTAAAATTTATATTTGTCCTTTTCTAACACCGTAGTCTCTTTTGAGTCTAGCGATAGATAGACTAAGATAGATTACGTTTGTAAGTTCCTGCAACAAAAAGTAAGTACAACAAATAAACTATACTGCAAAAGTGTGTTAAGTTGAATGAACTGTTACCGATCAATGCTAATCTATCCAATAATAGTCAAGAAGGTCGCTCGGTCGTTGCCAAATTATTTCTGTATCGGAAGCACAGATCTAAATCGATAGATATGACTCGAGGCATCGTTTGTCGAAAGAGATAAGTGAGTGAGCGCACTCAATCTAGGTGCTTAAATTGGTTATGTTTTCGTAATTGCTGATGTTTATTGCGTGAATTTTTATCATACATATTTTTTTATATGCAATTTCTTAAAAGCCCCAAAGTTCCCAATATTTTTTGTATTAATCATATGATACGAAAAAAATCCATATTTTTGTTTCTCCTGTTTAATTATCAACATAATTAGTGGTTATGACTCCAATGATCATACATAAATTTCCACAAGAGAACTTCGCAGGAAATAATTCAGGTCATAAACTTGCAATCTAACAATATTTAGGTGGGACTCGAAAACAAAAAAAATAATAAAGCAACCTTCATTGTTCCGTCATTCTATTTCAGTAACATTTCCATATGAACCCTGGGTATTTGTAAAAATAAGTAAACATTGAATATTTTGTATACTGCAAATTCATATTAAAATCACACATTAATAACAGTCCTACAATAAACTATTGTATTCAATTCAAATGTATAGTAATGACATATTTTTAATCGGTGGTAAAACCAGTGCAGTTCGACGGGGGAAGTACCACCGTCACACCTATTTCTAGCGTGAAGCATTTCTTTTATATAAGGCGACCAGCATAGTCCCCGGGAGCGACAACGCATCTGTGATTATCTTCAGTTAGAACCCATGTTCCATATAAAATTGCTTACAGATGTCAGTGACCACTTACTATCAGGTGAACGGCATGCTCGTTTGCTACTTCAATTGGATAAAAAAATATATATATTTCACTGTCTTATCCAGCGATTTATATCTAGGATCGGAAGTGCAGACTTATTAGCGCTAGTTCTAAGCGAGAATATTAACGAGTCTAAGACGCAATTAATTTTCTATCTCATTCCTTTATAATTCATATCACTACATAGTATAAAACAAAGTCGCTTCTCGCTGTCTGTCTCTACGTATGCTTAGCTCTTTAAAACTACGCTACGGATTTTAATGTTTTTAATAGATAGAGTGATTCAAGAGGAAGATTTTTATGTATAATACATGCATAATATAGTGGAAAAACACTGATAATTTTCGGTTTTGACTTTTAGGCGGAACGAAGTTCGCAGAGTCAAATAGGTAGTTAATTATATAAAAACTAATGTACAACGTTTATTGAAACAATATTTGATACCTTAAATTATACGTTACTAATCACTGGTCAAGAGCAGTGATAGCCTAATGGTTGAAACTTGCACTCTCGATTGGGAGGTCCGAGGTTCAAACCCAGGCACGCACCACTGATTTATGTGGGTATTAGAAATTAATTATCACTGCTTTTCGGTGAAGGAAAACATCGTGAGGAAACCTATGCACCCGAGAGTTCTTAAAAAAAAAAGTTGTCGGAGGTGTGTGAAGTCCACCAATTCGCACTTGGCCAGCGCGATGGACTATGACCTAAACTCTTTCATTCTGAGAGAAGACCCGTGCCCAGCAGTGGGACAATAATGGGTTGACGAGAATCACTGGTCTATTTACTATTACAGATCTTATTCTAGTACCGGTATTGATAAAAAACTTGAAAAACAATACGATAAATACTCCATAAATATTTAAAAAATCACACCAAACCTTAAACAGTATTCATAATATAATATGGTTTACGTACTGAACTAACATGACGACTTAAGCTTCATCGTTTCTGCATTAGATTTTTTTCGTTGCAAAAAAACCTTTTTCTACAATGTAAGTAATTCCTGTTGTTTCCACGTTAACTTTTTAAGTATCGCTGATCATTATGGTTTCTGTATTATTAGTATTTGCAGCATATGAGCGGGATATAACTGCCGCAGAAAAGAAGCTTTTTCTGTACTCATTAACACAGTATACCACATAGCCAATTAGTCATCCACTTTAACACACAACAACATAACCACATATCAACAACACAACTACAACAACAAACAAGCAACGCAACAAACAACATCAAACTTTTAAAATGTCTATTATGGAAGTATCGGTTTAAAGCCTTCGTCTCATCACAAAAGGTTAACGATAAAATACAGTTGTGACAGCATTTTCAGGTGGTAGAACCAGTGTAGTTCGCCCGGGAAAGCACCACCGCCACCTATTTCTAGCGTGAAGCATTTCTTGCGTTTCGATGGAAGGGTGTGGTTGCCAGCACACTTTTATATGAGGCGACCACTTTTATATAGTCCTCGGGAGTAGGAACGCATCTGTGAATGAATTCAGATGGAATCCATATTCTGTTTGAAATTGATTACAGACGTCCATGGAGTGACCACTTACCATCAGGTGGACTGCATGCTCGCTCAATTTAAAAATTGAGCGCTCATTTCAAGTAGTAAAATTTTATTGCTTTTTGCCTAAAGCTTTGTAATTACAACCTCAGATCATGGACGTAAGGTGTATTGGTAAAATATACGGTCGTTATGACCATCTATAAATAACTACGTACATTTGACGACAGTTTTAGGTGTCATTTTTGTTCGAGACTGTGTATCTAGTACATTTCTATATCGATGCCTATAATACAGAAAATCTACCAAAAGTTGTTTGTACACAAATTCAGTACCACTTTTAGAACGAGAACAGAATAGTGAAAGACAGAGACAAATGTTCACATACATCTTAATAAAGTCGCAATTTGCCATTAAAATACTTCACGTTCCTCATTAACACCGCAACTAAATTGTGATGCATTTGTTTGGCATATCTGAGATCTTACACATCTTAAAAAAAAAAACACGTTTTCTACACTCATAGCCCCACAGTAGGATTTTCTCCTGTGTCGTGGGTACCATGGACACACACAAGACGAATACACCAACACCCAGACCCAGAACATGAATCTAAACTCATCATTCAGATACCTGTCTGGCCGGGAATCGAACCCGGGACCCATTGCGCGTCGGACCGGTATGGTAAACGCTCCGCCACGCGGGTCGTCGAATCTATCTATCATCAGTCAGTGGATTAATAAATAAAAAAAAAAATCTGTTACATATTTTCAAAAACAAATCAAAACAAACTGCCTATATTAGTCGTTTAAGCAGCGAAAAACATAATTGAAACCATATTTATTTTTTTGGAAAATCCAATAAAAGTTTCTTGTGTACAAACTCAATTCCTCTTTAGAACGAGAACAGGATAATGAGCGACAGAGACAAGACTATGTACATACGTCTTAATAAACTCGCAATTGGCCATTAAAATACCCCACGTTCCTCATTAACACCGCAACGCGCAAATAATTTGTAACACATTTGACATAGCTGAGATATATCCCATGTATTGTATCATCAGTCACTGAATTATTAAATAGACAACAAACAATAAAAAAACAGAATTGTAATTGAGTTTATGAAACATACAGGCGAAGAAATAAAAATTAAAAACATAATCATAGTAAAATAATGTTGTTTTTTTTTTCTGTTTTTAGTTTTAATGGTCCCACTGTTTTTTTAACGATATCTCACTTTATAAACAGATTTACATTTTATATATATATTTTTAGGCACATACTATTTGCGGGTTTTAGACTTACGGTTTTATGAATTAAAAAAAAACGAAATAAGTCGAAATGATACTAAAAGCATGACACGCCCTAAAATGATTTTGATGGACTTAAGTATATGCGTACTTTTTTGAAAGGGAGGAGCATGAGTACGTTTATCCCCCGTCCTCCCTCCATCGCCCGGATTCGTTACTGGCACATAATTATTGATATCTCGGTTCATGAATAAAACCATTGCCCTAGTATTCCAAGCCGAAGACCTAAATTCCATCGCATCTCAAAGTTCCCTTGGAGATGAGCGGGTACCGTCTTGAATATTAAGTGGTTCGGGATAACGAGACTCACTCAACAGCCGACTGAGTGAGAACGTGCGATTTTCTTTTAGCACTTGTTGATCTCCATACTCTTCCACTACTCGTGTGTGTGTATGTGTGTGTGTGTTTGTGTGTGAGCTGGTCTATGTTGTATGTGTGTGCTTTTAATCTATGATGAATACGTATTTACATACATTGCATATTCCAATATCTCCATTTAATTGTGTGGAATTAAACTTCCATGTTTGTCTCTGTAAGTCACATATATCTGCGTAGGCTCACTTTAGTGAGAGGGGATAATTCTTTAACCCCCCCCCCCCCCCCCCCTATCTCCTGGATACGCCTAGTACATATTGTTAGTTTATTCATAAAACTATCGCCTTAGTATCATCGCATCTCAGTTCCCTCGGAGATGAGCGGGTACCGTCTTGAATATTAAGTGGTTCGGGATAACGAGACTCACTCAACAGCTGAGTGCTGTGGGAACGTGCGAATTTCTTTTAGCACTTGTTGATGTCGATGTGTGTGTTTGTTTTTATATACGATGTATGTATGTGATTATGTAACAATGTGCATTTTCGTATATTCTCGCTTGTTTGTGTGTAGTTATACTTGTATGTGTGTGCATGTTTGTGTTTGACGACTCGCGTGGTGGAGCGGTTACCATACCGGTCTTACGCCCTATGGGTCCCGGATTCGAAATCGGCCAGACTGGTATCTCAATGATAACTTTAGATTCATGTGCGATGGAAGGAGGTTGCCGGCACACTTTTATATGAGGCGACCATCCCGATCCTCGAGAGTAGCAACGCATATGTGATTGACTTCAGATGGAGCCCATGTTCTGTATGTAGTTGCTTACAGATGTCTATGAGCGGCAGTGGCCACTTACCATCAGGTGGACTGCATGCTGGTTTGCTACTTCAATCGAATAAAAACATCTGGGGTTAAGTCCATGGCAGTTGCACTTATCATCAGATGGACAACATGCTCGGTCGTAAATATTTTAAGATTGTTTCATAAGTTCAACGTCAATTTATGGCTACGTCAATGACCGATCAAAATAAATTGTTTTAATCAAAACCCTTATCTTATCTGTACTCCAAACATCAAATAAGACATCTTAACAAACGAAGTGGTCTGAGTGCAACGCTCCACAATTGCATTTCTGATTGAATCCATCATGCATCGGAATCGCTAAGGTGTGTTCACAAGTTACTTGTTAAATGCGATTCTGCGATTATATAACAAATGTCTTTATTATTAACGGAGATAGACCGCACATTTTTTTTAATTTATTGAAGTAGCAAACAAGCATGCAGTCCACCTGATGGTAAGTGGTGACTGCTGCCCATGGAAATATGTAAGCAACCTCATATAGAGCACGAGTTCTATCTGAAGTCAATTATGGTTGTTTAGCTATTCCCGAGGACTATGATGGTCGCCCTATATAAAAGTGTGCGGCAACCACACCCGTCCATCGAATCGCAAGAAATGCTTCACGCTGGACATAGGTATGGTGGTGGTACTTCTCCGGTCGAACTACACTACTTCTACCACCTGGATTCAGAAGGCACAGGAATTATAACTGCAGTGTATACGTACTTGCTGCACGTTTTTTGTAAAAAATACATGTGCCGCTGACATATTAATGTCGGTAGCACCACATCGATTTACCATACAGTGGGTGAGGGTACGGGAGCGGCAGTGATCACTTACCATCAGGTGGACTGCATGCTCGTTTGCTACTTCAAATTTAAAGCCCTCAAACGTCTCATATGTCTTCAACTCAGGCTCTTCTGAGAGTAAGGTAATATTCTATCCCTGTAGGCTACCAGCGAAGACATCACAGCAAGCCACTTACCATCAAGTGGACTAAATCCTTTGCTACTTCAATCGCATAAAAACAATCTAAATGGCACAGTATATCGCAGCCTTAGTATTGATTGGCTCCGCGATGCTGCACGTGGTAGGCGTCGGTTCGCACGATACCCTTATTTCGCAACCAAATTAAATCGTCACATTATTTCGAAGACGCGACCGGATTAAATGCACTTATCTGTTTATCTTCAATCTACTTTAAATGTATTAGATGAAGAGGTTTACTGTATAAACTAAATGGATTAAGGTTCATTAGATTTGAATTTAGGATTGCTAATGGACGTACTTACATCATGATTTAAATGGAATAGGTACATATAAGTGTGCGTAGATCTACGCATTGTGTACATTTAAGTCATTACGATGTAGAAAGTGAGGTGAATTTGTGCGCGCCAAGGCATTAGATGGGTGACCCCTGGTGGCTAGATTACCAGATTTTGTGTTGAATAAGGGGTGGAACGTCGAACCTAGGATTGCCTAATATTTTCCAAAAAGGCATGTGGATATATTTTGGATTTTGTTAAATAAATAAACTAATATTTTTACTTTTTAACAATATCCGGAATATGATAGAATTTTGTAAACCTTATTATACAGATCTTTTATGCACCGTTTATTTATTACGTCGCATTTAAAGGAAATCACAATCAATCAATAAAGATGAAGAACCTTATAAGTAACTAAAACACTTACTTTATCCTTTAATTACTTTAATTATAGGCGTTATCAACAATGTAAAAAAGACAACAGTAATTAATGTATCAAAAAAAACATGCGTGCGTACAAAGTACACATGTCAGAAGTGAAACTTCTTTGGCGAACTAATTTATAAATCTTGTTTATATTTATACAAATCTAAAACTTTAAATTTCCAAGATTAAGAGGAAGGGAAAAAGGCGTGATACGACGTTCGCTCTGTCTCACTTTTTCTCTCAATCTTTCTCACTCGCTTGCTCCCTACTCTCACTCCACGGCTAGTTCCTCATGCTACGTTCGCCCTGTCTTACTCTCTCTCAATCGGTCTCGATCACTCTCTCTCTCTTTTCCGACACTTCCGTTGCATACCGGCGTGACGTTTCATCTGTAAAAATTTTACCCTCATGCGCCTAAAGAAGTTTCACTTCAAAAATGATTTTTTTACATGAAAACACAGTAAAAAACATTTCGTTTGCAAACATAACACAAGGATCGATCATTACTCTCCCGTACATTTTCCCCAAAGTACATTAAAACATTTGTAGAATTACAGTCCAGGTCTGCCCTAGTTAAAAGGAGTGATTGCACAGTATTAGAATATAAAAGGTGGTAATATAATAATCTACTAAAAGTCTCCACCCCGGCCAAATACACAATGTTTTTGTCGGCAAAGCAAATTTCCAAAAATTCGAAATGTGTCCTTGAGTTTTTTTTCTTTCGGACTTTCAGTCAGACAACTGGCCTTCACGACAATTATACCCAAGCATTGACTTTCCAAAGCCTGTGAAGATAAGACATAAGGGACTTCTAATTCAACTTCGTTTAGGTCTCAATTGATGACAAGAACCGCCAATGTCAAGATGAGCTGATTAAAAGGTCCCCTGGACCGGATGGCTATTGATTCAATCAGTAAAGATGAATTCCCTTTCCTCAAAGGTTCAACAACATCGTTAGTACTATTCTGGATCACAAGGACATCTCACCAATCCTCATTTGATCATGGCGAAGTACAATCCATGCCTACTTCACTGATACAAAAAGACGTGTGCCCAGTTGTGGGTCATAATAAAAAATGATTTAGCCGGAAAGACAGATTTTTTTAAATGGAAAAAGTTTTTAAGAGGATAAATAAAGTAACAGACTTCAGACCGTTAGAAATGAATTAAACTACATATATATAACTTAGAATATATCCGGCAGGATTAACGAAACATTCAATCATGAAGGAAAGTCGGCTAACCTAAGCCGACTTTACATCTTTGCGACATTTTTGAGACATAAGGAAGATGTAGATGTAAGAAATTAATTCCTTTAATATAATCTCCTTATGCTTCTTAAAAAATGTACGACTTTAGACTCAATATGAAATACTTGAGGGATAATTCATCACGCATCTTCAGTAGTAGAAAGAACTCTGAACCCAACAGAGATGTGGCATTTCTATAACATTTTTCTTAAGTCTCTTTCATAACCGGTTGCGCGCATCTTAGCCAATTGGTCAATTTATTGCACTCAAGCTGATGAATGGGAGCGCTCTAGTTAAGTTCATCGTTTTTGTCGGCGCTTACAATAGTCTGGTAAAGACAAACTTTCATGAAAATTATTTTACGATATTATATAGACGTTACCTATTTTTTCTGGAAATTAAAAATTGGCAAAATTAAGCGTAACTTTTCTGCAAGAGACTGAGATTCTGTTTGACTTTCTAAGTTGAAAAATGCCCTTTTTGGATTGTTATGTAAGTATCACCATAATTATGCCGAATTACCTACATAAAACGATAGTTTTAAACCCATTAGATTTCCTATAATTATGTGGAAGAATAAAGTTATAAGAATAAAAAAACGTATTTTTAAAATTACTGAAATGCTCGTATATTAGAATTTTGCCACTATCTAATATACACATATTAAAAATTAAAGCTCCCTGGGTCTGGATATCTTATATTTTAGGAAGTAATTCTTAGGAGGAGTATTTAAAAAAACTAATATTATTTTGTTAATCCATATCTTTAGTTTATCTCAAATTTGGCTTATTTGTATAAAACCTAAATAGTCTACTAATTACAATTTAAACCACTGAAAGTAAGGATAAAACAAGACACACCGATATTAATAAAGTCATATCAATCACTAAACCTAACAGGAAAGCAGTTTAAAGCTCAATCGAAATACCAAGAAACCACATAACGAGGTGTTGATGCGTCATTAAGATTCCGTCCACATACAGTAAGTACTAGTTGAGTCCCGCAGATTCACCTGCATTTAAAACATATCCTCCTCCTTGATTCGTGATCCTCAATGCTGAGTGGTCGTGGTCTCTATTTCTCACCTTTTTTTCGATAATTGTTTTCCAACAGACTCTGTAACTTTTTTTTTGATGAATTTAAACTCACAAACAAAAACTCAAAAATGCAAAAAATAATCAATTTTCTATTACTACTTTACTACTTCACAATACTTTTTCTAGCGCTTTATTTATATCTTTGTTCTGCCGTCTTTTATTTTTTTCTCTATTTTTCTCATTTTCTGTCTTATGTTCAATTTCTCTTTGTGTTTGTTAATCTGTTTATTCTCTAATTTCATTTTTTATCCGCTGTGTACTTAATGTTACTTATTTATCCTACCGTAATTTCTGTCCTTCATTAATCCTTTTCTAACTTTACACACACTTCCCACTCTTCATTCCTGTTATCTTTCCCAATTCCATGCATAGGTTGTCTGGAAGAGATCGCTGCCTAGCGATAAGACCGCCTATTGCATACTACAGATCTACTTTGTATGTTATTGTTATTTCTGTATGTGTTATAGTGTGCAATAAAGAGTATTCTATTCTATTCTACTTTACAGACTAGTATTATTTTAATACGCGACGTACAGACACGCGCACCTTCAATTTATTATATGCTATACTATGTAGTACGGATTAAGCGCGACAAACATGATTCGAATAAAATAAACACAGCCTTGACAGTTGCAAATCGCAGAATCGCATTGACCCAGTTGCAAATTAGGCTTTAAGTATTAAATCAGGCTCTCGTGTTAAACGATGGAATAGTTTTCGTTCGCTACTGACACCGTGTATAGTGGTTTTGTGGGATATTTTAAACAAAAAAATGTGTGCGTGTACTAGCGTACACTCGTAAGAAGTGAAACTTCTTTATGACGTTATTTTTCAAAAAATAATTTACTATATGCAACTTTACAGAAATTGGTTAAATAAAGTTAAATTAGATAAAGTTTAATAAAAGGCTTTTATTAAACTTTATCTAATAATCTAATCTATAATAATCTATCTAATATCACGCGTGGTAGGGATAAGAAAAAGATGGCGCGTAACGGAAAAAAAAAGATGGCGCGTAACAGAAAAAGATAGCGCGTAAGGAAAAAATGTTACACTAAATTTTTTTCCAACCCCGATAAAGAAGTTTCAGTTCAAAAATAATTGTCATATTGCATTCGATTTCAGCTGGTTATTAGAATAAACGACGGTTTGATGTTTGACTCGAACAAGAACGAGTCAAACTTTATAAAGTACATAGGTTCTATTTGAAGTCAATTAAAGATTCGTTGCTACTCCCGGGGTCTATGATGGTCGCCCTGTATAAAAGTGTGCCGGCAACCACATCCTTTCATCAAAACGCAATGAATGCTTCACGTTAGAAATAGATTTGGCGGTGGCTATTATTTGAAAGGCTTTTATTTCAAGTTAATATTTTTTAAACTTGAAATACTTTCTCCAAACAATTTGTTTGAATTCTTAGATGCGCTAAACGTCTACCGTTCCGTATCGTATTATATTCTAAACTTTTTTTTTTTTTAGGAAAAGTTTTTTTCCATCCATCCATCCATCAGCCCTTTGATGTCCACTGCTGGACATAGGCCTCCCTTAAATGGCGCCACTCCAACCGGTCCTGTGCCCTCTGAATCCAACGGTTTCCCGCTGTCTTCTTCAGGTCATCGGTCCACCTGGTAGGGGGGCGACCTGTACTCCTTTTGCCTAAACGTGGTCGCCACTCGAGGACCTTTCTTCCCCATCGGTTATCGGTCCTTCGAGCGATATGGCCGGCCCACTGCCACTTCAGCTTGCTGATTTTGAAAGCTATGTCGGTAACCTTCGTTCGTCTACGGATTTCATCGTTGCGAATCATGTCTCGTAGCGAAATTCCGAGCATAGCCCTCTCCATAGCACGCTGAGCGACTCTGAGCCTTCGAATGAGGCCTTTAGTGAAGGACCACGTTTCGGCGCCATAGGTCATCACTGGCAACACACATTGCTCGAACAATTTCGACTTCAGGCACTGAGGAATTGTGGACGAAAAGATACTACGAAATTTCCCGAACGCAGCCCAGCCGAGTTGGATTCTTCGAGTGACCTCCCTCTCAAAGTTGGACTTACCCATCCGGATCGTTTGTCTCAGGTAAATGTACTCGTCAACAACTTCGAGAGGAGTGCCGTCAACAACTACCGGTACGGGTGTGACATGGACATTAGACATGATTTTCGTCTTGTCCATGTTCATCTTAAGACCCACCCGTTGTGAGGCACTGTTGAGGTCGCCTAGCATTGTGCTGAGGTCCGTCAGCGAACCTGCCAAGATGACTATATCGTCGGCAAATCGAAGGTGTGTGACGTGTTCACCATTGATGTTGATGCCAAGACCTTTCCACTCCATCAGCTTGAACACATCTTCCAACGCAGCGGTGAACAGTTTCGGCGATATGACATCGCCTTGCCTGACTCCCCGCTGCAGTTGGATGGGGTTCGTGCTTTGGTCGTGTACTCGGACTGACATGGTGGCGGCTGTGTATACACACTTCAACACCTCGATGTACCTATAGTCGATCTGGCATCGCTGAAGGGACTCCAGCACCGCCCAGTGCTCGATAGAATCGAAGGCTTTCTCATAGTCCACATAAGCAACACATAACGGCAGATTATACTCCTCGGTCTTCTGTATAATCTGCCGAAGCGTGTGTATGTGGTCCATGGTGCTGTAGCCTTTTCGGAATCCGGCTTGTTCGGGAGGCTGGAAGTCGTCAAGCCTGCGGGCAATACGGTTAGTGAGGACTCTCGAAAACAACTTATACACGTGGCTCAGAAGCGCAATGGGCCTGTAGTTCTTCAGCAGGGTTTTATCGCCCTTTTTGAAGAACAGCACCACTACGCTTCTGCTCCACGCTTCCGGGGTTGTCCCGCTAGTAATGACGGAATCGAACAACTTTTGGAGCGCCACTAGGAGGGGTTTACCGCCAGCTTTTAGCAGCTCTGTTGTGATTCCGTCATCGCCCGGTGCCTTGTGGTTTTTCAGCTGTTTGAGAGCCTCTCTAATCTCGTACAGGCTGACGTCCGGGAGGTCCTCAGTATAGTGTCGGGTCAGTTTGGCACGTTTGTCGTCCGCCTTGTTACGGGCGGGAACTCGTGCGGAAGCATACAACTGTCCGTAGTATTTCTCAATTTCTCTCAGAACATCGGGCTGAGACGAAACTACGGTGCCCGATTCGGTCTTCAACCTCGTCAGCAGGCTCTGCCCAACGCACAGATCCCTGGCGAACACTCTTGAGCCCCGGTTTCGCTCAATAGCGTCTTTTACGCGTCGGGTGTTGTGAGCACGCCAATCGCGTCGCCTACTCTGAGAGATCTGTTTATTGAGCAGTCTGTATCTCGACATTGAGGTTGGAGACTGCACACATAGTTCTCGCCTCTCCCTCATAAGACCGAGAGTATGCTCTGAGAGAACCTGAGAGCCACCACTGGAGTGGGTCTTAAAGTACTTAGACCCCACCTCGTGGACAGTTGTTACTACCTTGGTGTTAATTTCGTTTTTTAAAGTAGTTTTTAAAGTTTTTTTATTTTTATTTTAATCTAGAAATTTCGAATATACTTACTCAATATCAATTGAAACATTCCACCAAATCATTTCGATTAACATGAATTCCAACAAATGCATGTTGCATCGCGATCGGAACAGGAAACATCCTTATCAGATATAAAGCGTGGCGACCACACCTACATGTCCGATGCTTATCGGAATCCGCCGCGTATGCAAATTGGTTTCCTTAGATGGAACTCCTTGGTATCTGGTGGAATATGGATGGCTGTGACGTCACCGCTGATGAGAGCCTAAAGTAGAGGAGGGGAATTACCTTACTGATGAAAGCCTAAGACAAAGGCATATGAGAGATTGAGTGGTAATTACTCTAAAGACGTAATTTGAAATAAAAAATAGTTACAAACGTATGTGTTTTTAAAAGTGGTATAAATCTTTCTTTATTTTTGTTATTTCAAGGTGGTACAACCAGTGTAGTTCGATCAGAGAAGTACCACCGCCTCACCTATTTCTAGCGTGAAACATTTCTTGCGTTTCGATAGAAGGGTGTGGTGGCCGGCACACTTTTACATGCGGCGACCACCAAAGTCAGGTGGACTGCGTGCTCGTTTGCTACTTCAGTCAGATAAAAAAAAGTCGCGAGACCTATTTTTAGTGTAAAGTAGTTCTAGTGGAATGATTTGGCTGCCGGTTCTTTTTTATACGAAGCAATATTAGATTTCGAAATCGAAAAAAAATCTGTGATTGACTTAAATATAACCTTCCTTCTAAACTAAGCGGCCATGCCGCTTACCATCAGTACTGTATAATCATTTTCTACATCAATGTAGTAAAAAAACGCAGTTGAAACCACGAAGCTATAGTTGTTGTATATTTAAAATAGTTCTCATTTGAGTATTACAACTCATCCGACCTCAAACCCAATTAATCAAATGACCCGAAACATTGAAACGAATCGGTTAATTACCAATCTAAACTAAGGCAATAGACTTACAAATAGAACCACTACGAAGTAACACTACATGTAACTAATGAAGAACTATAGTATCCGTGCTATTGTAATTTTGACTTCAAAAATACCCGATTACTCAAAAGCTTTTTCATTTTCTTTCTTTATCTGACTGAAGTAGCAAACGAGCATGCAGTGCACCTGATAGTAAGTAGTGACTGCCGCTCATGGACATCTGTAATCAACTTCATACAGAACATGGGTTCCATCTGAAGTCAATCACAGATGCGTTGCTACTCCAGAGGACTACGATGGTCGCCTCATATAAAAGTGTGCCGGCAACCACACCCTTCTATCGAAACGCAAGAACTGCTTCACGCTAAAAATAGGTGCGGCGGTGGTACTTCCCGGTCGAACTACACTGGTTCTACCACCTTCAAACACGCTAACACCACCTTCAGTTTCAGTTTATGTTTTGTGTACATTGTTACATGTTTTTGATTGATTTAAACATCGGGTTTATCATAAGAATTTAGACACTTATTTAAAGCAATTGCTTCTTGCTTCCACGCACTTGGCCAGCGCGGTGGACTGTGGCCTAAAACTCTCTCATTCTGAAGGAATACCCGTGCCCAGCAGTGGGACAATAATGGGTTGTACCCCCATTGCTTCTTGTGCTTACAGCAAAGCTAATCCGTACAACCTAAAGGCAATGCTCACGACAAGCTATCATAGCATCGTACTTTTTACTACTACTTATTTCCTACTATGTCCCCTGAATCTAAATGAATGAATTGAACGGATGACATTGGAACGTATCGGTTAATTAGCGGCTTGAACCCACCAATTAACGACCGACTCAGTCACCGAGATGGATCTCAGTCGGACAGGCCTTGTCTCCATTACTTTGATTTGAGAATGACTAGCAAATTCATGTAGATGAATTTTAAGAAGTTTAGCCGGTCATTGTTAAATGTAGATTAAAATAAAGATTTCAAGGTGGTAGAACCAGTGTAGTTGGACCGGGAAAGTACCACCGCCACACCTATTTCTACCGTGAAGAATTTCTTGCGTATCGATAGAAGGGTGTGGTTGCCGGCACACTTTCACTTGAGGCGACCATCATACTCCTCAGGAGTAGCAACACATCTGTAATTGACTTCAGATGGAACCCATGTTCTGTATGTAGTTGACTACAGATGTCTATGGGCGTCAGTGACCACTTACCATCAGGTGGACTGCATGCTCGTTTGCTACTTTAGTCAGATAAAAAAAAGAAATTCAGACCTGGACGAAGCCACTATGTACCATGATGAATTATATTTTTTATTTGTAGCATTAGAAGTAGCAAACGAGAACACGGTCCACACCATACAGAAGTAAGCTACTATCATTCACTACTTATTTAAAAAAAAGACATTTACTTATTTAAGGAAATCATGATATGTACGCTTTTTACTCTCGTAGCCCCACACTAGGATTTTCTCTGTCTCGTGACTACCATGAACACACAAGACAAAATTACAAACACCCAGACCCAGACCATTAATCTAAACTCATCATTCAGATACCTGTCTGGCCGAGAATCGAACCCGAGACCCATTACGCATCAGACCGGTATGGTAACCGTTCCGCCACGCGGGTTGTCACTGATAGTGACAACCCGCGTGGCGGAACGGTTCCCGCAAAGGTTCCCGACTGTGATGTATTATTACTGAGGGTTTTATTAATAGTTTCAAAAAGTCATGAGACAGTTCAAAATGATGAAGATATACAAAAGATTCTTAGCCAGCAATTTACTGGCGACTCCTCTGGTGTTGAAAATGTGATCATTCAGGTAGTATTCCTCATTGGTAGGTATAATTATAAAAAACAATGTTTAAATGTTAATTTTCTTCTTTAAAATTTATAATGACAATTTAAGTCTTACTATTTTAATACTTTAACCTCTAATAATATGATACCGGTTAATTCTTTTATTTGACTTTCGATTAGTCGGAACGCTTTTCAATATGTACAAAAGATATGTAATCTCTCATACATACATAATGAAAATACGAGTGGGTTTCTGTTTGTAATAATAATAGATAAATAAATAAATATTATAATTTGCCAAAATTCAAAAAAATGCAAAAGTAGATAATAGAATTTTCTGCATGTCTTTCAATTCTCATTGCTTAAATAACCGATTAAAATTAGACTTTCGATCAAAAACATAACCTATTATTGACGCCCGCGTGGCCGAGCGGTTACCATACCGGTCTGACGCGCAATGGGTTCCGGGTTCGATTCTCGGCTAGACAGGTATCTGAAAGATGAATTTAGATTCCTGTTCTGGGTCTGGGTGTTTGTGTATTCGTCTTGTGTGTCCATGGTACCCACGACACAGGAGAAAATCGTAGTGTGGGACTATGAGTGTTGAAAGCGTATTATTTAGAGTTTGACCCAAACATCCATGGTTTTTGAATTAGAACAGAATAAAACGTGGAGAAAATACTTGTAATGTATATAAGCATTCGTCCCAAGAACTTATCTTACATGTACAGATAACAAATATACCTTATACGGTGCCTCAGATAATATACACGATACCTCATTGAGATAAAATTATGTATAAATCGTTTTTGGACTATTACGATTATATGTTTTTTTTTTATACTTTAACCTAACGATGAGGCAGGGCTACCTAATGGAAAGTAGTCACCGTCGCCTATGGACATTCGCAACACCAGAGGAGTCGCCAATGCATCGCCGGCTTTGAAGGAGAGCTCTTTTCGCACCTTTCTTAAAGAACCCCATGTCATAGCGCTCCGGGAAATATTAAATAAATATTGAACACTATACGTTTATAAAAGGAACAAAATAATGGCCCCAGTGGCCTACATACGACCTGTAAAGAAATAGAGGTCTGAAAGAAATGAAATCATATAAAACATTAAAAAAAGGTTTTATACGTCTAAAACATATTTAAAAATCTGTGAAAACATCAATTATATATTTATGTCGATTTCCTGATAGCCATAAGTAGATATTTTTGTTATTTTCGTAAAAAAACATCCAATCAACTAATGATTAATTAAACATTCAATACGTAATGTCAATATTATTACGAATGTTATTAAACAATAAATTAAAACCATAAATCACAAATCAAATTGGATTCATTAACAAATCAGGATGATTAAATATAAACATTTAATTATAAATTGCTAGTTCTGATAACCTATTGCTTTTTATTACTTTAATATTGGAGACTTGAATCCAAGGCTCTATGGCAAATAGAAAAAAAAAGATTTATTATGTTATTCTCACCATCTGATCATATGTCTGCCATTTCATAGGATTCAGTGGATTTATGTTTTTTAAGCAAATTAACGTTATTTATGAAATATTTATAATAATAAAAAAGTGTTTGAACCTGTAAGAGTTACCTATATACGAACTATTTTTCCTCTTAAGACGTAAACATAGACAACATTATAATAACTCCAAGTTGATTTGAAAAATATATAGCTCAAGGCTCTATTCCGAAGTTAACTCCGACTAGAAATTCATTTATCATTCCGACAACGTTAAAATCTTGACTCTACGGTTCAGTTGTATTTCTATAACACGAGAGCAAGAGTCAAGTAGCTAACGAGCATATATTTCACTTAATTGTAAGTGGACACAGCCCATGAATACGAGTGAGAAATGTCATATAGAACACGGGTTCTATCGGACGTCAATCAAAAGTGTGTTACTATAAGGTAACAACACACTTTTGATAAAGCAATAAGGGAAGAGCGGGGCCCCCTACTACAGGTATCGTATCAACCCATTATTGGCCCACAGCTGGGCACGGGTCTTCTCCCAGAGTGAGAGAGTTTAGGTCATAGTCTACCGCGCTGGCCAAGTGCGAATTGGTGGACTTCACACACCTCCGAGAACTTTTTTTTTTTTAAGAACTCTCGGGCGTGTAGGTTTCCTCACGATGTTTTCCTTCACCGAAAAACAGTGATAATTAATTTCTAATACGCACATAAATCATTGGTGCGTGCCTAGGTTGGAACCTCGGACCTCCCGATCGAGAGGGCAAGTTTCAACCATTAGGCGATCACTGCTCTTACTACAGGTATAAACATACTTAAAAGGGGGTACCCAACAATATTATAAAACTATGTACTACTTTTAAATGCAATAAATCATTTTTTCATTTTTCATTTTTTGTTAATTAAACATGTGCAACGGTGGCACCACTTGCAACATGAATCCTGTCTTCATATATATCAAAAATAGTTGAATTCCGCAGCTTCGCCCATAACAGGAATCGATTGGGAATGAGATATTTTCCCGCAAAAAAAGTAGCCTATATGTTAATCCAGAATATCAACTCACTCCCTAACAAATTTTATGAAAATCGCTCCAGCCGTTTAGACGTGCAGAAGTAACAAACATACACACTCACAAACTTTCGCCCTTATAATATTAGTAATGATGAAGTAAAAAATAAACGTAATGTAGGAGTAAAAGTGAATTCAATGATTCGTTTAATTTCCACCAACTAGCTGAGCGCATGAAACTTATCAGGACTATTTAAGACCTATCTATAGATTAGTTTCAACGGATGCATTATTATTTTACATTTTCAACTGACTTTCAGAACTAACGAGTCGAGAAACGAATCATTGTTCCAAAGACAATACTGCGAGTTAAAAACAAAGGCACATCACGATGTTAGGTGAATGCAAACGACACACCATTCTCTATACCCATCACCACGAACCTGACTGTTGTATAAAGAAGCCCCAACAAGTTGTACCTTTGAATTTGGTCAGGTTCTCCTCGTAAACTTGGTCGTGCGAGTCCTTGTCGCCTCGGTGTCGTTTCGGATGAGGGCCGTCGTAAAAGGACCCATTGACGCCATCTTGCATCGCCTCTTGCGGGTCGAAGCCGAGACGCTCCTTGTAGTACGCTTGCGTCGACATTTTAACACTTGCACATCACTAGCACCATAGACAATTTTCACTTTTTTTGTTGTTAATATTATTAGTTTTGAGCCGCCGTGATATGGGATTCGCCAAAATCCGACCACAACAGAGCCGAGTTAACTACACGATATCGCGTCCGATGTCACCCAGTCCACAAAAGGAAAGTTGCAACCCCTTGACACACACTGACGGTCTTGACACAATTTTTTATTCGCGTATTTATTATCTGTGATTACTCACTGCTTACATCACTAATTATCCTACGTTAATGGTTATGGCAACATTGGTTAAGCGTTAGTTTGAGGGAATGATCTGTTTTTGAATTTGAATGTTCGTTTCGTTCGTTCTTGTTACTCATTCGGTTTGATCACATTTGTGTAAACAGCGTTACCTGCAAGACAAAGGATTGGTTTTACATTATTTTCGAGACTATACATTAAACGTTCTTTGGAGGTGAAGTAATCGCAGAACGGAGACAGAGGTATCGACAATGAAGGCACAATAGCAGCATTATCTACGGTAGATATTTTCCAATACAGACGTTATATTAATATTGAAACTGAAAACTTCACACAATTTTGACGTAATACCGCGAAAATGTAAATGCCACAAATGATCATAAAAACATTTTCAACTGCCGTAAAATTACGATCTATACAACTATTTTTTTTTATTTGACCGAAGTAGCAAACGAGCATGCAGTCCACCTGATGGTAAGTGGTCACTGCCGCCCATGGAAATCGGTAATCAACTTCATACATGGATTTCATCTGAAGTCAATCACAGATACGTTGCTACTCCCGAGGACTATGATGGTCGCCTCATGTGAAAGTGTTCCGGCAACCACACCCTTCTATCGAAACGCATGAAATGCTTCACGCTATAAATAACTAACTATAACTAAGTTATAATAAGCTTATATTTTTCCAACGTAAATTAATACGTGGTATTATAGTCGATATCGTTAAATACGACATCAATAAAATAGGTATATCATCTAATTTGCCACCTTTTTAATTTTTAGGACGATAGGTAGCATAACGAACCCAAATATTTTTTTGAATACATTAGTTCAACGTATTTCTTTATAAATTATCGGGTAAACACTTATGTATGTATGTAATTATGTTGTGTTGTAAATATATTTTTTTATTTAGTTTCAAATAACATCTAACGAGTCCTGCCCGGCTTCAGACGAACCCATCCAAAACTGACTAATGGAGAATGCTATCCACACATTAACATTGCTCTGTTATACTGTTTAGATAAAATTATGGAAAAACATTAGGTACATTCAAGATATTACGTTTTTAACAGTTATTAAACAAAGTAATAATTGAATAACTTTATTTAAAGACTAGCTGAACCCCGCGGCTTCGCCCGCGTTAAAAAAACGATGTATCGATTGTCCCGTGGGAATAAGATATTCTGCCACAATAAAAAGTACCCTATATGTTAATCCAGAGTATCAGCTAACTCCCTACCAAATTTTATGAAAATCGCTCCAGTAGTTTTGACGTGAAGAGGTAAGAAACACACACTCACAAACTTTCGCCTTTAGAACATTGTAGTATGAAGTATTATATTTTTGTCACAAATCACAAAAAATGCTAAGTAAACCGCGAAATAATTTCATTTAAGGACATTTTTCGTGAACAAGAGCCATCTTCCCAGCCAAAACGCGAGCCGAGATAAAAATAACAGAACCAGTTCGAACGGAATTCCTAACTTACCTGCTAAGGTTGATTTACCTCAGAACTTTATAATGCGAAGTATAATTAAGACTTACACGGTTTTATATGAAAGAGAAAATAAATTTTACAAGTGGACCTTTGAATTTTATGTACTGAAATCTTAAACATTACGACAATTATGAAACGCTTAAAATGCATTGAAGTTTTTGTTTTTATATTATTAACTTTTTATAATTGAAATTATTTATCTATCTGGAATCTGACCTACTGGATATCACTACTACTACGAAAGAACTGCTTCACGCTAGAAACATTTATTTACCTTCCAAGTTCCTGTTAACATTAATTCAAATTATATTTCTACAGATTATCGATATTATTGTACTAATATGTACGTGTACGTTTATATAAAGCCAAGGCATCAATATACAGAAAATCCTGCTGTCAGTTTATGTGCCTTTTTTTTATATTTTACGCAGTTTCCTATCATTACTTGTGTCGTCAACCCATTATTGTCACACTGCTGGGCACGGGTCTTCTCTTGAGAGAGTTATAGGCCATAGTCCACCGCGCTGGCCAAGTGCGAATTGGTGGACTGGATATCATTAATTATATCTCCATAACGATTAAACACCTACTTACGTAATGTTACTTAAATAACAACATAATGGCGTATATGGGGCGAGGTCGGTCACGTGCGAACAATAAAATGTTTTTAAACTATTTCATTGCAAAATCCACAAATCCTACCCGATAAGAACGTGACAGTTTTGAGTATTACAGTTAAGGATGGCGATTCTTTAATAATCGATTTACAAATCGTTACGAATCGAAGTATGAAAATCGATTTTTTATAAAAAGAAAATAAACTGTGTGTGCTGTAATGCTGTGGATTTTGTATTATAAATAAATAAAAAAATAACATTTTGTACGTTGTTATATATGCAAATAACGACCACACACCTTTCGTATTGATCAAATACAGATCTATACGAAATAAGTCGCAATTTTTAAGTAACTTCTAGTTTTTAAGTTAAGGGGCACACTTTCACATGAGTCCTCGGGAGTAGCAACGCATCTGTGATTGACTTCAGATGGAACCCATGTTCTATATGAAGTTGATTACAGGTTCATGGGCAGCAGTGACCACTTACGATCAGGTCATGCAGTCCGCATACTCGTTTGCTACTTCACTCAGATAAAAAAAGCTAATATTTTGTTGCAAATAAAATTAAATTGTATGTTCTCTCTACTTTATAATACGAAGATTATTTATTTATCACAACCGTTTTGTAGGTAAATAAAAAAATAAAAACAAGATGGCCGTTACAAGTTCGCGCCAACTTGAAATGGTTGGATATACGTCGTTTATACTTAATTAACATTGACCTTCGCATTCTGGCCAGGTGACATCCTAAGTTTACGAATTGAGTTATCTACCTTATTTAGAACGAAGCTGTTTTATTAATTACTTTGTTAGAAATTAATGAAATATTTTTAAACAGTTAATTAAATACTTAATCGGTACAAATTTATCAGAGCCGTTTAAGTTCTATGTTTCAGTTTTAAAAACAGTTTCTGTGGATGTTTGTGTATTAAAACATAAATCAATATACGCTATTTCTGCCTTATAATAGCAAACGTTGACCGTATTCTGGTTTGAAGAGTGTAATATTAGTAGTAAGTAATTCAATTACCTTAAATATGTTCAAAAATACGGATTTTCGAATCAATAAAATTAAAAACAAAAATACACCCTTATTGTTAGGTAATTCTACGCAAATAAAACTAACATTTATCTGATAAACTTATTTTGAACGCATCTTAATCTATTTTGTACACTTACATGTTGAAAAATTGTGTGTACACCACAAAACGCACACTATTATAACATGCATGTGTGCCTTAATTGCAAATACGTATATGATACAGGTTGTTCAGGAATTCCAAATAAGCTTAAATTTAGGGTCCCTTTGACCTTGCCAGTATGACCGTGACCGGCGCATCGGAATTCCATGTCGATTTCATTCTTGGAACTCCCTTACATTTTATGTTATAACTTAAGGTAATGTTCCTTTGTTTTATGTGATAAATTTAACAACAGGCAACGACTACAGATTATTATATAGGTATAATAGGTTGACCCGGCGAATTTCGTTCCGCCTAAAAGTCAAAAATCTAAAATTATCAGTGTTCCGCCACTATATTGTGCATGTTTTACATATATAAAACTTCCTTTTGAATCACTCTATGTGTTAAAAAAAACTGCATTAAATTCGGTAGCGTAGTTTCAAAAATCTAAGCACAAGGATCAGACAGCGTGAAGCGACTTTGTTTTGTACTATGTACCTGGTGGTACATAGATATAAATATGTGTATGTGTGTGTGTGTGTGTGTGACGAATAGGTAATCTTTCTTTTGGAAGTCTGTTAAAAAATAATTATTATATAACATTCTGTGAATTTATCCGAGGGTCAATAATTGTATGCACCTTTTTGACATTTAATTTTAAATATGGTTACATACTATACACTTTTATGGTTTAATTTTATTACCTACTCTATATGTAATTTTTAAAGTTAATAAAACTGATTACCGACAGTAATAGTTTAATCAGATTTCTAATGTTGAATTACAATTTATTCTCTAAAATAAGTAATGCAAAAATACGAATATAGCACATATTTTATAAGAGGGGTTATAAAATATGTCCTATATTCGTATTTTTCCATTTAAAAGATCCAACTTACGATATTGCCAATTCATTGTCATTTAAACATTTGAAAAGGTACTCAAATTTATCGATTTAAATAAACATCTCCAATAACGCCAAATTAATAAAAAAATCTTTGTGATAATCTTTATGTTAAAAAACTTAATATAAAGTGAACGTAAAACTAAAAAGAACAAATCTATATACACCGAGCATCTTTACTTACACATATGCACACCCTCTTCTAAAATACTAACTTCGACACCAGGTGTCGCAAGCAAATGGACTTTGTCAAAATTGTACAAGATAAAGACTCGTCCAAACAATAGAAACATGTTTGGTTCCCAGAAATGACCAATGCACAAAACGCGAGGTCGGCCGACCTTCGGCCAAACTCATCTGCCGTGGGAACTGCGCTTTGAATACGTTTTTGTGCATGAAAAGAGAAAAATACGAATATAGGGCATAATTTACTGGAGGGGGACTTAAAACATCAAATTATACGAAATAGATTTAAGTTATTCTCGGTGATAATCTTTATGCTGAAAAAACTTTTACCCAAAAATAATTCAGGTTTAAACTTTTTCGTGACATAATAGTTGCAAATAACAATTTTGCACTCAACTCTTGTAGTCAAAATTCATCATTTAGATATTGATTTAACCGGGGATAGAATCCGGAACAATCTGCGTATCAGACCAGTAAGATGACCGCTACACCACCGTTGAAATGACAACTAATGTATGATAAAAAATAATATGAAAATTTAGTTTAAATACATTATTAGCACAACTAAACAAACAAAATAAATTTAGAAGAGCTCGAGACTGACGCGTTAATAATATGTAACCCTTGAGGAAATAAGTTCAACACAAAACGCAAGGTCAACTGACCTTCGGCCAAAATGACCATCGCTCGTGGGAACGACCGACACGTGTATTGCCATAGTGCGAGCGACGAGCGGAGCGGGTTTTGAAAATTAATGATATAAACGGAGTTTAATTAACTTAATAAATATGTGATTTTTTGTGACTTGTTACTACACCTGAGGCCCACGTGTTGTAACAAGTAATAAAAAAAATGATTTTACTACGAATTTTTATTTGCTCTATTTTATGATAGGTATTACATTTCTAAATTTAAACACAACTTCATCCCCCATTAAACCTTCTCAACATTTAAGGAATAGTTTTATAATAATTGTAGGCATAACATAGTAACGTCAGAAATTCTATAATAATAATATAAATAATAACACGACGAATGTTTTTAAATTTCCTCCATAAATCCATATATTTCCTCCATAAATCCACCTTTGAGTTTCATTGCTAGGTATAGATCGATAAAAACTCCCAGGGAATAGGGTTTTTTTTTGCCTAAAGTCAACGCGCCAGCACAGAAATACGCCACCTACGATATCTACGGATTGTTTTGCTCGCTACAGCTTATAAATACGCTTGCACTAAACACACCGCGCATCAGGATTACGCTACATTGTCAGTTTTCGAGCAAACTATAATAACATGAATAAACGACAGCCATGTTGCAACGACGTTACAAAAATTGTTACACAAAACAAAATTGTGTGTAACTTGTTTTTAATAGAGACTACGTAACTCACTGTTCTAATTGTAGTATTTTAACCGACTGCGTCAGATGAAGGGGGATGGTTTTCGAAAGAATGTATGTATGTACATTACTTTTGCCCCGCGCGGTGGACATTGGCCAAAACTCTCTCATTCTGAGAGAAGACCCGCGCCCAGCTATGGGACAATAATGGGTTGACGAGAAGATATGAAATATCATTGAAATCGACAATTGTCAGTGATATAGGCTATATAATTTTTAAAAGGCACCTGCGATCATAGAGTACGATGCTGAAAAACGATAAACTAAAACTAACGGCAATCAATCATTTTAAAGCAGTAGTTTTTTTTTTTAATAAATAACAATGTTACTTGTAACATAGAAGTAGCCAACGAGGAAGGGGATCACCGGGTAGAAAGCAGGCAGCTGTCGCCCATAGACATCTGTATTCAACCCTAGATAAGATCAGTTTTTCCTTATAAATGGCCACTGATTTGCTTCCCTGAGGACTAAACCTTATATTAGTTTGTGTCTCTTACCATACACTACAAGCCAGAACACAACGGAACTTACAACACTGTTGTTAATTGCATAGAAAATGGTATAGCGATGTAAATTTGTTGAGTAAAAAAAGCGGGATTACATAGTCAAAAGAGGGACAGTAGCCTTCGCGATACAAAGAACTCACAGACGCACAGTAAAAATTCTCCTCGGAAAAAATACAAATCGGCTTAAATTGGTATAGATTTGTCAACCTTTTTTTTGGTCGACAAACTGCAGTTCCACTTTTATTTGCACTTGGCGACCTGTTCCGGGCGGGACATTTGATTTTGATTAAAAAATCGGGACGTCTGGCAGCCCTGTATACGGACTGTATACCTGATGGTAAGTAGTCCCTTCTCATTTGCTACTTTAATCTTACAAAAAAGCTCAAAAAACGCAAAGGGTTGCTACCGGCCACGTACAGGCCAAGTTCAAACCGATCTTAACATCCCGAATTAAAGATTTCACGTCTAACGGTGGGTTGCGGTCAATGGTCATTTAAACTGGATCTCTTCGGGCCATCAACACGCACAATGGTAGTTGAGAAAATTAAATTCGTTCGCACGACACCGCATTGTTTTTAACTGTGGCGTGTTATTTGATACCTTGTATAAGGTAGGTGAGAGGTTTTATGTCTAGTTTTTAACCGACTTCAAAAAAGGAGGTTTCTCAATTCGACCGTATATATGTTTGTTAGCTGATAACTTCCTCGTTTATGAACCGATTTTGAAGATTTTTTTTTTGCTCATATAAGACAAAGTTTCATCACAGTCATCCAGCAAAATATGTTGAGCGCGAATTCGGAACTATGTACTAAACCGGAACTGAGTATGTTCTAAAACAAAATTAATTGAAATTATTTTTAATTTATTGATGTGGCAGTTGTGTCTCCGGAGTGGAATCTGATAAGTTCGAAGGATGAAAGAGTTCATAGCTTATATCTGTTTGAATGTACATTTTTAACTGATACGTTCGAAGGATGAAAGAGTTCATAGCTTATATCTGTTTGAATGTACATTTTAAACGCTTTTTATAGTCATAGCCCCACAGTAGGATTTTCTCCTATGGACACACAAGTACAAACACCCAGACCCAGAACAAGAATCTTAACTCATCATTCAGATACCTGTCTGGCCGGGAATAGAACCCGGGACCCACTGCGTGTCAGACCGGTACGCTAACCGCTGCGCCACGCGGGTCGTCCAATATACATATCTCTAGGAACTTTACCAATTTGGGGCAAAACGACATTGATTTGTTAAAGTGAGGTCAATTTAACAATTTCTTCAAAATTGGTTAAAATCAAGACAAGCCCAAACCAAAAACAGATTTAAACTTATTATTAATGTTCTAGACTAAGCGTCAAAAACGGGTGTTATTTTGAAACTGCAAAGAAACATTATAATTTAATTTATGTAAACTATGTGTATGCCTTACAAAAAGTTCAGTTCGTTGCATCTTTTTGAATAATGAACGGTGCTTCGCTATTTTCTCCCAGACAGAGGTCGCGAGGTCAGATGGAACCTCACCTATATTGTTTGAAAGTAACTAAATATTTGAATAATGGTTAACTTGTAACCTCCGAGAATTATTTTTTTATCTGACTGAAGTAGCAAACGAGCATGCAGTCCACCTGATGGTAAGTGATCACTGCCGCCCATGGACATCTGTAATCAACTTCATACAGAACATGGGTTCCGTCTGAAGTCAATCACAGATGCGTTGCTACTCTCGAGGACTATGAAGGTCGGCTCATGTGAAAGTTTGCCGGCAACCACACCCTTCTATCGAAACGCAAGAAATGCTTCACGCTAGAAATAGATGTGGCCCGACCGAACTACACTCGTTCTACCACCTTGAATAACCACACGTACAAAACTCATGAAAACTAATAAATAAAATAAGTAAGTAAATATAATAGACTATATAATAGTCATTGTTTCATAAACATCTTTTATTTAATTTTTATATAATATGTATTGTTTTTTGTTCATTATATGTATGTATAATATATATTTAATGATATAATATGTATATGATGTATTTATAACATATTAAATATCTTTATTTTTTGTGTTTAAAACACCTGCCGCAAATTTTCCAGCCACCCAGGGTTGACTGGCAGAGAATGCCATCAGGCATTAAGTTTGCCCTATTGTAACTTTTTAAAGGTGCAATAAATATATAAATAAATAAATAAAATAGATGACAGTTCTCGTTGTATCGTTGTATCATCTTTTAAATTAAAAAACTGAGGATTTCGTGCTAGTAAAACTTTTGGCAAAAACGTTATGTTCCTTTAATAAACATTTTGGTGATTTCGTACTAGTAAAACTCTATCAAAAATGTTACATCCCATTAATAAACGATTTAAGGAACACCCCCAAATACGAGCACAATTTTGTTTGTTCATCAAATACAAATTTCGAATTAGGACTCATATTCTTAGCTGGTATAAACCAGTCCTATAATCTCCTAGGTTCATAATAAGCAGTCCAGAAAAAGCCAAAGATTATACCGGACAAGCAAAGCAAACATCTGCCAACTCAAAACGCTAGCCCCACATTGGTCAACGGTCAAATACTGAATTACAACTCAGAGGTCAACGTACCCTAGTGTAAGTTGAAACAAACCAGTTAGCAAATGAGTGGTCATACGTTTGATGAATTCGCTTAGTGTGTCATCCATCCGTACATAAAAACCGGCCAAGTGCGAGTCGGACTCGAGGAATGGTTCCGCATCATCATACTAATATTATAAAGGCGAAAGTTCGTGAGTGTATGTTTGTTACTTCTTCACGTCTATACGGCTAAAGCGATTTTCATAAAATTTGGTAGGGAGTTAGCTGACACTCTGGATTAACGTATAGGCTACGTTTTACTGTGGGAAAATAACTTATTCAAACGGAACAATCGATACATCGATTTTTTTACCGCAAGCGAAGCGGCGGGGCTCAGCTAGTTATGCATAAAAACTACATTTGGACTTGGCAACACGATGGCGAGTTTTGATGAACCAACTAACATTCGCCTATATGGAAGAAGTAAGATGTTTTGAAGTAATATTTAGTTTACATTTCACCAAATTCTACCTCGTCAACCCATTATTGTCCCACTGCTGGACACGGGTCTTCTTTCATTTTGAGATAGTTTTAGGCCATAGTCCACCTATTCTATCTATTAACTAAGAAACCTTATTACAATTACAAAATCTCATCCAAACAATAACAAAACTTTTTTTCTCTAATAGGGGTAATCGGTAAGTAAATAATCAATATACTCTCAAACATATCAGCTATACATAAGACTTACGATGTGTAATCAGTATAACGACGCGTTCGTACAAATATTTGCCTCGTCTAGGTCATGTGCACCAGAGGTCTTGACAAACTTGACATGCCACTGAGTTGTGCATAGAAAAATAATATAGTATCAATATTTACGACGGAGAACTCTGCCTTCGTAATAAAGTATGAAGTAATTGATATATTTACAAAAGTGAGTTTTTCACGGCCTGGCTCATGAGAACGTTTTCATCAATTACTGCGTCTAATTTTGAAAAGCTTTGAACAGTTAAGGTTTTCAAATTTGACGAAGATAGCAAACAAATAGAAGACTAAGTAAACAAACAGGTATATCATTTGTGAAAAGAAAGAAATTCAAGGAATGCTTTAGTAAACAATACTCGAAGATAATTTATGCATAATGAATCACATTGTATACTTGGAAAAGCTTAAAAGACGTAAAAAATGACATTTAAGTGAGTCGTAAGCAATAAAACCATCATTAATCGTTCGGAGTCTATTCGGTAACTAATCTAAGATTAGAAATGACGTTATTGGCAAGAGGAAATCTCTAGGCAGCGTAAATGGCAGTAAAAAAGACAGAACAGAGGCCACTGTTTGCAGACATTAAGCAGGCATGTCGAGACCTCATTAAATACGCAATGGACCTCTCAATCTTAATTACAAACAAATATCTGCAAAGTAATGTTGAACGAGTTCGTGGGATAGTAGTCAGACACTTTCACGAGAATACTGTAAGAGATAGTACTGATGAACTTGATAATTTCTTTGTTAATCTAGTGGAACACGGTATTCACTTGAATTTTAACAAATTTTAGCTTTCTTAAACTACTTTTAAATTTTCGTTTAAAATAGTTTCTCGAGAAATAGTTAAATTTATTGAACTTCTTTAAATAGCGGAAATAATGCATATATGCTTCGAAACGAAGAGTTGATATAATATTTCCAGGAGTTTTATGCTGGATCTTCTCAGTTGAAGTCGTGTCAATGAGGTCGTGGCAATATTTTTTCGTTTATTCACATATTTTTTCACCGGATCCGATTCGGCGGAAATGTAAGAAAAGATATGTGAAAAAAATGTACGAAAAAATATTGTAACAGACTATTTGTAAATGCCTCCATAGAACTATACGAAATAAAGACTTTGCATTGAAGTTAGCTACAAGCCTGAACCTTCCTCTGTCATATCTCATTAGAGTATCCTGACTGTTTATCTTGAACTTCTGTTGATAGAAAGAAATTCATGCGAAGCTGTAAGTCCTATATTGGCAAAGACAATATGTAAAATATTAACTTTGTTTCACAAATTTCAGTTGGCCTATACTCTATTATATTGAAATGAAAATAAGCCTTCCAAAAATGACTTATGATAAGAGAACAAAAGATTGTTTCGACGAATTTGAACGCTGTTCGGCACGATAACCTTTGAAGGTTAAATATATTTCGTTCAAACTTATGACTCGGTTAATTTAAACACAATTTGAACAACTTCGGGATGTATCTGATTCAACAACTATTAATTTTGAAATTTAAGGAGACCATTGAACCAATGAACTTAGGCATTCGGGCTTCTGTTTATTGTAAAATGAAAAATGGTTTCTTGATAAGCATATGCATTCAAAGATCAATCTTAAATTGAATTAAAAACGAAGGTTAAATGGTTTATCACACGATGAAATGCCATATATAGCTGTGGCTGTCAATTAAACTAAGAGCATAAACGTTAGTAAAAGTAAAAGTGCTATAATAGGGAACAAACTGTCATTTGACCTCGTAACGAACCTAATCACTAGTGCTATTTCGGGTAATTGAATTATCCGAAAGTAAAGAAATATGTAGGTTAAACATATTTGATCACTTCAAATTGATGAATTGAAAAAAATAATAGTTATGACTCATTATATAGTAAATCTAGATGTCTAACAACACTGGCGTTAATGAGCATAAGTTTTTTTCGCAGATTCTTTAATTCTATAGGACCATCTTTCATTTGTTGCTTTGAAGAGATAATTTTACAACGATCAAGAGCAATCAACTTAATGCATTCTATTTCTAATGAACTACTCGCGAACGTTAGGGTCATACGCGTAACAGTAATGTATGCGCTGTAATGAGCTTCGGAACCAGTCGCAAGTATCAAGGTCGGGGTCAAGAGAAACCAGTCTTCCTTGAATACCGGCTTCAAGAGATTTCCGAGTCTTGCAAGGGGAGAAATGTGTGCCAAAATGCTTTTATTTTCGACAGGAACACTTCTTATCAGAGGGAGAAGACAAGAAGAAAAGATGTAAGAAAAAAATGTTGCAAATTTATATGTAAACGCAAATACGAATCAATGTTTTGTAATCTTAATTTCTAGATTTTCAAATTTATTTCTGACAACTTCCTCTTAATATTCTTTATATTTAGAGGGTTCATAAAATGATAAAAATATGTGATTCTGAAAATAGTTCGTTTTTCAAATTCCATGATTACACAAACGTAATTCCTTAATTGAATCCAGAACTTCTTTGTTAATTATAACCTTCAGAATTCAGAGAAGCTGCATATGGAGTAATTGGCTTGCTTTAGGCAGGTACAAAGCAAACAAAAATCAGTGTACGTTGAAATAACCGTGGAACGCGAAGCATTCGAGACACAGACCGGTTCCGTGCTAACGGGATAGCTAAGTATAAGTACAGCGCAGACGTACGAATCACTATCGGCGATTTGATGCGGTATCAAGACGAATGTGATGGGTTTGGAAATAAGTTCAGCGGTATCAACTGGATCACACCCATTCTAAAATATAATGAAGTTTTGATCTTTTCCTAAGACAAAGATCCTAAGATACAAAGATTGGTTTTATAGGCAAGAATGAATACGTAGTAAAAATGTTATCTGCAAAGTAAAGAGAATCGTCACCAGCAAAGCTACACGGTAGTGAGATCCAATATAATTTCTGTAAAATATAAAGGTCTTGTACAGATTACAATCTGCACAAATCCTCAATTTATCAGAATGGTGAAACCCCTATTCTTTTTAGGAAAAGATCCGTCATCAGAGATAGATAAATATGTCCACATCATTAACGTCACTTCCACACAACACTGGAAAAGTTATCAACTTGACATATCTTGTATCAACATTCCCACGATTATCTACGAAGATTTAAACGGCACCTTTACTTTTCTTTTGATGATAAATATCACGATCAAAAAGAATTCCTTTAACTCCGTATTTGCAATTTAGTTGCAATAGATCTAAGGGAAAAGTTTTATTTATATTGTTTTATTTGTAATGGTAATCCGTTACAGTTATCGACGATAACGTATATTGTATGCTTGTTTACTATGGTAGACGTATTTAATGTTTGTTTGTTACTTTCAAGAGAAGAATTACCGATGAACACACTTTTAAATAATTTTAGTACGTATGCAAAGACTTTTTATACTTTTTGGAGCAACCGCTTAAGATAATGGATAGTTACCAATTCTTTGGTACGGATATCAATCCGTAGCAGACCATATGAAAAATTTAACGGTCTATCAAGCTATAAGATAACGACCCTATGCCCATGACGTGTGGCCAATCTACGGTTTCTGATAGATCATAAACGAATTTTAAAAAAATGTATGTTTCATACATATATTTTATCTAGCCCATAGTTACCTCTCATTTCTTTTTAAACAATTCTGTTGAGTACTATGTTCTAGTCTCTAAGGAGTAGTAACTTGAATTTTCCGCAGGAATTAAACTCTTCAAGTACTACAGCATCTGTAATCGAATTTACGGCTTTACATGTGAAAGATAGAAAGCTCAAGAGAAAATCTAGTGCGTTATATTACGAGAAAATTAATGTCAATTTGTCAAGAGTTGACTAATTTAAATTAAAGCATCATTAGTCATTGCAAAGTGTCAAACATTAACAGTTAAGTACGCAAATGATATCGATGTAATGATTGCTAATGATAATTAATAATAGTTTAAGGAGAGTTGCCTGAGGCTAATCACGAATGCAGCGTTACCCCTGAGAACTAAATCGGACGACTAATGGATGTAAATCTGTCAAATTCAGTTAATATTATTTAGAATCTTAAATACTATGTAAAGAAAAAATTACCATTTTAAAATTAACATCAGTTCGAAAAAAAAAATATAATGAACTTAATTCGATAAGTTTACATAAAAATATTTTTTTAATGAATTAATTCGCAAGTCTGCTCATTTAGACTTTGTCGCATGACGCTCTTTGGGTAAAGTTATCGTGTTTCATCACATGACCGCGATTTGATCCGTCACTACGACTTAAAGCTTTCCGACTATATATTACTTCTTTTGTGATATTGTGTATAAAAACACAATTTTGAAAAAAAACAAGCCTGAATGTCTTATAAGGACTATTTAGATTTTAGTCAAAATTGCATCTGTTAATGTCATAAAGAAGTTCTATCTTACAGTCGTCAAACGCCGTTAGACTTTATTGGGAAGTTTTGCTAAAAGAGAAAAGTTCACACTATCAAAGTCTTCGTTAAATTAGGTTCTAGTACCAAACGTTGTTATATTAATTCCGTGCGAAGCCTTATTGGTGCAGTTGGCTAACACTGCTGTATCGGAATTATGTTTCATTCATTAGCAACGATACCGATCAAATTTATCGCTAAACACAGTTTCGTAAGTTACTTGGAATTAGTGACTCGAATAGAATTTGCGACTCGAGTCACTCGAGTACTTTAAAAAATAGTTCGACTCAAAACTACGCGTATTTTGGTTTGTAAAAAACGGCCGGCACAGCACTGATAAAAATAAAGAAGTCAAGGGACATCTAATGGAAACAAAAAATCAACTTGGTGCTCTGAGTTGACTTGGTACGCCCACTTTATGCGACAACTCAAAGGATATTTGATACATTTTTTCAATCTAGTTACGAATATGACAAAGTCACTCGAGTGACCCGAGTAAAACACGAATCGATTCGCATCACTACTTGGAATATGAATGAAGTTAAGTCAACCGAGGCTCGTTGAGAGTGAACATGTGCGACAACTTATTCCGACTTAATTAGTAAGTAAACTTAACGAAGCCATTATTTAAATTATACTTGCATTAATAACCAATGTATACGTACGCAATAGACCTGCTTTTGATATAAGAATACTTATTGGTAATTCTGATAGGGATAAATAAGTGTTACCCGATACTATATTGAAATAATCTCCTCAGTAAACATTGCTAACGTAAGCCCAGAAAACAAGTTTTCTTCAGGCCTAACAAAATGTAGAAGCATAATCTTACATAACAATAACGATAAACAAAACCTAATTGAATCATATGAAATTTTGCTGTTTCAATATACAAGAATTAGTCGTGAAAACTTGCTGACTGCGTTCAGTGTTGCATCGAATTTCATATCAGCTGTTCATGTTGTTTATAAAATGCTTGAAGAACATTTTGAATTCTATCACGTATGATTTACAGCTGTAAATATTGTCAGATTTGCAATACTCACGAAATTGAATCGCGCTCAACGTCGCTTACTCTGATCAAAATGTTGTTGAATTTAATGTCATTGATAAGAGCATGTATAAGAATTTTACTGGCTTCCACCCTTAAGGATAGGCGCGAATAAAAAATCTTAAAACGGTAACAGCTTTGTTCACAAAAATGTAGTCTACTACAGAATTAGCATAAAATGAATTTAAAATAGAAAACCTACCGAATATAGCTTTCATTCCCTTATAGGAAATTATTGTCTGATTTATCAATTTTGTATCAGATTGTATTTCCATCCAATAAATATATTCTTAATCTTATTTGTGTCCATTTTTGCTTTAACATTCGATGTATTATGCGTTTCTTATCATGGTACAATTGTTTAATAAGTTACATAAAATAGTTTTATCTTTTAATCTTTATTAATATGATATTTCATACAACAAGCATCACCAAAAACTTAATCACCATTCAAGACATTCGCGTCTTTCATGGAAGCGGCCTAATTATTATCGAACCCACTTGTCATTAGCAATTATCTTAAATGACTTTCACTACAGAATCCAGCTCCCAGTGATCCTGTTTTGATTTGCGCTTGCGCATACCTCGCCTTTCACCCCGTAGACCAATACCGGCCCATGGCCTCCAGCAATGAAAGTTCTACTGCAGTGTTTCTCCAAGTGTGACCCCTGACTCAGTAAAGATAATGTAAAAATTAATAATACGTAGATTTTTGACTAAAGGCGATTTACGAAATTTATTTTAAGTTTGAAGTGCTTAATTATACTACCATTACCTATTAACGAAAATAAATAAAAAAAATTGTAACGAATAAAAGTCAACTTTAAAACAGCAGTTGATAGGATGTCATAAGTCTTAAATACTAAGGCATGGACATTTGAGAAATAACATTCTATCCGTGGAACAGTGTCTACGAGCCTTGGGAAAGGGGAGCCCTTTCTTACCCAGGCGCTCCATTCGGTAAGTAAAAACACTACTCATCGGTGTTAACGATGCAACTTTTGGCCTTACTTGTACTATTCCAGCCGATTTAGTGACTAAAAATACTGTTCACCGGCTTTATCATTGCAGTTTTTGTCTGAGTAATGCAGTATTTGGCCTCCAGCAGATTTAGTCCTCTAACTCATCGGAGGACGAAGGGGTTCGAAACAAAGATTGAAAAACGCTGCCAAACTATTGATGTCATTCGATACAATCATCTGTACCGTTTCCTAGAACTCCGTTATCAATGTTCTTATTTGTTCTGTTAAACGGATTAAATTGAGCGCTCGTTACTCTAATGACGTCTGATTGTGCTTTGGTTCGTGTTTGACGTTTGATTGTGGAGTTTGGTAGCGCTGTTTATTAAAATGTATGTCTGTAGTATTAAGCTAACTGTTATTTTGTATGTTGACTTTTTACAACACTAGGTTTTCCCGCAGCTTCACCCAATTCGGTCACGTCTACTACAGTAATAAGTATGCCATGTGTTATCATACTAATATTATAAAGGCGAAAGTTTGTGATTGTGTGTGTTTGTTACTTCTTCACGTCTAGACTGGCTGGCGCGATTTTCATAAAATTTGGTGAGCTGTAATACTGCGAACTGCGTAAAGTGAGCGCAAACTAGCAAACTTTGGACACTCCATTTCAAATATATGGCAGGGCGTACTAATACGTCGCAAATTCAGTCGGCCGCGAACAGTTTGCCTACTTTCTTATAATTTATATATTGTAATTTTAATCTTAATAATATTGTAAATGCCAAAGTTTGTGATGATGTATGTGTGCTTGTTACTCTTTCACGCAAAAACTACAGGTCAGATTTCGCTAAAATTTTGCATAGACGATAGACGTGACCGAAGCGGGCAAAACCACAGGAATAACCTAGTCCCTATATATTCCACTTAATTCTATCGCCACTACGATCAAATCGTGGTGACACAGCATCTAATCAACAAACGCTAAACGTTTTGAACTTCCTACTCTATAATGTCTATTCTCTAAATTGACGAGTCAACGTTTTTTCAACACAGACGTCTACAAGCAAACACTTGTTTTATTTAACAATATACAATAGAAACAATAATAAAAACGATCTTACGCTCAATTTTACGACTGAATAACAACAAATAATATTGTAGAATTATTAAAAATTGACTGCTTAAAAATAATTGATTGCCTTCATTTTAAGTTATTAGTTCAGGGATTTTTGATTTATTTTCAGTATATTTAATTGAAGTGGTCCATTTACTAGCTTTCATTTGATATCATTTGATCTTTTTTTTTATACTTTAACCTAACGATACGACAGACGGGCTACCTGATGGAAAGTAGTCACCGTCGCCTATGGACATTCGCAACACCAGAGGAGTCGCCAATGCATCGTCGGCTTTGAAGGAGAGCTCTTTTTGTACCTTTCTTGAAGCATAGCATAGCGGTCCGGGAATACCTCTGGAGGAAGATCATTCCACAACTTTTATGTATCATTTGTTATTAGGTACAAAAAATATCCCTTCCCCTCCTTTTCAGCGATAGCAGACGCCATATTAAAAATATATAGCCTACGTTACTCTAACCACTGAGTCGATACCAATTATGTATCACAATCAAAATTTATCAGTGGTTGTAGTGCATGCCAAAGAAATAGACATGAAATACTAGCTCTTACCCGCGGCTTCGCCCGCATGGTCATAGAGAATTAGCATTCGATAGCGTGATTCAGAACATGCAAATGAATTTTACTAACGCCATCTATTAACAACGTCTGAAACTACTAAATATGTATCAACTAATAAAACACTCTCATTCTGGGAGAAGACCCGTGCCCAGCAGTGGGCCAATAATGGGTTGATGCGAATAAAACATCACAATATTCTCATGGGAATGGGAGAGCGCGGTAAAAAGTAGCCTACGTCACTCACCATCCTCCTAACTATCTCCCAACATATAAACCATATCATATAATAGCTATGTGGCGACGTGAAAGAGGAACAAACAGACACACTTTCACATTTATAATATTAGTATGGATGGTCGGAAAGCATTATCCCCTTTAACGCAGTCTGGTAAAAAACGATCTTAATCTCGATTCTACCATTGAATTTAAATAAAGAACAATATTCGATGTTGAAAGATGTAGAAATCCAATTGGTAATGAGGCGGAAAACACATGAATAAACTGAGCTGATAAGAAAGGTAAAAACGTGAATAAATTTACTATACAGCAAGTATTACCACATTCAATATGTCTTCTGTGGTATTACAATGGTAATTATTCAATTTTTTCTATCTGATTGAAGTAACAAACAAGCATGCAGTCCACCTGATGGTAAGTGGCACTGCCGCCCATGGACATCTGTAAGCAACTTCAAATAGAATATGGGTTCTATCTGAAGACAATCACAGATGCGTTGCTACTCCCGAGGACTATGATGGTCGTCTCATGTGAAAGTGTTCCGGCAACTACACCCTTCTATCGAAACAAGAAACGCTTCACGCTAGAAATAGGTGTGGCGGTGGTACTTCCCCGATCGAACTACACTGGTTCTACCACCTGTGAAATCACCAATTCATCATTTGTTGCAATCATCTAATCATCTCATTATAATATTATGATTCTAAAAGTGTGTAAGGATGTTTTTGTGTGTTTGTTACTATTTTAGGCAAAATTAAAGTAAGCATTTCGTTAAAATTTTGCACACGGATAGCTTATGACATGTATTAACACATAAGATCCTCATTACAAGAGGGTCATGGTCAACACGTTACTGTCCCACAGCTGGGCACAGGTCTTCTCTCGGAATGAGTTTAGGCCATAGTTCACCGCGCTGGCCAAGTGCGAATTGGTAGACCAAGAGGGTGAAACCGCGGAAATAAGCTAGTTCACTATAGAAAATTTAAGCTTTACTTTTTAGCACTGATATGGGACGCGTAAAAAGTCAATCTGTCCTGCCAGACTTAAAAACTGTACCTTATATACACGTTTTTTACATGTATATACACAAAACCTTCAGTGTTTTCGTTACGAAAGCGTTATCTTCTTCTTATATATAAAAATGAATGTTTGTCTGTATGTCCTCTGTAGAATCGTAAACTATTTATTCATTTGATCATGTGATGATATTTAGCAAAGTTGTTATTCATGAGCTCGCGAAGGTTTCTGGTGTTTTTATTTGTGATGGCGTAGTAACGCGCGCAGGGTACAGCTAGTTTAATATAAAAGCATGTAAAAAATTGGATAAAAGATGTATCGAGAAAGAGTTTATCAACCTAATTCCTAAATACCAGTGGATATCAGACCTAGAACTTCTAACGCGACAAACCACGTGTTGACAACAACTTGGCTTCGAGCCAGCCACGTGCGAAACTCGTAAGCGGTGCCCTTATTATGAGCTTATTACGTTTTTAACAATAATTGTTTACGTTTACATATGGACCTACTTTTGCAAAAATATCATATTTGTATAGGTACATATAACAAATTATTTTGTGCAACATTGTACATAGATTTTATTAAATTTTGACAATAAAGGTTTTTTCTCAAAACTATCCTTATGTGAACCATGGAAAAACATTACCCTACTGATGCGGTCGTGTACAGATAACCCTGTGTGATTCTGTTGTGATAATTTAATGTCATTGGAGTAGCATACGAGACTGCAGTCCAACGGATGGTAAGCGGTTACTGCTCCCCATGGAAGTAAGTAACTACATATAGAAGAGGGGTTTTATCTGAAGCCAATCAATCAATAATGAATTGCTACTCCCGACAACTAAAATGTTTGCCTCTAATAAAGTTATTACAAATTAAGTTGGCTTTAGGGATTGCAATCCGGAAAACCGGATCCGGTAATCCGGCGGATCCGGCACCTATTTACACAAACCGGATCCGGTACCAAATCACCGGATCTGGACCTCCACCGGATCCGGTGATTGTATATTTTGACAAAGATTTCACATTACAAAAATAATTACCGTTAGAAATCGATCTTTATTTTACACTGTTTTAACTGTTAGATTAATCCGGCCGGATCCGGTGGGATCCCGGCTTCCCTATAACGTGTGTTTCTTAAATATTTTTAAACGATACATTAAATTATGAAATATTACTATTATTAAATATTTTAAAAAGACAAATATAAATAACACAAAAGACAAACAAGCTGAGTTCTTTGCCGGATCTTCTCAGTTAAGGTCGTGTTCCGATCCGGTGGTACCTAGTGTAAGAAAAAAATGTAACTGACAATTTGTAAGTGCCCCCGTAGGCCTATACAAAATAAAAACATTTCATTAATACGTTAATTTTGCAAATGCATTTTTCATTATGACGGTACAGCTGGTTTACATAAAACTTATTAATTATTACTTTATAGGTCAGGTTGAAGATAAATATTAAATATTGATTTTAATAATGAGTCACAGTCGAAAGTGAGTTACGAAAACAACCGAGACCGATAAGGAATCGACCGATTTATTTCATTGCTTTATTAAACGAAGGTCGTTGCAGTTACAATATTTGCAGATTACTTACTACCCGTATTGTTTTTATACGGCGCGCGAAAGTACACTTGTACGAGATACAAGAGAAATCGAATTTCTGTCATATACAAAAATCAATTATAATCTAAAAATTTGTTCATATCATAGGTTAAATATATAGGTTTTTACCTTAAAATTCATTATTTATATATATAGATAGTCAAATACATAGTATTATTTATATATAATACTACGTAGTAGACCATCTAATTTAAAAGTTACATTTTTAAACTGTTGTCTTAGGCCCTTGTAAAAATTCATTTTTCCGAATAAATCTATATTACCTTTTAACGTCGATATATTAGTTGAATTATGCGGATTCACATAACATAACGGTTAAATGGGACTTAACGTTAAATTTGCACTTTCTGGAAAGAACAGAATGGTGTTCGCATTCTGGAGAAAGCGTTTTAAACTGCCGAAAATTTTATATTTGTCCTTCTTCGCATGAAATCAATAAGCCACTAAAAATCAGACTACATTGTAAGTATTCAATTCAATTTGCTCGCCACTTTTTTAATTCGGTAGACTACGTTCCTAGTACCTACTTTTTAGGTAATACTAAATTTTCTTTCCGAAATTTTAAGTCCGGTCCCTTTATTTTCTGTGATAATATACTTAATCATTCTAGAGCGGTGTCAATACGGCTAAACGATAATCGCAACAATAAACAACAATGTCATAGACCACGAGTTATAAATGTCATCACTAAAGCATGTACCTACATATTTTATAAAATATAGCTCTTAGCGCCTGCTATAATTTAAACAAAAACCACCCTTAACACACATATAATAAGATTCAAAATATCGGTAATATATTGCCACTGACAGAAAGTGAGTCACGGGTAAAAATGATACATTAAAATACAGGTAAAAATGATATTTTTTAACTACCTACTTACGACTTTATTATTATTGGTACTAAATACGTAAACATGCCTTTTAATTTTCTTTGTAAATATATTCTAGTTTTTTTTAAAGTCATTAAGCTTTTTAATAAGATTGAGTTCTCATGATGGCATGTGGCCGCTGCCGCTTTTGAATATGTGTATTTGATCTAAGATAAGATTAGAGACCTTAGGTCAGCCACAGATGATTTTTAATCCTTAAAACTAAGTTCTCTTTTACTGAACTGTAAGGCAAGATATTGGAGCTAACTTTCATTACCATGTAAAAAACATGATTGTAAATATATAAAAAAGTAAAAAAATGGATATAAATAAGAAAAAAGACAAACCCGCTGAGTTTCTTGCCGGATCTTCTCAGTTGAGGTCGTATTCCGATCCGGTGGTAGTGTAAGAAAAAAAATGTAACTGACAACTTGTAAGTGCCCCCGTAGGCCTATACAAAATAGAGACATTTCATTTCATTTCATAAGTTGGAATGCCTCGCACAAGTCTCCCTTATCACCCTCTTCGGACCAGAAAACATAGATGCTTAACACTGTGGTGCATTTGTAATCGATCCACAAGATTCTATTTTTTTTTTTTTTTATGAGGGGGAAACCTTCCAAAGCTACCCGACGCCGTGGGAGCGACGCAGGGTTATGTGGGATTTTTACCGCACTAAAACCCCCCGGTGGCCGTCCTCGGCGCTGAAAAGGAGGACTCCGGGATCTCGAAACGACTTCAACCGGAATCCTCGAGCGCGCTGCCCCATCGGGCTCCTCCCAGATGGGCGGCTGGGCCCACCGCTCCGTCTAATCTTTACAACGGTATGAGACCACACATACCGCCGTCCTTCCCGGGATTGCCTGACCGAACGGTTCGAGCTGCCACTCTAGCCGTCTGCAACCCCGGAAGCCCCTTTTAGTCGCCTCTTACGACAGGCAGGGGATACCGTAGCCCTATTCTGACCCCGAGGCTACAGGGACGAAGATTCTACCCTACCATTCAGAGCAGTCGGAGCCCCTTGCAAGTCTCTTCACAATTTTTAAACCAGAACTCAGCAGCCAGTAGAGTATGAACTGTGACAACAGTGCCATTAACCACAAAAAGTCAACTCTTCAAGTAATTATTCAATTTCATTATTCTTTCAATTTCCTTTAACCTTGAAACATTGTATAATCGTATGGAGTATTTTTAGACTGTTTAAATAGTTTTTTCATTGTTAAAAACGTAAGGTCGAGCCTTAATGTTATTAGAATAGCATTTTTGTAAGGTAAAACGTAAAAGTTTCGACCGGCGAAGTACCACCGCCACACCTGTTTCCAACGTGAAGCAGTTCTTGCGTTTTGGTAGTTTCTCTCTTACTTTTATTAGTTTTTTGATCTGACTGAAGTAGCAAACTAGCAGGTGGATTACATGCTGTAGTCCACCTGCTGGTAAGTTGTCTCTGCCGCCCTGCAACATCTGTAATCAACTTCATACAGAACATGGGTTCCATCTGACATCAATTAAAGATGCGTTGCTACTCCCGAGGACTATGATGTTCGCCTCATGTGAAAGTGTGCTGGCACCCACACCCTTCCATCGAAACGCAAGAAATGCTTCACGCTAGAAATAGGTATGGCGGTGGTACTTCCCCGGTCGAACTACACTAGTTCTACCACCTTGAACTTTTACTAGTTCCTACTTTTATTAGTTCCATCATTCCATCCATCTTAGTCATTAAGAGTAATAAGGCACTTGTGATAGACTCCAGATAGAAGCTCTGTACTAAATGAGGTTGCTTACAGATGTTCATGAGCGGCAGCGTACACTTACCGTCAGGTGGACTGTATATTCGTTTCCTACTTTAATCTTATGGAAAAAAGAAACAAAGAACGATAGTACGGTTACTACATATACCAGAATTCAATATATTGAATTAATAAAATTAAATAAAACACTAACCCATCTGCCCTTGACCACTACATCTCTTAAATATAGTAAAATCGAAGGCCACTGATATATTTCATTAAAACAGAATATTATTAATTTATTCCATTGAACCTTGCCAAGTAATATTTAACTTAATTTTATAAAATATCGGCCAAGTACGAGTCGGACTCGCGTCCTAAAAGTTCCGCACCCTTATTTTAATGACCGGAAAAATTTTTTTTGTACGGGAGCCCCCTTAAATATTTCTTTTATTCCGTGTTTAGTATTTATAGCGGCAACAGAAAAACATTATCTGTGACATTTGAACGTCCTGGCTATCCCGGTTTATGATGTTTATGTTTGTGTTTTTTTTTATTTTTTTATGCCTGGTGTCAGACAGACAGACGAATAAACGGACAGCGGAGTCTTATAAACAGAATTACATTTTTACGCTTTGAACATCGAAACTCTAATAATCGAAAAAAAATCTTCATACTTGCAATACATGGCTTTATACATATTTTACAACGCAATCAAATGTTTTTATAAAAATTAAAAACACCTTCAATACGGCACGAATTAAACAAATAATGACATCATAACTATATTTCAATATTTGTGTTGGTTCATTCTGTTTACTCATGTCGATGGAACAGCTAAAATGACTAATTAGTTATCCCATCGTGTTATTTATTTTATTAGTTTAATACCTATAATACGCTCAGACACCATTTTAACAATATAAACTCTAAAACTCTTTACTAAGAAAGTATTTTATTGCTAACAATTATTTAAATTATTTATCTACCATAGATATATAATATCTGCCCCTAGTGAAAACGAGTAGGTATATATTTATTTTTGCAAAATTTAATATGAATAGATTTCAGTTTTTCTAATAATTTCAGTTTAAGAAGGAATTTGGCAAAAATTAAACATACTTATCTTACTAGACGCACAGAAATATTATTCACCAATCATATTTTACGATAGACGTAGTTTCCGTAATATTTTGTCACAATATTTATTTAACTATGGATGAAATCATCAGGTATATTTTTAAGTTTGTCGTAATATACATTCCGTAACACTAATATTTAGAACCGATTCTCTGTGACAAACATTTGTCACGGAAATTCAATATAACCTGAGAATAACTAGGAATTCCGCGAGCGCGGATACCTCGGAGCTGGTCAAGCAACTTCATAAACGGATTATGGGACACACGATACACAGCAATAATAATTACATTCGAAGCGAGCAAAGCCATAATCGATACTTAAACTCCGCTTATACTGTCAAAGAACTTAGATAAGTACTACCACCCGCACTTTCCAAAGACACGCACCGATGCGCTAATATTTGGTCGAAGTTTCCAAAAAGTCGCACATTTTAACCGGCTCACGCGTTGATGTCTTTTAGCCAACTATGCTAACCCAATTCTTTCGGGACGTTGACCGTAACCCACATAGGCGGTCTATTTTAAATTAAAAAGCTTATCAGAACCAGTTAAACACGACAGGAGTTTATAACAGTAAGTATCATGTCGCCTTGACTCACACGGATAATGCAAATTCCCGATAATCATTTTGTAATTTACATCATTTGTGGCATTACGTCGGCTCGCGCCATCGGCATGGCACGTTATAAAAAACAGCAAAATACGTTTGTAACCTCAAAAAACTTCAAACTTTGGTAATACCCGAATCCTCGTGTCTCCGTTTGTATCGAAATTTTAACCTCCATAGAACGTACAAAAACACACACAGCACAAATAGACACGTACGGTTTATTTTTGAAGAAATGCCCGAGAATTTCGTGGGAACAAAATGGCGGGCAATCGTGCCGCGTCGCCGTGCCTCGGCCAACTGACTTGTGTACTGAGTAGCGAGAAACGTCAAACTGGCTTAAGCCGGTGTATCTGTGTGTGTTGTTGTAAATGTGTGCTGTGCGCCATGTATTCACGAAGGCTTGAATGGATAAAGGCAAACGTGGTGGCCGAACAGTGACTCAATAGTCAGTAGGTAGAAAAAACATACCTATGTAATTACTTTCGAAGTTTGGTCATTATGTTCTTTATTCGAATACACAATATAAATTACATACAAGATGGCTCTGAGAAGATCAAAATAAAATATCTAATTTCAAGGTCATTTTTTGTCTACTGTCATGACATTTTTTCAAAAAAATAATATTAGACGACGTCTTAAGTAACATGTTGATACCATGTTAAGCTAACGTTGAACGTTATATTTGAACCTAGATTTTTTTTATTTGACTGAAGTAGCAAACGAGCATGCAGTCCACCTGATGGTAAGTAATCACTGCCGCCCATGGACTTCTGTAATCAACTTCATACAGAACATGGGTTCCATCTGAAGTCAATCACAGATGCGTTGCTACTGCCGAGGACTATGATGGTCGCCTCATATGAAAGTGTGCCGGCAACCACACCCTTCTATAGTATAGCTTGAGTAAAATAGAGGCATCTGTAATTACTTATTTAAAAAACAACGTATAACAAAATACTTATCTCCATGTATGCCAACGTGGTGAAAAAAAAAACAATAATACTTCTTCATACTATTATTTGTATTCTATCAATAAACAAATGATTGAAAAAAGTAATTACTTAAAAAACTTTTATTAAGATCATAACAATTTAGCAGTTAAGCTGTTTTCTTGAAGGTCAATAGCATTGCTATAATTTTGATCAATCAATATGATAAAAATGAAGGAAGTTTGAAAAGTTAGAAAAAATCACTACGATTTCTGATAAATTAGGGTGATAAAATACTTAAGTCAAATATAAATTTTATTGCACGGACTACTAATTTTTTTTTGCATCCATAACTGCAACAAAAAGAAAAATGTGTATAGGAATAAGCTTCTGTTAATATTATTTATATTTATTACCTACTTTGGTGTTAAACCATTATTGTCCCACTGCTGGGCCCCCCGGCCCAGAATGAGAGAGTTTTTAGGCCATAGTCCACCACGCTGGCCAAGTGCGAATTGGTGGCCTTCACACACCTCCGAGAACTTTTTTTTAAAGAACTCGGAAAACAGTGATAATTAATTTCTGATTTTCTAAATTACGTGCGTATTAGAAATTTATTACTTTTATTTTAAAAAAATATATAAAAAATCTTAATATGTGTGAAAATACACCATACGTTTATTAAACTATTAAATAATATAACAGTTTAAATACTACAGGCATATTGAATTTCGTAAAATATTTCCTTTATCCCTTTTAGCATTACGCTGCATTAAAAGATGAATCAATTTAGATAAATTCAAAAATCCTTTTTATCCTTATTGATCCTTTTGTAACGGTATGTTATGACTAATGTATGAAATCACAGATTTCATTTATACTTACATCATATTTATATGTGGAATGTAGGTAGTAGGTATATGTATTTACCGTGTTTTATGAAGCATTTCGCGGTTTGTGTGGATCACGACCGATTTAAAAATTAAGCAATGTTAGCCGCGGTCGGGAGTTGGATGGGTGACCGTAAGTTGACGACCCGCGTGGCGCAGCGGTTACCATACCGGTCTGACACGCAGTGGGTCCTAGTTCGATTCCCGGCCAGACAGGTATCTAAATGATAAGTTTAGTTTCTGTTCTGTTCTGGGTCTGGGTGTTTGTGTATTCGTCTTTGTGTGTGTCCATGGCACCCACGACACAGGAGAAAATCCTACTGTGGGGCTATGAGTGTAGAAAGCGTTTTAAGTTCTAAGTTTAAGTAGGTAAAATGTACTCTTGGAGAGTATGTTAAGCCCTCGCTTCAGATTATCTGTAGATAACAGTCCTAGTAGTCAAACCTTATCACGTGGCTTACGACAAACTTTATGACAATATCCAACATCTTACCTGAATAGATTCAGAACTTTCCTCGTACTTGCACTCTGTTGTTTTCCTTCGAGGATAGTTAAAAACGGAAAATACAGAGGGTTTACATCTTTCAGTTCCCGACTTGTCTATGTAATTTCCCTTGCGATGTTAAACAACATCAAAGTAACAATCGAGCATGCAGTCCACCTGACAGCATGTAGCCACTGCCACAGACATCTGTGAACAACTTCATATGGAACAAGGGTGCGATCTAAAGTCAATCACAGATGTGTTGCTACTTCCAAAGTCCTACGTCGGCTCATATGAAAGCAACCACACTCTTTCAACCAAATGTTTCCTGCATTTAGTAATAAGGGTGTGTTGCTGATGGTTCACGCTAGAAAGGTGTTACGAAGGTAACTTTCCGGATGGATCATACTCGATTAATCTTGCAGTTACGTTTTCCGGTATTTTTGTATTTTCCTACTATTGAAAACACAGGTCACCCTTTGTCAACAAAATGATATGTAATATTACATAGAATACAATTTATATAGGCCACCAGGTCAACACATAATTATATTTTCCTCAAAATATAGGTATTTCTGCGTATTACTCAAAAGTAGGCCAGGTTCTCGTTATCCTGCTAAATTTCTATCAATCATTTACTGCAATATAAAACATATGAAAACTAAAATTATATAAAAATAAAAAAAACGCTTTCTACACTCATACCCCCACAGTAGGATTTTCTCATTTGTCATGGGTGCCATGGACACACACAAAGACGAATACACAAACACCAGAACAAGAATCTAATCTCATCATTCAGATACCTGTCTGGCCGGGAATCGAACCTGGGACCCACTGCGTGTCAGACCGGTATGGTAACCGCTGCGCCACGCGGGCCGTCAAAAATATTGTTTGTATGTGTGTCAGCAAGACATACGTGTCCGAGGCAGTCCAATTCAGCTCTCAAAGATTTGCTACCCTTCTGTGGTTTTTTTACCGAATCCGTGAGCGGCCTTAAGTAGACTGAAATCTTATCTGGGATTAACTACATATTATGTCCAGGGCCAGTCACCACTTCGCCACTTCACTACATATGAGTATTTTAAACGAAGTCTTCCGCCGCGTCTGCCTTTTTTATCTGATTGAAGTAGCACCGATCGGTTAGAACCCTTAAGCCTGCGGAGGGACATAGGCTCCCTCTGCGTGTTCTACCGGCTTTACAATGGTGAGTGTTCCGAGGAACTTTCTGACCTGGTGCCTTCGTCACCTTTTCTTCACCGCACCACTCGCCGAAGTATGAAGTTCCATCCACACCAACTGGACTCGTGGCGGTCCTCCACGGTTCGGTTTGCACGCTCGTTTTTGCCACGGACGTGCAAGTTGTGGAATGAGCTTCCTCCTGAGGTATTCCCGAAGCGCTAAGACATGGGGTTCTTCAAGAAAGGTGCGAAAAGAGCTCTCCTACAAAGCCGGCGATGCATTGGCGACTCCTCTGGTGTTGCGAATGTCCACAGGCGACGGTGACTACTTTCCATCAGGTAGCCCGTCTGCCTTATCGTTAGGTTAAATTATAAAAAAAATAAAAATGCAGTCCACCTGATGGTAAGAGGTCCCTACCGCCCATGGACATCTATAAGCAACTTCATATAGAACATGGGTTTAATCTAACGTCAATCACAGATGTGTTGCTACTCCCTAGGAGACAGACGATCGCCTCCTATAAATGGGATATTCCTCTTTATCTACAAATTATCTTTTAACGATAGTTAATTTTACACGTTTTTTACGTAATCCATTTTTAAAAGATATAATTCTTTTAAAAATGGATTACGTATACTGGATTACGTATACATACAACGCGATAATTGAAAAGCTATTTATATTAATACAATATTAATTATATTATACAATATTCTCACCAACCCATTATTGGCCCACTGCTGGGCACGGGTCTTCTCTCAGAATGAGAGAGTTTAGGCCATAGTCCACCGCGCTGGCCAAGTGCGAATTGGTGGACTTCACACACCTCCGAGAACTTTTTTTTAAAAACTCTGGGGTGTATAGGTTTCCTCACCGAATGTTTTCCTTCACCGAAAAGCAGTGATAATTAATTTCTAATACGCACATAAATCAGTGGTGCGTGCCTGGGTTTGAACCTCGGACCTCCCGATCGAGAGGGCAAGTTTCAACCATTAGGCTATCACTGCTCTATTTTACATTATACAATATTAATAAGTTTATTATCCTTAAGCATTTTATGTACATTATTATAATTTGTTACCCGTGCGAAGTCGGGGCGGGTCGCTAGTTTATGTTACAAAAAAACAGCAAACGAGAAACGAGTGAAATCACGCGAAGAAACTGTGTTAGTTTAATTTTTTTATTACTTAAACAACAATTTCTCAGAAAACAGATGGCCTCTAAAGTATCATGAGTCAAAAGTACTCAAACTGACACAAACAACTATGACGATTGCGAGGAATTAGTTAAATTGAATTAAGGATTGTTCTCCGAGTGGGCAAAATAAGATCGAATCATATTTTCAAACGATTTTTATAATTAAAACCACGTCCTTGGTTGCAAAAAAATAAGTTTTTTTTTTTTTTATTACAAAAAATTTTTCAAGCGAGCATGTTTACTTATCTTTACCTGATAGTAAGTGACAATTGCCGTCCATGGAGATGTGTTGTCAACCCCACATGAAACTAGTCTTAGTTTTGAAGACCAAGTAGGAATACCTAAGATAATTCTCCCTTGGAGGTTGTGGCCTTCAAACCAAACCATCTATAGCGAAGTAGAAATTTTAAAGTTCAATTCCGTGGTCAAACAAAGAAAAAATATACTGAAGTCTTTTATGCCTATTTATAAATTGATAACTAAGATATTATAATGATCAGAGTCGAAAATAATAAAAGAATCCCTGAGAGCAATTTCTTAAAGTGCATGGTTATAAAAGAAAAATCAACCTTGTTTATAACGGCTGTCCTTCAGGCTCGCCAAAAAAAATCCGGTGAACCCATAGAGGCTCATTGGGCCGATAGTACATACTAGAAAGAAAAACATTTTTTTGTTTTCTAAATGAATACAAAAAAATATATATATTTTCCTAGCCCATATGCTACGTCATTAGGTTTCAATTATTAAACACGATTAAGATCCTACACTTTCCTTCTTTATAACACGACATTGCCATATACATGGTTTTCCAATATGCACATCTTTATCAAACTTCTAATCAATCCTTATATTACTAGGCCTAATGCAAGTTATATCTCCATAAACATTGTTACTTGCATTGGATTTACATTCTGGGTCGCATAGACCACCATATGAGGCGCCACAAGGGAATCTGCGTGCGATAATCGCTTTATTATTAAAATCAATGTAAATCCCCTATTAGGAGACCTAGCACGCTCTAGGTCGATTTCATGACTTAAATGTCTACTGGAAATGTTTTTATGTAAGATAGTTTTGAGAACGTCGTGGATTATTTTTATATTTTTTACGCTCTCTACACTCATAGTCCCACAGTAGAATTATCTCCTGTGTCGTGGGTACCATGGACACACACTAGACGAATACACAAACACCCAGACCCAGAACAGGAATCTAAACTCATCATTCAGATACCTGGTCTGGCCGGGAATCGATTCCGGGACCCATTGCGCGTCAGACCGGTATGGTAACCGCTCCGCCACGCGGGTCGTATATATAAAAAAAAAAAATACAACGAAAAAAGAGAAACCCGCTGTGTTATTTTTTTCTGAATCTTTCCAGTGAAGTGTCTGTTCCGAGCCGGTGGTCAAAAAATATATTGTAACTGATAATTTTTAAGTGCCTCCGCATTTGGAAATAATGACATTTCATTTTAACATGCAAATCCATATAACCAATTCTACATTGAACAGGGGTCTTCTATGGAGTACTACTTCACGAAATACATGTGGCTGTAATACTTGGTCTCATGATGCTAATTCTATAACCTTTTAAACCCGACAACTATTCAAGTGCACTCGTTGCAGCATCACTTCTATAATATACTTTCCTCTGAGGTCGTCCCGAAGCACTCGTGGAGTTCTTTAAGAAATGAAATGTCTTTATTTTGAATAAGTCTACGGCAGGGTTGCCAACTCTCAAAAATGTATTCCCCTAAAGTCTTCATTAAAAACCCCTAAAATCCCCCATAATTAATTATTAATTGGAATTCTTCCTGGAAACCTGACTTGACGACGAAAAAAAAAAGGTCTTCGGGTGTAGTGCATGACGTTTTTTTTCGTCGTGAGGCATTGATTATATTAGGCGGGGAGATTTCCCATTAAAAACACCTATATGTTGAAGTTAATAAACCCCTAAAAATTTTACACCCCTAAAAAATCCCCATCCTACTTGAAAATCCCCTAAATTTGGGGGAAAAACCCCTAAGTTGGCAACACTGGCCTACGGGGCCACTTACAAATTGTCAGCTAAATTTTTTTTCTCACACTACTACCGGATCGGAACACGACCTCAACTCAGAAGATCCGGCAAGAAACTCAACGGGTTTGTTTTTTTTTTGTAATTTATATCTACGTGCAACAAGAGCCCTTCTTCAAAGCCGGCGAAGCATTAGCGATTTACCTAGTGTTACAAATGTCTATGGGCGACATTAAATGCTTTCTAAAAGGTAGCCCGTCATGGCAGACGGGCTACGTGATCCTACCTAGATCAACAGAAAGATGGCTCATTCCAGTCTCGATCACGCAGTCCCAGAGCTGATCATTAGCAATCAATTATAGCAGAAAAACACGCAAAACGGACGATATCGTTAGGACTAACAATTAGTCTAGATACAAATGTCACTTGGGAAATTAAGATTAATCGCCTGAATGATTACATGTAATACTGTAATTATAATTGCATTAGAATTACGATCACATCTTATTTATGGAGATGATTACATACAATTTGACGTCTCAATTTTCTATGTTCAAACCAATAAGTTTTTGTGATGTATATTAAAATGATGTGCGCATACGCCGTGGTTTTTAGGTAACTGAATTAAGTTAGGCAAAATCTGGCGCTGTAGATAGTTGGATGGGTGCACGTTAGTGGCTTAATACGCACTTCCGTGTACGAAGACTACCTTCTTCCATCAAGTAATTTACAAAATGTAACGTCGGGTGTAGTCGAAAGTTAGGAGGGTGTCCATTTGTTTACTTTCCTGCCCCAATCAGTATAAGAGCAGAGTGTTGAAAGAGACTTGAAACCTTCTTCAGCAAAGGAAGATAGCTCAGACGTAAATTGCTGTAGCTACAGCTACAGCAATTTACGATATGTGCATGTGAATTTACGAACTGTGCATAGATGACCTACAGGTCAGGTTGGAACAAAAGGTTGCGTACACCAAAATACTGGAGGATTGGACACAAGTGTATTGGTATAATATTCAGAGAGAGTCTATCCCGTATCAGTTAGCACAACTAATAATGAATCAGCAATAGATAGACCGGAAAATCCACATTACAGATTGTTACCGCTATCGCCAATTTTCTTACTGCAATTCTTATTATATCCATTAGAATATGGCAACGCGTCGTTGAGAAGAAAAGAGAAGATGAAAGATGGTGGAACTTATATGGTTCGACTGAGATGGTACCACCACCACACCTATTTCTAACCTGTTCTTGCGATAGATTGCCTGATCACATTTATATGAGGCGACCATCTTAGTCCTCGGGAGTAACAACGCATCTGTGATTGATTTCAGATTGAACCATTGTTCCGTATGAACTAGGTTACAGATCTCCATGGGCGGCAGTTTTCACTTACCACGGAAGGAAACTGATATTGCGCGGCGAAAATAAACAGACCTAAAAACTTTCAATAAATTGTAGGTAAATTTAAAGTACTCCTGATAAAGTAGTCTATCAGTCGAAAATTACGGATACAAATCTTACGCCCCTTTAATAAACGTTTGCTTTAAGATACTCCCCAAAATGGAAGCACAATGTTGTTATTTCCTTACAATACGATATACGTGCTTATGTACAACATGTTTGTACATATATAACAATATGCTTCGATCTCCAAATTAAAAATGTGACTAATAAAAATCAAATCAATCCATATTCAACACGGCAGGAATATTAAAGTTAAAGTTAAAGTTCCTGATACCTCAGAATAATTCTCAGTGCCATATCAGCAATTTGCACTGACTAAGCTATGACGGGGCGTGATGTGTGGGCCGTACTAATTACTGGAGGTATTTATTCATCGATTCAGTGGCGCAAGCAAGTGCATAGATTAAGGAAAAAATAGACTCGTAATGCGTAATAAGTGTTTATTAAAAGCTTACAATCACGCGTGGGAGAAGCGCATATTTATGTCACAATACTACGTTTAGGATTTTTTTCATTTGGGAGTTTGAATCGTTTTAAGAGTCTAATTAGTACTTTCCTCCTTCCTCGCTGACTTTGGTACTATATGAGGTGGTAGAATGCATATGGTTTGACCATAAAACTGTCACCGACACCAATTTCCAGAATGAATTAAGTCTTGCGCTTCGCTGGTAGTGTTATTGATTGTTACTTTTTTATGTTTAATTACTGTCAACTATAGTTACACAGCAAATCTACACCGTTTGTGTAGCAAGCCTTAAGCTCAACCATAGTCTTCTAGCCCACGGGCTAGAAGGGAGGGATGTTTTGTGTCCCCTTTGGATACAATGTAAGCGCTGAAGAGCAAGTTGAAATGCAGCATAGTTTATCACTGGTATTTAAAGGCAAATCAAAATAGCTATTGGAAACATCTATGTCCATAGTAAAAATGGGTATATTTCTTATTATGGCCACATTGACTTATACTAAAATTGTTAGAAAATCGGAAATGTATCGTAAGATCTCGTTTTGCAAACGTTTTCTTTCCAAAACGAAGATCTCGTTTTGGAAAGAAAACGTCAAAAGATCTCTGTGATAGCAAAATCGGTAATCTAAAAAAAAATTGGTACCTATAAAACGTCAAATTGGCAAAACTGACTTATACCCGTTTTTATTAGGGTACATCCCATTATTGTCGTACTGCGGGGCACGGGTTTTTTTTCTCAAAATGAAAGGGTTTTAGGCCATAGTCCACCGGGCTGGCCAAGTGCGAATTGGTGGACTTCTCACACCTCCGGAAACTTTACTTTACTTTAGGTTTCGTCACGGTGTTTTCCTTCAACAAAAAGCAGTGATAATTAATTTCTAATACGCACATAAATCAGTGGTGCGTGCCTGGATTTGCACCTCGGACCTCCCGCTTGAGAGGGCAAGTTTCAAACACTATGCCATCACTGCTCCACCCGTTTTCATTACGCCCAGATAAATGCCCAATATATGCAAATTTACAACGCCCTTACGATCTAGACTGCCTACAGGAAGTCTGAATAGTTACAAATCAAGCTAGGTCTTGCGAGACCGCCTGCAAACCTGCTTGCAACTAACAAGGCCATTTGCGAAATTAGAAATGTTAGTGTTTATACTTCAATCATTAGTTGAAAAACTTTACGTAAACGCGGATAGATTTTATTTATTTACATCAAGTTACATTTATACAAAACTATTTCTGGATAAAATTCTTGATATTCCACTTCAAAATACCGACCACAGCAACTGAGGAACCCACCCATCCACACGTCTGCCTTTTAGGTGTTCTAATGGTCATAAGCCATTATGGTTAATTTATTAAAATATAATTTAAAAATCGATTGGTCGTTCAGCTTTTAAAACTGAATGTTATCATTACCAAAATAATAATTCGACGATTCGATTCTAATACGGAAAAATACATGTACTAATGTCGAATAATGAAAAACTGTGGATTAATGTCAGTCTTTATAAATGCCGCCACTGTTCATAATATATAACCTTTAACTTCGCCCCCTAAACACTACAGTAACACTACAAAAATGAAATCTATACTTATAATAAAGTTGTAGAAAGGTCAATTCTGTACATGAAATATTTTTCCAAAATAACTATCAGGGCGTGATTAGGGATCGATACTGATGCCAAAAATGCAATCAGTAAAATTTTTGTCTGTCTGTCTGTCTGTCTGTCTGTCTGTCTGTCTGTCTGTCTGTCTGTCTGTCTGTCTGTATAACCGTTATAGAAACAAAAACTACTCAGTGGATTTTAACGAAACTTGGTACGATTATTCTTTATACTCCTGGGCTGGTTATAGTATACTTTTCATCCCGCTACAATCAATAGGAGCAGAGCAGTAAAGGGAAATGTTGGGAAAACGGGAGAAGTTACTTTATTAAGCTTCTGTCGCGTGTGCAACCTTAATGGTTAAAGCTACACAGAAATCATGTATGAGGGAAATATTTTCCTTAAAATTATCTAAAAAATAACGACAGCATATGTCTATCTTTTATGGTTGACTCACAATAACACGTGTAACTCCCGATAGCTTAGCAGTTCAAAGCTTTCTGATTATATTTGTCTACTCTTACGTTTATAACTCAGTCATCTATCTGTACGAAAATGAACATGAAAATGAACATGAAAATGAAAAATGAAAAATGAAAAATGAAAAATGAAAAGTGAAAAATGAAAAATGAAAAATGAAAAATGAAAAATGAAAAATGAAAAATTAAAAATTAAAAATTAAAAATGAAACTTGAAAATGAAAATTGAAAAATGAAAAATGAAAAATGAAAAATGAAAAATGAAAAATGAAAAATGAAAAATTAAAAATGAAAAATGAAAATTGAAAATGAAAATTGAAAAATGAAAAATGAAATTTTTAAAAATGAAAAATGAAAAACGAACAGTGAACAGTGAACAGTGAACAGTGAACAGTGAACAGTGAAGAGTGAAGAGTGAAGAGTGAAGAGTGAAGAGTGAAGAGTGAAGAGTGAAGAGTGAAGAGTGAAGAGTGAAGAGTGAAGAGTGAAAAGTGAAAAGTGAAAAGTGAAAAATGAAAAATGAAAAATGAAAAATGAAAAATTGAAAATGAAAATGACATTAAAAGCTGGAATTGAGAACGAGTAGGCAGTGCACCGTTAAAGCTACACAGAAATCATGTATGACGAAAATGTTCTCCTTAAAATTATATAAATGTATTTTACGACACCATATTTCTATCGTTTATGGTTGACTCACAATAACACGTGTAACTCCTGCTAGCTTAGCAGTTCGAAGCTTTCTAAATATATATATTTGTATACTCTTACGTTTATAACACTCTAAGTCATCCATCCCTAATTAAAAAAGTTAACATTATTTATATTCCATGTAAAATAATCATAGAAATCGGTATAGAATCACCAAAGTTACCTACCCGATAGAATTTTTAAATTCTTTAAATATGCCCGGACTTCCTTCTCATGAAATTTGTTTAAAAATTGGCATTCCGATTATTCTGCTCCGAAATTTAAGACCACCACAACTTTGCAATGGAACTAGGCTAAAAGTAACCCGGTTGCAACAAAATATAATCGAGGCTCAAATTTTAACAGGTTGCGGTGCAGGAGAAACCGTCTTTATTCCCAGAATTCCCTTAGTACCTAATAATTTTCCATTCCAATTTAAAAGAACGCAATTCCCAGTATCGGTGTGTTATGCAATGACAATTAATAAGGCTCAAGGGCAGACTTTTCGTGTTGCTGGAGTAGATCTCGCTGTCAGTTGTTTCTCGCATGGTCAGTTGTACGTCGCTCTTTCCCGGGTCAGTAGTTCCAAAAATCTTTACGTTCACGTGCCGGATGGATCAACATTCAACATAGTTTACCCGGAAGCTTTGCATTGAAGTATTTTCGTTATATAAGTACTTAAGCCTTCGGCAGGATCAGAATAGGGCTACGGTATCCCTGCCTGTCGTAAGAAGCGACTAAAAGGGGCTTCCGGGGTTGCGGGCGGCTAGAGTGGGAGCTTGAACCGTCCAGCCAGGCGATACCGGGAAGGTGGCGATATGTGTGGTCGCATACCGCCGTAAAGACTAGATTGGGTGGTGGGCCCATCCGCCCATCTAGGAGGAGCCCGAGTCCTCTTTATAGCACCGAAGACGGCCACCGGGGGGGTTTTAGTGCGGTAAAAATTCCACATAACTCTGCGTCGCTCCCACGGCGTCGGGTACCTTTTGAAGGTTTCCCCCTCGAAAACAAAAATAAAAAAGGTTCTTAAGCCTCATGTGAACGTGATCTAAACAATATTACCAATACATTAACTCAATAACACACAAGGAGTTACTCGCTGGCGGAGTCGCGGGCAAAGCTATTAACAATAATATTGTGCGGTTCCGTATTGCGATATTTTTCAACAGTATTGTAGATATGACATTATATTTCCCTACTAAAATACGAAAGTTAATCTGTCTGTTACATCAAAACCACTGAACCGTGAGGAAGGACATAGGCTACTTTTTTTTTACGAAAAACAACGGAAACGCGGACGAAGTCGCGGGCAACAGCTAGTATTAAAATAAGAAGACAAAGAAAAGTCAGTATGTGTGTACTGATGTAAATGCGTTAGAAGTTATACTTCTATGGCGTAATAAAATTAAAATATTAAAAAAAAATCTTTCGTCTCATTCTATGTTTGTAGAAAAAACTACACTAACAATAGAAAAAACTAAAATCATTGAGTACCTTACGGTGTCAGTTTCTTCATAAAAATATGCGTGCACATCGTAAAAAATCACTCTCATAATTTTTCCCTAACGCGCCATAAGAAGGTTCTTGATACTCAAAAATAAGGTTTCTTATGCCTAATGACAAATAAATCATATTTCTAACCACAATTTAAGGATTGTCTCTTATTATTTTTACATAATACATTTGGTCCCATTCAAAGACGCTATTGCTATAAGGGACCGCGGTCCGTTTTCCTAGTGGTCCCTTTTGACCAAAGACTCAACTTAAAAATAGCTCATTGCTAAAAAAAACTTACAGATGTCTTCAAGCCCATAAATCTACCGGATTATGGGAAAGTCGGTGTCCAAGGTTTGTTAAATATTTCTCTATCAGCTTGGCAAATTACAGCTTTCTGGACAGGGCTAACAAATCAATGGTTAGGATACAAATCGCATTTGCATACCGGGCTGGAACTGGTGCGCTTTCGCTAAATACTACTGAATATCCGGATGCAGTTTAAAGTGAGCATTCACGTTACAACGGTCGCACGGACTGTCGCGACGATCGTTCAAGTTGAATACTTCAACGGACCTGCGACATGACCTTGGTCGTATAGTCCGCCTTAGGACCAAGCCGATCGAAAATGTCGCATACGACCGTAGTTCGTGCGACAGTCCATGCGACCGTCGTAACGAGAATGCCCACCATTAGCTATATACGGATATAGGCATAAATATAGGCACCTTTGCCGATAGACTTACATGTAGGGGATTTTTTATTAATCCACTTCTCTAAGGGAAGAAATTATCTATCCAGGCATTAATATAGATCGTTGTCTATATTAGTGCCTAACAGTATAGGTTGTTTAAAGCAACCTATACTATAAGGCACTAATATGACGACGCGCGTGGTGCAGCGGTTGACGCGCAATGGGTCCCGGGTTCGATTCCCGGCCATACCGAATGCCGGTATCTGAATGATGAGTTTAGATTCATGTTCTGAGTCTGAGTGTTTGTGTTTTCGTCTTGTGTGTATCCATGGTACCCACGACACAGGAGAAAATCCTACTGTGGGGCTATGAGTGTAGAATGCGTGTATTGTCGTTTAATTTAGCAATGGAGAAGAAACTGTGTGTCAATATAGAGGAATGTCCATATAGTTATTGTCTTAGCTTTAAAGTCTAACTTTTACAGGATCATTCCCGACCTAAAGGGTTCATTCCCTTTACTATTTGCAACAGTATACGAAATAACTGAACAGTTTTACGATTTTCGTGAACATACCACCAAAAATTACTAACATATTTCCACTAAACTTCACCCTTAGTCCTGAGACATAAGTTTGACGTAGAGGTCTACTTAAATTGGTTTACACATCTTTCAAACTTAACTAACGTTTATTGTAACTTGAGCTCTGTGTAGTAGGAAATATAAAGAGGTTGAAGGTCAATACATAATGGTCCATAAGTCATGGTTTTACGTTGTATTGGTGTTCTGAAATAAATGAAATGGGTGTCGTATTTGCGTTACCCGTTTACAATTCCCGCAGAATTGTTTCGAAGAGAGGTGTAAGAGAAAATTGACCGCCGAGAAATGTTTTGTACCTATAAAAAATTCCTAACTTAAACTCCATGAAAGATTTTTTGATATAATACATTGAATCCTATCTTTATTACCCTCTAACGTCACAATTACATCAGATTGACGACCCGCGTGGCGGAGCGGTTACCGGTCTGACGCGCAATGGGTCCCGGGTTCAATTCCCGGCCAGACAGATATCTGAATGATGAGTGATGATAAGAGTTAGATTCGTGTTCTGTGTCTGGGTGTTTGTGTCTTGTGTCTTTGTTAGAGTCTTATGTGTATCCATGGTACCCACGACACAGGAGGAAATACTGTGGGGCTATAAGTGTAGAATGCGTGTATTGTCGTTTAATTTAGTAATGGAGAAGAAACTGTGAATGAAAAAAAATGTGATGTCATTTATAATGGCTTCTTATAAATGACATCACATTTCTTTCAATAAGATTAAATTTAGATTTAGATACAAAACTATAGATTATGAGGATAACACGACAATAGTAATAATATTAATTTTACAAAATAAGATTATTATGGACTAAATTGTACTCTCTCAATCCGAGAGAAGACCCGTGCCCAGCAGTGGGACAGTAATGGGTTGACGATGAACGATGATACGATTTTATCTGAATGACAAAAACTATAGAAATTATCTTTATAAGGTATTTTTTTCATGCAATAATATGCGATGTACAAACACACATCTTTCATTCTTTTTATATACAGACATGTATAGACATTTAAGACCACGATAATAAAAACAATATTATTCGTTTTATAGTTCACATAATCAAAAGTAGCCATAAAAAATATCTAATTGGACAAATCAGTTATTTATGAGTTGACTAAAATTAGACACGACGACAAACAATGAAGTTTATACCTAAACGGAAATATAGGAACAAGGCGTCCCACGCGCAAGCTTTTATAGGAATTGATGACTGAATTATTTAATAAAAAGAGATTTGACTTATTTTTAAGTCATAAATACGTCAAATGTTTTTACATCAGGTCAACAATCTGTTAACAATGACAAGTTATATTGAAAAAACCGACTGCTTAGAGAAATCCACCGCCTTTTTGGTTTTTGTAGATACTAATTTCTTTGATTTGACGCTTTTTTGGATTTGGCGTTAAAACGGTAATATGAAAGTATTATAATGCATATATGTCGGCGCGACACCGCGTATTTATGAAAAACACGTCGCCGATAATAATTATATTAGTTAGTTTAAAGATCGAAAATTATTTGTTTATTGAATTAGCAACATTTAATGATTTTTAGAATTGTAATTTAGTTTACTCTCCATAAATTTGTTATTGTCATACCACCAAACATTGTAAAACAGCGCCTGCCGGTAGAAAAGATTTCTAGTTTAACCGTCGAAGCGATCGGACCTCGTCAATTGTGAATAACGTAACGCCCGGCGTACTTCGTTCCGCCTATAAGTCAAAAATCTAAAATTATCAGTGTTTATCTACTATATTATATGTTTAATACGTAAATACTGAGAGCCTCGTGCGTAAGCTCAAAGTCGCTCAGCGAGTTATGTAGAGAGCTATGCTTGGTATTTCCCTGTGTGACAGAATTCGTAACGATGAAATCCGTAGGAGAACAAAAGTTACCGACATAGCTCTCATTAGTAAGCTGAAGTGGCAATGGGCAGGCCACATCGTTCGTAGGACAGACAACCGATGGGGTAGAGGAGTCCTCGAATGGAGACCACGTCTGGGCAAAAGGAGTGCAGGCCGCCCCCCGACCAGGTAGACTGATGACCTGAAGAAGACGGCGGGTAACCGCTGGATTCAGATGGCTCTGGACCGGCCGAAGTGGCGCAGATTAGGGGAGGCCTATGTCCAGCAGTGAACTTTCAAAAGCTGATGGATAGATGAATACATAAATACCTTCCTCTTGTATCACATTATCTATTAAAAAAAATACATTAAAATCTACAGACAGCGAGAAGCGACTTTGTTTTATACTATGTAGTGATGGCACTCTCACAACTGAGTTGTTTCAAATGATATGTCATATGTTACAATCCGTCAAGCCTTTGGAAGTACCACCGCCACACCTATTTCTAGCGTGAAGCATTTTTTTTGCGTTTCGATGGAAGGGTGTGGTTGCCGGCACATTTTCACATGAAGCGACCATCGTCCTCTGGAGTAGAAACGCATCTGTGATTGACTTCAATTGGAACCGATGTATTGAACTTGATTACAGATGTCCATGGGCGGCAGTGACCACTTACCATCAGGTGGACTGCATGCTTGTTTGCTACCTCAGTCACATAAAAAAATACATTACACAATTCTTGACACAGTCTGGTAAAAAAATTATCTTTCTGATGCCATAGAATACATTACCTTTCTGAAACCGACGGGTAAAAACATCACCTAACTTCTAACGCTGTCACTTTCTGACCCAGTCGGGTAAAGACAAGAATCATCGATATAGAAAAAAAACCCGCTTTCTACACTCATAGCCCCACACTAGGATTTTCTCCTGTGTCGTGGGTACCATGGACAGACACAAGACGAACACACAAACACCCAGACCCAGAACATGAATCTGAACTCATCATTCTGATATTTGTCTGACCGGGAATCGAACCCGGGACCCATTGCGCGTCAGTACGGTATGGTGACCGGTCCGCTACGCGGGTCGTCGGTATAGAAATTCACTAAATACACAGTCTCGAACAAAAATGACACCTAAAACTGTCGTCAAATCTACGTAGTTATTTATAGATGGTCATAACGACCATATATAGTTGTATTTACAACGCTTTAAGCAAAAAGCAATAAAATTTGGTACTTGAAATGAGCGCTCAATTTTGACATTGCGCTCTTTTTCACCGGACAATTTTGTGACGCTGAATGTGTGTGTATCTTGGGCTTTCTGTACCGATGACAAGAATACAAAATAACATGCGTGTATGACATCACATGTCACATCTGCCATTAATGACACAACACTATCAACCGAAGTACTGTATTTGGTCGCAATAGCCACCGATATGGTTCCTGGTTCCATTAGATCACGGCGCCCACGCCCAAGCCCACGTTGCGCTATATAAGGCTTTTCTGGATCTGTCGACAGCATTCCGATGTGTTGTTTCTTGATGATACTTTAGCAGACTAATCTGTCTTTTGATTAGAAGCGTTTCTTTTGTATAAACTGTACTAGTTATACACTGGAGATATTTTATACATATAGTAAATATGGGGTACAACCCATTATTAACTGCTGGGCATGGGTCTTCTCTCAGAATGAGAGAATTTTAGGCCATAGTCCACCGCGCTGGCCAAGTGCGAATTGATGGACTTTACAGACCTCCTAGCATTCTATAAAGAACTCTCGGGTGTGTAGGTGTCCTCACGATGTTTTCCTTCATCGAAAAGCAGTGATAATTAATTTCTAATACGCACATAAATCAGTGGTGCCTGGGTTCGAACCTCGTACCTCCCGATTGAAAACGCAAGTTTCAACCATTAGGCTACCAATGCTCACATCTTGTAAATGTGCGTGTACGTATGTCTATGCACCAATAATTAATTTATCGGAAAAGGCTGTGATGATTAACTTAAGGTATTTAATTTTAATAATGGTTCTCTTACTTGTTTGCTCTGAATACGCTTTTTGTTTCATCATTCATATGGGTAGTTATAGTTATATTTAATAAAAGGAAAACCTACGTAAGGCATATTTTCTAAGAAAACCTTTAAAATATGTGTACAAAGTTTCATTTTTCAGTTCCAGTTTTGGCGTGAAAGCCTAATAAACTTACAGTCCCATTTATGATATAGGGATTAAGGTTATGTACTTATAAATTTTCAATAAATCATGAAAACGACGATAACTGAATTACCAAACCGATCGACCTCACCTAGTTCAGACACAAAGGGAATATGCTAATGGCTCTAGACTCTGGTGACTAATCCCGCCTACCAGACATCTGGGATACCTGTTTCAACACGTGCCCTAAAATGAGGGAGTGCAGATCGCGAAGCCTTATAGACTCCGAATACACTTTTCAGATTATCAGCACAGTAGACATATTAGACCAGTAGGAAAACTGCCTATAAGCGCTCGAAAAGGCACACTCACACAAACATCATTATTATCTAATCTCCCTAATTAACCTCATTAAACTACCTGCCACAATAAGACGCACACACAGTAACATACATACACACAAATAAACACACACATTCTATAAACTACATACAATCAACACAAATACAAACACACGTAAACATTCATACACGCACCCACACTCAAACACATATCAAACAGATACATAAAAACACTCCAAATACATGTTTTTACCAACAAATTCATAGGTGATGTATAAATAGACGTATTCAAAATGTTAAATTAAATTTTGTGTACGCTGCAATTACTTAACTAGGTACTTTCTATACAATCACAAACTGTCCGTGGAAGGGCACTGGTGACTTGTACCACAGGCTTGTAAAAGCCTACAACAGGCACCAGGCTCTCACTAAGGAAGGTTACTGTATTGCCCTAAAATATAAGCCTAGTTGTAGCCTAGTACATAAGACCTTTTGTGAGAGCAAATAAACGTTATTATTATTAAAAAAAAAAAAAAAACATCGCATCGAGGAGGCCGCTATGGGGTTATCGCGGTGCTTCAGTAGTGCGTAAACCCCGTAGCCGCCTCGTCGATGCGATGTTTGTGTGAGTGTGCGGTTTTCGAGCGCTTATAGGCAGTTTTCCTACTGGTCTAATGTGTCTACTGTGGTATCAGTTTATACAATGGATCTTACTTTAAAAGTAACGTCTGCGAATTTACCATTATATGACGTAAATTGCGAAAAAAGAGAACAATCAAAGAGCAATGATAGCCTAATGGTTGAAACTTGCCCTCTAAATTTTCGAGGTCCGGGGTTTAAACCCAGGCACGCACCACTGTTTTTTTCAAAAATTATGTCTGTATTAGAAATTAATGATCACTGCTTTTCAGGGAAAAAAACATCGTGAATAAACCTGCACATCCGAAACTTCTTTAAAAAAAGTTCTCAGAGGTGTATGAAGTCCACCAATTCGCACTTAGCCAGCGTGGGGGACTATGGCCTAAATCTCTCTCATTCCGAGGGAAGACTCGTGCCGAGCAGTGGGACAATAATGGGCTGACGACGACTTATCTTATAAAAAGTGTGTGTGTAATAAATATTTAATCACAACGCCGTAATTAAGGATGTCATAACATTTGCATGCGGCTCGGTGCTTTAGCGAAGTACAGCGGTTTTAATTAACTGATATGCATAACGGAAGGCGAATATTTAATACTAATGCTAAACATAAATTGTATGAACGTACTGTGCATTCTTATACTTGTTAAGTACTTCTATATATAGACAATACATCTAGGAATTTAATCTTCATTACTTATAGAATGAGTTTAGTTCATCTGTGTTTTAATCTAGGTTTTAGAATGTTAATTTTTTAATTCGTTTTTTTTTTTTTTTTTTTTCATTTTATTTATTTTTTTTTGTTTTTATTTTTGATCAAAAGCACGAAGAAGAGCAAGAGCAAGAAGAAATGCAAGTTATGTTTTTAGGTCTTAAATCTTTATCCCTGTAGCCTCGGGGTCAGAATAGGGCTACGGTATCCCCTGCCTGTCGTAAGAGGCGACTAAAAGGGGCTTCCGGGGTTGCAGACGACTAGAGTGGGAGCTCGAACCGTTCGGTCAGGCAATCCCGGGAAGGACGGCAGTATGTGTGGTCGCATACCGTCGTAAAGACTAGACGGAGCGGTGGGCCCAGCCGCCCATCTGGTAGGAGCCCGATGGGGCAGCGCGCTCGGAGGATTCCGGTTGAAGTCGTTTCGAGATCCCGGAGTCCTCCTTTTCAGCGCCGAGGACGGCCACCGGGGGGGTTTTAGTGCGGTAAAAATCCCACATAACCCTGCGTCGCTCCCACGGCGTCGGGTACCTTTTGAAGGTTTCCCCCTCGAAAACAAAAAAAAGGTCTTAAATCTTTATCCTTGTAGTTCCGGGATCAGAATAGGGCTACGGTATCCCCTGCCTGTCGTAAGAGGCGACTATAAGGGGGCTCCAGGGGTTGCGGGCGGTAAGAGTGGGAGCTCGAACCGTCCAACCAAGTCACTCCGTGTAAGACGACGGCATGTGTGTCCACATACTGTCGTAAACACCAGGAGGACAACGCTCATGGACATCTGTAATCCACTCCATACAAAACAGAACATCTGCAGTAAATCACAGACGCATTGCTTCTCCCGAGGACCATGATGGTCGCCTTATATAAAAGTGTGCCCGCAACCACAAAACTAAATGAAGTTGCATATTGTCAATGAGCGGTAGTGACACTACCCATCAGATAGACTGTCTGCTCCTCAAGTTTATAAAACAAAAATCTGGGATTTCCTATGTCGTGAGTACCACTGATACACAAAGACAAATAACAAAAGCCAGACTCAGAACAGAAACCTTAGTTTATATTTTTAATGTCTGGCCGGGGTAAGAACCCGAACTCCTCTTCGTTTTTACCTCGTATACCAACCGCTTGGTCACACAGCTTTAAAAAAACATAATGAATGCGAATAAACATCAGATATTAATATCATTAGTGCCCTTAAATACAGTCGCGTAGGCCCAGCGGGGGCGGCAGGGCCATTACCAAATAACGTAGGTTTGATTCTCGACTGATGTCATCGGCAGATGTGGCGTCAACACCGATAGTAGGACTACCAGATTAAGTTTAAAAACGTGGATTTTTTGTACAAGTAGGTGAAAAGCATGCAGTCCAGCTTATAGTAAATGGCAGTGACCAATCACTGCGAATAAATAGTATAAAAATAAAGTTCTCGGAGGTGTGCGAAGTCCACCAATTCGCACTTGGCCAGCACGGTGGACTATGGTCTAAAAACCTCTCTCATTCTGAGAGAACACCCGTGCCCAGCAGTGGAATAATAAAATAAAGAGTTGTACCCAAACACTGTAGTACCTACCCGAACGTCTGTAAAAAAATCGGGTTGCGATTAATAACATTAGTCTTACCTAAGAATGGCCACAGATGCGTTGCCCTTAGATATGTGTAGGATGGAATGTCAGGCTAGTATTTTTAAGTGTGGGTCTCAATCCCTTGGTGGGTGACCAACCTTTAACAAGACAGTAGCCTCAGTATTTTTACTGAAAAACCCTTTGGACGTTTTGTTAAAAGGCATATATAGTTAAATTTGCACAGTTACATTGCCCGCTTATGTTTAGATTTCGAGTATATGTTTTAATGTAATTTAAAATTACGGACAAAAACGTAAACAATAATTGTATACTAGTCACCCGTCGCAACGGTCGAAATTCGACCGTAATTCAACTCAAAAACTAAAATTGATGCTATCCAAAGTATTACCTAAATTCAATTTTTATTAATTTTCATGTTATCTCAATACACCCGAAAGGTAAAATGAGGTTTAAGTGACAAAGCTGCATTGAAAATCAATAGCGGGTATTTTGACAAACACATCTGACATTTTTGACGTTCTGTGTTTTCATATGTTGAATGTTTCATTTCGTTTATTATTTATGTGTTAGTAACAAATCTTCGGTAGTGTGTGTAATGTGTTTTTAGTTGATTTTATGTATGTTGTTTGCAATATTAAAAAAAAATATTAACATTCTGCACTCCTCTACGTTCACTATAATCGTGCAAACATCCGCGGCATATTACTTAAAAAAGCACCACAAGTTTTTGCTTTGTCACGTATTAATATATACATGTATTTTATATAAACTTGCACTAAGCATACAGGAATGTCCTGCTTTAATGAAATTCCTAGTGTTTCTAGTGGACGCGTCGACGCATAGCAGTTACGCCAATTGAATTTATTGATCTGTTATGTCAATGTGATTGTATCAAGATGAAATGTTGATTTGATTGAATTCCTGTTGCCATTGAGAGTAAAAAATTTAAATTACACTAGCTGTTTCCCTGCGGTTCCACTCGCTTTTAATGAAACAACATACATTTTTTCAAACACAGACAAATAGACAGACAAAAAATTTGAAAAGTTTTCAGATGTGTATGCTTTTGCGTATAACACCATAGATTTCAATAGAAATGAGGCACTGAGGAATTGTGGACGAGAAGATACTACGTAATTTCCCGAACACAGACCAGCCGAGTTCGAGTCTTCGGGGGACCTCCCTCTCAAAGTAAAATCCAGTCAGTACTTTTTACGTGAATGAGTAAAAGAGATGTATACATCATCACAAACTTGCGCCTTCGTCTAACATTAGTAAGACACATCCTGGTTCAATTTATGCAGACATCTGCTAAGAATTGACTTTTCGTTATTCCACCTTTAAGGAGTTAAATGTTAAAAAATGATCAAAATCTTGTAAAATTACGGTCGACGCGTGTAAAGTCTCGGCAAACAGCTAGCGAATAATATATTTCAAAGCCTTATAACTCATGTCATTTAAGTAGATCAAACTAATTTGAAATCCAAATCAATTAAGGATTCAAACCTAAGTTAAGTGCTCATTGTTCAATGTCAAAAACCAGATTGTACCTCTATTTCAATAAATCATAAGGTCACTTGGGCTAATGGGACCGGTTGGCAAAATTTAATTGGCCTACATTTTAGTTTTTTTTTATAATATAGCAGTAACAAATGAGCATGCAGTTCATCTTTTTTTATGTAACTGAAGTAGCAAACGAGCTTAGGCCTTTTTTTGTTTACGAGGGGGAAACCTTCAAAAGGTACCCGAAGCCGTGGCAGCGACGCGGGTTATGTGGGATTCTTACCGCACTAAAACCCCCCGGTAGAGAAATCCGGGATCTTTAACGGAACCCAACCAGGGTCTTACGAGCCCGATGCCGCTTTAGGGCTCTTCCCTGGTGGGCTTAAACGCTTTTAGTCGCCTCTTTCGACCGGCAGAGGGTACCGTAGCCCAATTCTGGTCCCGGAACTACAGGGAAAATCGCATGTAGGCCTAGGGGCTGTACTCTAATCAAAAGCAGGTTTGATTACAGATATTAACAGGCCGCAGCGGCCACCTTTCATCACTAAAAACTTAATTGTCAATATTTTGATTGTACTAAACTTAATTTTGAAAATCGGTTAAATCTACACAAGCCGCAGGATTACGTGATTCTAACACATCGTAATATCATGTATTTGGCAAAAACCGGCGCCACAAAACCCGTTTGAAATTCAAATGCCTATGGGTCTCGTTAATCTACATTCAGAGCAAACGAAGAATATCAAGGTAGTAGACGATGTGAATACGAAACAATATTGTAAGATTTTAAGGCTTTCCCCATCCTTTATAACTGAGATTAACTGTAATATAACATGTATAAAGACGATTGAAGTTATACTTCTTTTGACACGTTAGGGAAAAGAATGAGAGTATTTTTGAAGTGAAACTTCTTTAGGCGCATGAGGGTAAAATTTTTACAGATGAAACGGCACGCCGGTATGCAACGGAAGTGTCGGAAAAGAGAGAGAGAGTGATCGAGAACGATTGAGAGAGAGTAAGACAGGGCGAACGTAGCATGAGCAACTAGCCGTGGAGTGAGAGTAGGGAGCAAGCGAGTGAGAAAGATTGAGAGAAAAAGTGAGACAGAGTGAACGTCGTATCACGCCTTTTTCCCTTCCTCTTAATCTTGGAAATTTAAAGTTTTAGATTTGTATAAATATAAACAAGATTTATAAATTAGTTCGCCAAAGAAGTTTCACTTCTGACGTGTGTACTTTGTACGCACGCATGTTTTTTACGATGCGCGCGCACACCGTCACGATAAACCGACACCCTGAAGTTAGCTATAGTCAACATTATTGCACATAGCCCGGTAACGTCACAATAAAGTTTTGGAATGAATAACAAAAGCACTTCAACGATGAAAAGTCTTTGTAAATATTATTTAAACAATTTTAAAGTTAAAAGCTTTATATTTTTACGGAACTCTCCGCTCTACTTCAACTCGCACTTAGCCATGTCTTAAGGCCCCAATAAAGTTTAAGAAGCTGGTTCCTCAGACACACCACTTTCGTATCGTTATAACTTAATGCCCAAGCATCTGAAGAAGCGCTATACATCAATGGGAATAACGCTATAATTCTGCGGACGGAAATATGATAATGAATATTTCACATCACACTTAGCCCGGTAACTTTTTTTTCTCAAGGAGGAAACCTTCAAAAGGTACCCGGCACCTAGGGAGCAACGAAGCGTTATGTGGTATTTTTACCGCACTTAAACTCCCCAATGGCTGTCCTCAGCGCGACAATGAGGACTACAGGACCTTTAAAGAGTCCCTGTAGTTCCGCGATCAGAATAGGGCTACGGTATCCTCTGCCTGTCGTAAGAGGCGACTAAAAGGGGCTTCCGGGGTTGCGGGCGGCTAGAGTGGGAGCTTGAACCGTCCAGCCAGGCGATCCCGGGAAGGACGGCGGTATGTGTGGTCGCATATCGTCGTATAGACTAGACGGAGCGGTGGGCCCAGCCGCCCATCTGGGAGGAGCCCGATGGGGCAACACACTTAGAGGATTCCGGTGGTGTTTGTTGGAGATCCCTGAGTCCTCTTTTTAGCGCCGAGGATGGCCACCGGGGGGGTTTTAGTGCGGTAAAAATCCCACATAACCCTCCGTCGCTCCCACGGCGTCGGGTACCTTTTGAAGGTTTCCCCCGCGAAAACAAAAAAAAAAAAAAAAAGGACCTTTAAAGAAACGCAACCGGAGTCCTCTGAACACGTTGCCCCATCCGGCTCCTCCCAGGTGAGTGGCTGGGCAAACCACCCCGTCTGGTAACTTAAGGTCCCAATAAAGTTTGGTAAATCGGAATTCTCACAGACACGCCACTTTCACATCGTTATAACTTAATGCCCAAGCATCTGAAATAGCTCTATACATCAATAGGAATGACGCTATAATTCTGCGGACGGAAATACGATGCCGTTAATATCAAGGGATTGACAAGCCTACTGCCCATAGGAACACCACACACATACTAGATCTAGGCCGCGGTTACGCCCGCGTTTAAAATATTATAATATTATTTATAATAATTGTTGATAGACTTAATGAAACAAAAAGTAAGAGTTAAATCAACATACGACTATAATCCTACCTATATTTGTAATCCTTTAAATTAATTCAGTAGTTTTGATGTTATTTGAAACACGCAGAAAAAAATTGAGAAATTTAAGATTTTTTTAATATTACCTACTTATTCTTGGTCCCCCAAACCATACCCTTTAAACCAAAACATAACATTGTTCAACGTTGCTGATTCGGTTGTCGGTTCGACAAGCAGTGGGTTTCGTGTTCGATCCGTGGTCGGATAGTTTTTTTATGATTAAAGTAGCAAACGAGCATGCAGTCCACTTGATAGTAAGTGGTCACTGCCGTCCATGGACATCTGTAAGCAACTTCATATAGAACATACGTTCTATCTGAAGTCAATCACAGATGCATAGCTGCTTCCTAGGACTGAGATGGTCGCCTTATATAAAAGTATGCCGGCAACCACACCCTTCCATCGAAACGCAACAGATGCTTCACGCTAGAAATAGGTGTGGCGGTGGTACTTCGCCGGTCGACCTATACTGGTTCTACCACCTGGTATCTAATAGATAGTCAACTAAACCTATGTAGATATCTAGTAGATAGTCAACCACAAATAACCACAAACTTCCGAGAACTGATGGTCGTCTAATATGAAAGTAAATTCTAATGAAGTATTCTATTAGCTTATTGTACAGCATAAAGAAAATAAAAAACGTCGAAATATTCTTAGTACCTACTGACTGCAGAATTTACGGAGTGTAGACATGTTGCGATCAGAACTAATCCTTCTGAGCCCATTCGTCTGATATGTGGTTACAGTCACATTTCTAACGCTAAAACGGCGCGGACAGTGTGATGCATGAGACGATAGTTCTTCATGCTTAGCATGTGCAGTTTATTTGTTAACTGAATTGATCCACAAGTTATCTTATTATTCTTATTACTTTATTAATATGTTTGTGAGGATGTAGGTGTGTGTGTGTGAGTTTTATAAGATCGAAGTAGCAATCGAGCATGCAGTCCACCTGTAAGTAAGTGGTCATTGCCGCCCATGGACATTTGTGAGCAACTTCACGTAGAACATGGGTTCTATCTGAAGTCAATCAGATGCGTTGCTACTCCCGCAGACTGTGATGGTCGCCTCATGTAAAAGTGTGCCGGCAACCACACCCTTGCATCAAAACACAAGAAATGCTTCACACTAGAAATAGGTGTGGCGGTGGTACTTCCCCGGTCGAACTACATTGGTTCTACCACCTTTAAAAGTAAAGTAAGTTAAGTAAGCATAAGATTCAATGTATCACATAAGACCATTCCACAAATTAATAACTATTTCACAAATTAATAAGAGCGTTGAAATAATGTTAAAACAATAATACCAGATGTTGACCTAAGGGCAAGTATGACATAATCGTCCTGTTCTCTCAATATGCATAAACATTTGTACACAAGATCCCAGTGTGGTTCTTAATTAAGTGCATCCAAGAAACTTGTTCGGAGGGTAGAGGCCAATGGAGTTTTAGATGAAATGCACTTGTTTTACAAAGAGCACGTTTATTCTGTATATAAAAATGTGATGTTTGTTTGCAAGTCTACCTATCTGATCTTTTTATCTGGCTCTATCTCCCCAGCCCCAAACTTAGTTATGCCCTGATATCCTTTTTTACTTGTATTGGTTACTGAGAGCAACATTTTCATCGGTTTTTGATGACAATCGCTCAGTGAGGACAAAAATATTATGGACTGAAAAGATAAGGACGGTTTTCACCCTATTGCCGGATTTCCAGACCTGTCTTTGCTGGAAGAAGGAACGGATGTGGAACTAGCTATTTTCGTAGTCCTGGCTAACCTCCTCTTAAATAAGCTATCCGATATTATTTACTTAGACTTTACGTATGCAGTATGTTAAAATATTTCGATAGCGTGTTTCATAGTACAAGTGGCGCCATCCCTTGATGAGTTGGGAGAATTAGCCACGAAATAGCTTATGATATGGTTTACGTAGAAACTGGGTCGAAGTCAAAGAGGTCTCTGTTCATAAATACGCTGTTGTTCTTATCAGAATGACACGTTGATATATTGTATGCATCTAGATATCCGGCAAGGTCGATTTAAATGATTACGCTAAAAGGTTTCTTAATACATACATATAATAAAATTAAAAGATCCGTGTGTTTGTAACTTTTTTTTTTAATTTCACTAAAGTAGCAAACGAGCATGCAGTCCACCTGATGGTAATTGGTCACTGCTGCCCATGGACATCTGTAACTTCATACAGAACATGAGTTCCATCTGAAGTCAATCACAGATGCGTTGCCACTCCCGAGGACTATACTGGTCGCCTCATGTAAAAGTGTGCCGGCAACCACACCCTTCTATCGAAACGCAAGAAATGCTTCACGCTAGAAATAGGTGTGGCGGTGGTACTTCCCCGGTCGAACTACACTGGTTCTACCACCTTGAAACTTATTTGCAAGATGGTTTGGAGTACTGAGAATGAGTATTAATAGACATTTCAATATTCTTAAGATTTTTTGTCAATGGCGTCAATTCGAAACTTCCGCATTTAATATAAAGGATTTAAGATATACTAGTCACCCGTCGCAACGGTCGAAATTCGACCGTAAGTAATTTAAATTAAAAAACTAAACTTCATAGTGTCCAAAGTAGTACGAATATTCCTCAAATTCAAATAAAGTGTAATAATGTTTAAGTAATTTTGAACGCGCCCGTTAAATATAAAAAGAGGTTTAATTCGCTAAGCCGCATTTAAAAGCAATAGCGGGTATTTTGACAAAGACACTGACATTTCTGACGTTATGTGTTTTCATAGTAAGACATTATATGTTCTATTTCGTTTATTAGGTATGTGTTTGTGACAAATGCACGGTAGTGTGTGTAACGTGTTTTTAGTTGATTTTATGTAGGATATAGGCATTATTTGAAAAAAATATTAACATTCTGCACTCCTTCTCTACGTCCACTATAACCGTGCAAAATTTCACACTAATCCGTCCGCGGCATATTACTTAAAAATGCACCACAAGTTTTTGCTTCACATATTAATATATAGATTTATAACGCGAACCTAGAAGTAACATTATGTAGTAGTTTTAATTTTAAAATGAGTACAAATTACCCGGTTGTTGTAGTTCGACCGGGGATGTGCCACCATCACACTTAGACGCGATGCAGCCCTTGCAATTCGGTGGAAAGGCATTGTTGCCGATTTACTTTTATACGTGGCGACCATCTCTGTCCTCAGCAGTAGCAACACACCTGTGATTGATTTTAAATACAACGCCTGTTATATATGAAGTTACTTAGAGATACTCAGCATCAGAGCAGTGATAGCCTAATGGTTGAAACTTGCCCTCTCGATCGGGAGGTCCGAGGTTCAAACCTAGGCACGCACCACTGATTTATGTGCGTATTATACATTAATTATCACTGCTTTTCGGTGAAGGAAAACATCGTGAGGATCTACACACCCGAGAGTTCTTTTAAAAAAAAGTTCTCGGAGGTGTGTGTAGTCCACCAATTCGCACTTGGCCAGCGCGGTGGACTATGGCCTAAACTCCCTCATTCTGAGAGAAGACCCGTGCCCAGCAGTGGGACAATAATGGGTTGACGACACACTCAGCATCAAGTGGACTTCATGTTCATATATTACATCAATAAAAGCTTAAGAATAAAAATATTAGTGTACATGTGAAGATAAAGAAGACACGAGCCGTCGCCAGCTTAACAGTTCTTCAAACAACCTCAAACAATTTTATTGTTTGTCAAACACTACGCACAAATGTTTGACGCCGGTGTTATATTAACGGGTGTATGAAAACTACCGGTATGGTCAGATCTTGGCTTGGTGATAAAGTTGGGGAAATAGGGCATATTAGATTCTTAATTTTAAATAATCATAATTAATGAATATTATAAGTAATCCACATTTGACTACATCTACTAACGAATTAGGCTTCCTGTAATGTTAGTGAATTGTTTTTAATTGTTATGTTTGTTTGTTTTGTGCTAAAAAGAAAATGTTTTTGGTACAGAATCTATGCGTATAATAATTAAGGATAGTTCTTCTTGTTTTTATATAATATTTATACAAATAATTCTTATCCTAATAATAACATTTGAAATGTGGATCGTATTTAAATGAAAAAGGGCTAAATAGTAACTCAAACTTAATATAATATTTTTAGTTTGAAGCGATTTTAAACACACGGGCCAAAAGTCTGAAAGGTATTGAAATTTATAATATTAAGTACTTATTTTCGGTCCATCAGCAGACAGATCTTTTTTGCAGAATTATGGGAAGTACAGACACAGAGAGTTTTAATTTTTATTTGTATAAAATGTATAAAAAATAGCACGCATGTTAGATATCCTTATATGATAATATGTAAGTGTCGCCGCACACGGGCCACTCGCAGCGGCCACAGACGCCGCCACTAGAAACTAGAAGCGTTCACCATGTGCGGCAAGTCCATATAAAATGTATTGAAACTATAGGATATATGCACTGGCATCCGTCCGTCCCTGTAGTTCCGGGATTAGAATAGGACTACGGCATCCCCTGCCTGTCTTAAGAGACGGCTACTTGCCGACTTGCGGGCCGCGAGAGTGGGAGCCCGAATCGTTCTGTCCGGTGAACCCAAGAAGAACGGCGGTATGTGTGGTTGCATACCGTCGAAAAGGCTAAACGGGGCGATGTTCCCAGCCACCCACCCAGGAGGAGATTGATGGGCCTTCGCGTTCAGAGGATTCCGATTGCGTTTCTTTGGAGATCCCGGAGTCCTCTTTGTAGCCGAGGACGGTCACCGGGGGGAAGAGTTAAAACCCCTCCCCCGGTGACCGTCCTCGGCTGGATTTTTTGGCGCACTTTAGTGCCCACATAACCCTGCGTCGCTCCCACGGCGTCGGGTACCTTTAGAAGGTTTACCCCTCGAGTATAAAAAAGTAAAAAAAAAGGAAATATGCCAGTGGCGGCGTTTTGTGATTGTGTCCTGTGGCCCGAGTGCGGCGACGCTAAGACTATTAGATACTTCTTAATCTTCTTATTTGTAAAAAAATAAACGAATAGATAACTTTCTTGTTTCAGAAGTCGGTTAAAAACTCAACAATAAACTCATTAAATATCTGCTGATACAGTACAACTAGAAATCCTAAACAAACACAAAATTTAGCACAGTCCACGGAAACAAGGCCCAGTAGGCCTACGTAAGCAAATAATTGTGTAATATTTACTTAGTATGACATACTGCGTCGTTCGTACTATGTTAAGCGAAACTATTTTTAGTGTTTGCTACATAATTAAATATCATTAGCGTTACCAAAGTGAAGGATTTATATTTTTGCGTAGTATAAGTGAATTTTAATGTTAACGCTAAGTGTGAAGCATTTTTTGCATTTCAATTCATATAGAACATTGGTTTTATCTGAAGTCAATCACAAATGCGTTGCTACTCCCGAGGACTATGATGGTCGCCTCATATAAAAGTGTGCCAGCAACCACACCCTTGAATTGAAATGCTTGCACAGGTCCATGAGCGGCAGTGGCCACTTACCGTCAGTTGGACTGCATGCTCGTTTGCTACTTCAAACAGAAAAAGGGAATTAGTATAAGAGCAAAATGTTTTGATGAAACAGTTGCTATGCTTACATATTCGTCCGATTTCCGTGCAGCTCGTCTCGATCTGTGCGAGCTTTGTACTGTTGTACCATATACATACTCGTTAAGCTAACGCTCGGTCGCGTTACGTGGTAGGCGGAGTGGGAGTGTTAAATTTTTTCGTTACGGAATTTCTTGATTCGGTAACCGCAAAGCCCGCGATAAAAGCTATGTAATTGCTTAAGAACAATACAGATTCAAAGGAGCATGCAGTCCACCTGATGGTATGTGGAAACTGCTGCCCATGTATGATAAAACGTAGGTCGGCCACAAATGAGTTGCTACCCCTGACGACTAAGCTGGAATGCCTCGGAAGTATGTCTGCCTTCCCACACCTTTTCAACCAAAACACAGCAGTGCTTATCACTTCTATTATTAGGCAGAAATAGGTGTGGGTTTCCTAATTAGCAAACAAGAATGCAGTCAACCAGATGGTGAGTGGTCACTGCCGCCCATGGACACCTATAAGCAAATTCATATAGAATATAAGTTCTATCTGAAGTCAATCACAGGCGCATTGTTTTTTCCGAGACTAAGATGGAATGGAACTAAGAGAGAATTTGACGACCGTGGCAGAGCGGTTACCATACCGGTCTGAAGGGCAATGGGTCCCGAGCTCGATTCCCGCCAGACAGGTATCTGAATGTTGAGTTTAGATTCATGTTCTGGGTCTGGGTGTTTGTGTATTCGTCTTGCGTGTGTCCATGATACCCACGACACAGGAGAAAATCCTAGTGTGGGGCTATGAGTGTAGAAAGCGTGTTTTCTTTTTAAATAATCGTCTCATATGATAGTAGCCGGCAACCACACCCTTCCACCGAAACGTAAGAACAGCTTTACGCTATAAACAGGCGTTTGCAAGGAAATAGAACCTAGATATATGGCTCGACCAGATCACTTTAATATGAGGCGACGATTTTAGTCCTCGGGAGTAGCAACGCATGATTGCCCTCTAATAGAACCCAAGTTCCGTATGAGACCGCTTACATAGACGGCAGTGACCACTTAACAATTTAACATCAAATGGATTTTATGCCGGTTGGCCAATACAATATCATAAAAACATAAGGTAATGTTTTCGCACCTTTCTTGAAGGTTCTTCAAGAAAGGTACGAAAAGAACTCTTTAAAGCCGAATGCATTGGCGACTCCCCTGGTGTTGCGACTGTCCATAGACAGTGACTGTTTTCCATCAGGTAACCCGTCTGTCTTATCGTTAGAGCGCTTTCACATTAGGTCGCAAGTAGCGCGGCCACAGCGTGTCACCCGCGCGACTGCAACGGATGCTTTCTTATTATTGAAATAATTATTCAGTATTTATTATTATTTCCATTATAAAAGTACAGCGCGCCACAATAATCAAAAAAAATCCCGCAGATAGAGTCGTAAAAAGAAAACATTCTCTACAGTCGCGCGGCTGACGCGTTGCAGCCGCGCTACTTGCGATCTAATGTGAAAGCGCTCTTAGATTGAATTCCAAAAAGGTAAAATAGCCGAGACAATTTTCAGATGCAACACAGTATGTTATAACATCCCAAAGCGTATAAATTAAAATGTAACACACACGGAAGCCAACTTATAATATATTATACATTTATCTGTCCGTTAATCATTCAGTTACAATGACATTGGAGCAATAATTGATCGTGATTTACGAGTGGGTTCGTAATGCAACCCACTTAAGGTTAAGCGCCATTTGTAAATTAATATAGTCGCGAATGGTTTTTGTCGTCGTTTTTAGATTGCGATTGACAGTATTAATAGAACATATGATATGGACGTATTGTTTGTGTGTTGATTTTTAAGCATAATGTCCTAAGAGGACAATAACGTAACATAAAGCTGGTAGAACCAGTGTAGTTCGACCGAGGAAATACCACCGCCACACCTATTTCTAGCTTGAAGCGTTTCTTGCGTTTCGATGGAAGGGTGTGGTTGCCGGCACACTTTCACATGAGGCGACCGTCACAGTCCTCGAGAGTGGCAAAACATCTGTGATTGACTTTAGATGGAACCCATGTTCTGTATGAAGTTAATTACAGATGTCCGTAACCAGCAGTGACCACTTACCATCAGGTGGACTGCATTCTCGTTTGCTACTTCAGTCAGATAAAAAAAAATATGTTAAGAGGGAGGTCGAGTCTTATCAAATCTCACGGTTATGGAATTAATATCACATTTTTTTTGCAAAATACTGTGTATATTTTTATTAAGATTGAAAAAGCAGACAAGCATGCACTTAATCTGTTGATAAATGATTACTGCACCTCATGGACATCTGTAAGCAACTTCATATAGAACAGTTGTATCTGAATTCTGAAGTCAATAACATATGCGTTGTTAGTCCCGAGGACTGAAATAGTCGCATTATATACCTGAAAGTGTGCCAAATTGAACAACTTGGAAAATAATTCAGATAAGTTAATAAAAAAGAATGTAACCCCTGGATTAGTGTATGGGGAGGTCGAGATAAGGTAAATTAAGTTAAGTTAATAAAGAAGAATCTACACCGGGATTAGAGTATGGCATAAATCATATTAAATTTAACTAAAGGGTGTCAAAGTAGTGCCAGAATCACCTTAGGAACCATCCAATCATCAGCTAACTTAAAGGAGTCGATTTTTTTAAATCTCATGTTGTGTCATCGCCAATGCTGTTTTGACCATAAGGGCACTCGGTGCCAGTGCCCAGGGCCTCCATCCTTGGAGGGCCCCGAAGGACCGACAATTTTTCTCACATATAATATCAAAATATTACGTTCGGTCGCATTACACATTTCTCGTTGCACGAACGTCGATTATTTTCAGATTTATTCAAATCAATACATTTATATGAATAATTTGAATGATTCGATCACAATTATAACTTACCATTTAAGTACTTATCTTAACGTCTATTTTAAAGTTACCTATTTGATTTTTATTCGGTAAGTAATTTGAAAGTTTATAAAATTGGTTATAATGGCATGCCGCTATAATTAAATGTCGACTTTGTCTATGGTTGGGGGAATCCCCGGATGACGTACTTTCTTTACATTCCAAAAGGGCCCCGAATTCTTACGTGCCCAAGGGCCCCAGCAAAGTCTAAGACGGCCCTGGTCATCACCTAATTTTATTTCTGCAATTAACCATGTACAACTGCGAGAAGAGTGGATTAAAGTAGGTAAAACATGTTTCTTGAATAGTCTTATATTAATGTATAATTTTGTGTTGCACTTGTTAATATGCTTATTATTCGATTTCGATTGTGTACTTTATGGTACCTAGCTGTCCTACATAAAATAGGTACTCCCTTTCTAACTTCACTCAAACTTCCCACTTTCTTATTTCTACTCTCCTTATCTTTTCCATGCATAGGTTGTCTGGAAGAGATCGCTGCCTAGCAATAAGAGCGCCTATTACATACAATTTATCTACATTGTATTTCTATTTGTTTCTAGTGTGCAATAAAGAGTATTATTCTTTTTTGTAAGTTCTCAGTGCGGTTAGTGTATGGGGAGGTTTCAATTCACAGTAAGTACATCTCACCAAAGGAAGTCGAAGAATCGTCAAATTCATAACCAAAGTTTCCCAACATAATCAAAGGACGTCCATTATTAACATATTTATCTATTTAAATGAGAACTAGTTTAAATGTCGCAGTTAAGGAAAATATGATTAATAAATATTAATTATGAGTTTTATGTCTTTTATGCTAACGTTTTTTTTTCCTTTACGATATAGCCACCTCATTTGCCTTTACCTTATGCCTTCCTACTTTTAACACTATAACAAGACCAAATGAGTTGATTAATATCAAGATAAGCAATAATTTTGATAAGTATTTAAGAATTTATATGACATTTGTAAGAATTAGTTCCTGATAACCCTTGTTAAGTCATGGAAATAATTTAATACGGTCAAATTAACGGCAGATAAAATTTGTTTTACAACTACGTAAAAACTATTCAAAAGTTTATCTGTTTGCAAAACTTTTAATATTAAATTTACACTTACATTATATCACACAAATCGCCACATTTAAATACACTTATTTACACTTCACAATATACAAAATCACTTTTTTCACACAAAACATAAACTACGCACAATATTATTTTTTATAAACACAGGCACTATATTTTCAATTTCTTCGTACTTAACGTACTTAAACAGAACGTACGTAATACTGATAATATTTCCATTTTCAAAAATGGTTTACGTGACTCTCACGGCGCGCTCATTTCGCGTAAAATTGTTAGAACACTAAAGTACTTACCTGTTGACTCTTATCAAATAGTGATAACTGATAAGAATTGTCAAATAAATAACACTTGATCTGATAAATGCAACTGTGACGTCACTGAAATTGCAACTCGTCTCAGATAAAAGATTAATACTTACGTTGATTATATCGAAATCCCGTAAACTCGATATTCTCGTAATTTTGATTCAAAAGTTTTTACCTGAAACAAAAAGTAATGATTACTTTGTATACTACCAACGCCATCTCTGTTACCCGATACGAATTACGTGCATTACGCGCTGTCATACACTAGTAATTGTTTACACTTGTGATAATAGATGGCGCTTCACGTCGCAATGTAAGGAATTACTATTAGTATATAAGTATTATTTTTAACTAATATTTACGTGAAATTGCTACACTTTAATACATAACGGCAGTTACATATTAAGATATATCAATTTTTTGGCAGTTTCAACGTGACCACGATCCATGAAACTGGGATGAAATGTCCGTAATCAAATTAAAAATTCGCTTGTCAAAATAAAACATAGCATAAACTTAGTAAAAATATTTTAACAAATATATAAAAATAATACCCGATCTACGATTTACGTAATCGGATATTAAATATGTAGGTAGTTTATTTGTATATAAATACCTAAGTCATACTGCATAATAACAATAATAACTATAAATAAAACTAAATAACATACCAGTTACGTATCTGGCAACCGTTTCCTATCCTAGAGTAAATAATATTAATAATAAATGTTTTTACTGCACTTTTCTGCATAGGCCCGCAGTAAATTCCTTATGGTTGGCAAATTCTCAAGAACACTAGACCATGGCCCAGAGATTATATCAGTTTATATTCCTTACGTGTTTGTAAGTAGCGATAGTCCGGAAGTGGAATTTCGCCATTCCAAATATAGTACAAAATTCGAATTCTTGATACAAGTTGGTGTAATATCATAGCCAAGGTAAAATAGCATAATTGAAATTGAAAACTGAATTAGCCATATACATTACCATTGGCGACATCACACATTGTCATGTAAAATGTGTATGTTGTTAGTGATGTAACGAGTTTTATGATTTGAACATCGCTTGCGAATAACTCGTACCGACGTTTGCGAATGCAAAAATGCAAGAAAAAGTAACTTGAGTGTTTGATACCGGGGACCGGAGCATCTACATTTTTTGCAAAGCACTGCAATTCAATATTAGCAATATTAGCAAAATTGGTAGACTATTACTATTCTTGCTAACATCTGAAAACATGCGAATATTCGAATATTTCCATCGAAACGTGAAGCATTCCTTGCGTTTCGATAGAAGGACGTGGTTGCCGGCACACTTTCACATGAGGCGACCATCATAGTCCTCGGGAGTAGCAACGCATCTGTGATTGACTTCAGATGGAAACCATGTTCTTCATCATGAAGTTAATTAGGTACAGATATCCATGGGCGGCAGCGACCACTCATCATCAGATGGACTGCATAGTCGTTTGCTACTTCAGTCAGAAAAAAAAGAATATTTGCGAAAGTGAATTATCTTTACTATATTTTATGTTATGTATGGTGCTGTAAGCTTTAAAACGGTGGACAAATTGACCTATAGTTTGAACATGATCCCTGATATTAGCACAGAATTTAATGAACTGCGTAACGAACGTTTTGCAACTGTAACATAAAAACTATTTTTTAATCTTTGTCATTTGTCGTAGGTATTCTTGAAAATTTAACATCTTTGACGGTTAGCAATCTTTTAAGTAGACCGTGGCCTAGAACGGAAGGGCACTCAACATTCCGTATGAGGCTTCAGCGTGCAAAAAGCCAAAACATGCGGGTGTAATCTGAAACTATAATGCCTTAAACCTAAATGTAGTTATTTCAAAATCAACCAAATCTGCAACTTTGATTAACTGTTAATTTAAATTATAATGTAATGTAATTTGAGGTTGTTTTATGCTTGGAAAATGATTTGAAAAGTGTTTTTAATGATAAATGTGATATTTTAATGTATTGTGTGTATATACGACATGTTTTCCGAAATAAATCATTATTATTATTATTCACCGAGGGAGAAGAGGAGATCTGAACCTACCGAGCAAAGGCAAAAAACTAAGAAATTCTAGTTTTGTTTATTGAAGATATATTTTGATAACTAGATATGCGAACTCTATATAGGATGAGAAAAAAAATCGAGATAAATGGGGATTAGTGAAACATAAACTCGGCTACTTTTTTGTCAACAACCGTCCCTGTTGGGCTCTTCTCTTTACCCAGCTCACGCTATATTCATGCTTATTAAATTGCTAGCCAACGACCCGTGCGTAGTACCTATGACGTATGAAGCAGTTTTTGGATAAACTACTTACAACCTGTAATGCCCGCTTTGATGTCGAAAAAACGGTAAAAACCATTGAGAAAAATGTTTTTGACCTCTGGCGTCACTCACATTACCCATAACGGCCTATTTCTTAGGATTGCAAACGATTAATTGAGGCCAAAAGCTTGGAAGGAACACGATTTCTTAGTTTCTACTTCTTGGTCCTCAAATCTAGTTATAAATAAGGTAGTTTATATTCCCTCGCCGTATAGACCGTGCGAACCGCGGCGTTCAGACAAAACAATCCTTAATCTGAGGCACCATCGACATTGTTTGTTGTTGGGCTAGGAAATAGGCGAAAGTAACACTGTTGTGTTTATCATCACGTCAGCCTTTTCAGCCTGCTGCTGCACGACGACGATCGGTCCTCTGCTGTTTTTATCCAGAGAATCACCAACCTTCCTAAATTCGTCGGATCCGCGAGCCTGCATGTGTTAATATGGTACAATAACTAGATCTAATAAACATTTATTGTAGAATGGGTCATTAGGTACGATAATTCCCTCCCCCTCGCCTCGATGTCATCAATGCGGAGGGTCGTGACCACGGATCCTGCATGTTGAGAGTGGTGTGGATTTGGTCCGACCAGCGCATCGGGCTTCGTCCTCTTGGCCTCTTCCCCTGGACATTGCCGGTGATTATGATCTTTTCGAGATTGTCACTTCTCTTCCGGGCGATATGGCCGAAATACTCAAGTATTCGCTGAAGGCAGATAGCCTTGTTGTTACTTTGATTTCCATGACTATTGACATTTTAGTTTTCATAGCGGTCCAAGGGTAATTTAATGTATTACTTATTGTACCATGATACAGTCAGGCTTTTCGATTACAGTGTAAGTATCATGGTATAACCCGTTAAGACTTATTGTACCATAGGTATTTTACCATAGCCACATTATATATCTAGCGTGATGCAGCTCTTGTGTTTTTTATCTGGTTGAAATAGCAAACGAGCATGCAGTCCACCTGATGGTAAGTGGCCACTGCCGCTTATGGACATCTGTAAGTAACTTCGTGAAGTTACTTACAGATGTATTCGTAGAACATGGGTTTTATCTAAAGTCAATTACAGATGCGTTGCTAAAAGTGCGTTTCATGGAAGGGTGTACATGTACGGCTAATTTGGATATGAGGCAAGCATGTCGGTCCTTTGAAATGTTTCTACGTCAAGTTTTACTCATATACATGGGCGACAGTGAGGATTTAACATTATTCACTGGTCTGCATGCTCGTTAAATAGTTATGCGTGAGTAATTCGTTAAGTGGTCTTTTATCTTCAAATTAGATAATAGAAATTTTGCACCGTTATCCGGTTGCAATCCAGGAATATCTGTAACTGTGGTTCCCCTAAACATGAAGGGTGTATAGTTCTTTGTTGCTCGACTTCGGAGGGAGGAAGGTCATATCAATTTATGCTCTTAAAACAGAAGTGTTAGCGTTCAAGATTGAAAGGAACGGAAACTTTAATAAAATCAGATAACTTTATTTATAAGTAGCTTAAGTGATGCCTTGTAACTCAAGCTATTTGTCATGACAAATAGCTTGAGTTACAAGGCGTCACTTTGACGGGATTTTCATGAAAATCCCGTCAAAATCAGACCAGCCCTTTTACAGAATAACCAGAAAAAAAATAAAATAAGACAGATATTTTTTTCATACGCTTTAAAAGAATCTTACGAGACAATTTCATTTATTTTTATAGCTTTAAGGTTTTATCGCTTTATTTACATATCATAACTACAAAGGCCTACTTGTAACCTAATAAGACGGTTCGTATTCCTAGCGTGGCGTGCGAAAAAAGCCTGCTGTGTGGCCACGAAATAAGCGAGATTTTTATATTTTGTAATAGCGTTTTGGATCATTATTTTTAGTCGTCGTCAACCCATTACTGTCCCACTGCTGGGCACGGGTCTTCTCTCGGAATGAGAGAGTTTAGGCCATAGTCCACCGCGCTGGCTAAGTGCGAATTGGTGGACTTCACACAGCTCCGAGACCTTTTTATTTTAAGAACTCGGGTGTGTAGGTTTCCTCACGATGTTTTCCTTCACCGAAAAGCAGTGATAATTAATGTATAATACGCACATACATCAGTGGTGCGTGACTGGGTTTGAACCTCGGACCTCCCGAATGAGAGGGCAAGTTTTAACCTTTAGGCTACCACTGCTCTATTATGCTCTATTATTTTTAGTATTGACCCCCAAGTAAAGGTTATAGAATGTCTATACAATTGTTATAATTTAAAACGAAATTGGGTCGTCATTATTTTTTAATTAAAATTTATAAGTCTAAAATTGTAAAGTCATTCTCATGAAACAGCGTTAATTGTAATGTAGAACTCAGCCTTGTATTTGAAGAGGAATATTAGAATCTTTCTTTTATTAGTAAGTCTGATATGCGAGATTACACGGATTTGCCGGTAAGATTTGAGTCTTAGTACCGTGTCGAATCGCAGTGCTATGACTCTTTAACTAAGCTGTTGTTGAAGTCAAAACCACAAGAATTTTGTTTATATAAATACAACAGAGAAAGTAAATAAAATTAAATAACATAGACTGAAAAAAAACTAAACTTATAAATAAATAACAGCAAGGAACTTATTATTATAAATAAAACAAGCCATCTAAAATTGCCGTGTGAGGCGTGGTTCCCAAAACACTGGCGGCATTACCTTGCGGTACGGCTAGACTTAATCTTTGTGCAAAGTAGTTTAATTCGCATATGTACTTAAATGTTAAAAGACATGCAAACCTTAGGGTTGCATAATATGAAACTACTTCCCTAAAAGAGGTTATCCATCCCTCCCTAAAAGGTTATCCATCCGGCACTTGTATGTTTGTTTGTTCTTTTTATATCCCTAATATTTAAATTTACCCGCGGGTTTTGTAGCCACAAACTTAAAATAAGTCAAGCGTAAACAATTGTAACGTATGTAGCTTACCTAGTTTATCACGTTCTGTTTAATATAATTTCTGTTAATTATAAATTCAAAACTCTTACCTATATGACATTTTTTATTTCAGTTTATTCGCACTTTCATGGAACTCGATAAAAATTGCTTTTAATATCCTTTTTTTTTCTTTAACTGACTGAAGTAGCAAACGAGCATGCAGTCCACCTGATGGTAAGTGGTCACTGCCGCCCATGCGCAACTGTAAGTAAGTTCACATGGACTATCGATTCTATCTGAAGTAAATCACAGATGCGTTGCTGTTCCCGAGGATTAAGATAGTCGCCTCATATAAAAGTGGAGGGTTATTTAGGGCAGATTAGTTAAAGATTTTTATAGCCGCATTAATTTACTATCAGATTTTTATTAATTTTTTTCTATCTGACTGAAGTAGCTAACGAGCATGCGATCCACCCGATGGTAAGTGGTCACTGCCGCCCATGGATATTTGTAATTAACTACATACAGAACATAGGTTCTATCTGAAGTCAATCACAGATGCGTTCCTACTCCCGAGGACTACTACGGTCGCCTCATGTGAAAGTGTGCCGGCAACCACACCCTTCCATCGAAACGCAAGAAATGTTTCACTCTAGAAATAGGCGCGGCGGTGGTACTTCCCCGGTCGAACTACACTGGTTCTACCACCTTGACACTATCAGATGGAATTTATTTCCGTGTATGTCATAAACTCTTCCATCAATCTCCAATCATCATTGTGTCATGAGCAATTACAAATGCATTTGTCATGATTAACTACATGCAATTCTGTTAAGTCAGTTACCATTGTATTAAAATACTACAATTGAACTGAGTAATGAGTTTTTACTGTTTGATGATAAAATCAATAATAATGTAAAGAGAAGGTCATAGAATCATTTGTAGACTCTGGACGCACCACCGTTAGACAATTTCTAACTAATAAGGCGTTAAGAGCTGCTGAGTTCTAGTTTGAAGGGTGTGGTGAGGGAGTGATAGCCTAATGGTTGAAACTTGCTCTCTCTGGCCCTGATCGGGAAGTCCGAGATTCAAACCCAAGCACACACCAATGATTTTTCTAAAATTATGAGCGTATTAGAAATTATTATCACTGCTTTGCGATGAAGGAAAACATCGTGAGGAAACCTACACACCCGAGAGTTCTTTAAAAATAGTTCTCAGAGGTGTGCGAAGTCTACCAATTCGCACTTGGTCTGCTCGGTGGACTCGGTGCCCAGCAATGGGACAATAATGGATTGACGAAGTAGACGCACTTTTTTTTTTTTTATACTTTAACCTAACGATAAGGCAGACGGGCTACCTGATGGAAAGAAGTCACCGTCACCTATGGACATTCGCAACACCAGAGGAGTCGCCAATGCATCGCCGGCTTTGAAGGAGAGCTCTTTTCGCACCTTTCTTGAAGAACCCCATGTCATAGCGCTCCGGGAATACCTCAGGAGGAAGCTCATTCTACAACTTGCACGTCCGTGGCAAAAACGAGCGTGCAAACCGAACCGTGGAGGACCGCCACGAGTCCAGTTGGTGTGGATGGAACTTCATCCTTCGGCGAGTGGTGCGATGAAGAAAAGGTGACGGAGGCACCAGATCAAAAAGTTCCTCGGAACACTCACCATTGTAAAGCCGGTAGAACACGCAGAGGGAGCCTATGTCCCTCCGCAGGCTTAAAGGTTCTAAACGATCGGTGATCCTTGGGTCGTTGACGATTCGGATCGCACTTATTCGACTCTTTCCATCTTAGTGTAGGGGCATGTGTGGCTTACCTTAGAATCCTTATCCTGATATTATCTGGAATTGATTACATCTGTCTATGGGGACCATTGTCTATTTATTATTTTCGACATTGAAGTCATCTAGGTATATATTAGTAAGTGAAGCAAAAACTTGTGGTCTATTTTTAAGTAACCTCCCGGGCACGGATTAGTATGAAATTTTGCACGGTTATAGTGGACGTAGAGAAGGAGTGCAGAATGTTAATATTTTTTCAAATAATGCATATAACATACATAAAATCAACTAACAACACATTACACACACTACCGTGCATTTGTACACACACACTTAAATAATAAACGAAATTAAACATTCAACATATGAAAACATAGAACGTCAAAAATGTGAAATGTCTTTGTAAATGTACCCGCTATTGCTTTTAAATGCACTTTCACTACATAGTATAAAACAAAGTCTCTTCCCGCTGTCTGTCCCTATGTATGCTTAGATCTTTGAAACTACGCTACGGATTGTAATGCAGTTTTTTTTAATAGATAGAGTGATTCAAAAGGTAGGTTTTTGTGTACAACACATACATAACATAGTAGAGAGCGATAATTTTAGATTTTTGACTTTTAGGAGGAACGGAGTTCGCTGCCTTCGGTACCGTGTCTACTTCTTTTAAAGGCATAAAAGCCGGCGACCTGACCCTTCCGTCGAAACGCACGGACTGCAAGATTTTTGTGATTTGTATATGGAACTTTAATTTTGTTCAAAGATTGTTATTTCGAATGTCTCTTCTTAATATAAACACTCCCATGACAATCGTCCATGACAATCCATCGTTTTCTATGACAACGTGAACTATACGATTTCATTAAAACCAAAGGTAATATTTGTATAGTTCATAGTATGAAGCAGGAAGTTAACAAAAACATACAGTGTAAATGTTCTCACGGTTACTTTGATTAGCGTCTACAGGCACAGACAAAACAAACTACAATGGAATATAAGCTTCATTTGCATACCATAATGGTCAAATCAGCGAATTTTGGTACAGTAATATGCTTGTGCGAAATAAACGCTAATATTTTGACTATGTGGCTACATTTACGCTTATTGTTTGATATGAACTGCAATTTTGACTAGTAATAAATGAAACTCAGTCTTTTATCCTTTTTTACTAATAATGTGAAGGTTAAAATTTGTGAGGATGTATGCTTGTTATTTTTTCACGTATAAACTACTGACCGGATTTGGATTAAGGCACACTAATAGTATATTAATTTATTTATTCTTTTTGTACCTTACAACAAAAATTAGTACAAAAGTGGACTTAATGCTATAAACATTATCTACCAAACCAACCATCAGGAAGTCAGAAACACATCGAAGACGGTGTCACAAAATGTAGGTTTATGTCCTATATTAACGCATAACATGACCCAAGCGGGCGGAAACGCGAGAAACAATTAATACCGTTTAATTAGAGACTTTTGTCAAGTAGTCAAACGAGTATTGTTCGACCGGAGAGGTACCACCGCCTCAATTATTTCTGAAGCACAGTTCTTACGTTTGGTTGGAAGCATGTAACAGCTAAGTTACCAGAGGACCTCAATCTTTAGAAGCAACAACGTATCTGTAATTGGCTTCAGATAAAATCCCTGTACTATAAAAAGTTATCAGATTCGTCCACGGGCGGCACAACCACATGCCATCAGGTAGACTGCATGCTCGTTTGCTACTTTATTGGGATAAAAATTATGTAATAATATAAATGTATTCAATAAATAATTAAATTTTAAACATAGCATTCGTACCTAAAATCCGTAGGTAGTAAAATTATTCAGAAAAATAGACTTACGAAGATCTTCTTGTGGTAAAATTTTAACGGTTTTGTAATAAATTCTTCTTATCATTTTTCCGAAAAAGAAGTATAATTCCAAAAAATAATATGAGATACAATCTTAGATCCTTTTCGCGATAATGGTCTAATTATATCGCACCCGTCACATATTTGACCTATAAGCAAATTTGTCTTTTTGCAACAAAATACTAACGTCTGACAGTTTGCTTAACCATGTCCACCGCCCACATAATCACCACCAAAACGCACATCTTCATAAACAAAACATTTATTCCGTTAAAAGACATCCAAGCGACAACAGCTTCCCGCGCGCTCAATCAATTGCTACGTCCTTCCTGAATCCGGTGGAATGCGACCTTTGTTTCTGTGTTCACAAATTTAAAACTTCAAGTTTTTCGGTTTACCTTGTCGACAATCCATTACTGCCCCACCGAAGACAGGTTTTATCTCAGAATAAGTCTTTGGTTAGTCCACCGCGCTGACGATGTGCGAATTATTAGACTTCACACATCTTTGAGGACTTTTTTATTCAACTCTTAGGGGTGTAGGTTTGAGTTGAATAAAAAAAAGCCGCCCATCTGTGAAATGCCCGATGGCCCGGTGGCATCGCGCTCGGAGGACTCCGGTTGCGTCCCTTTGGAGATCCCGGAGTCCTCTTTGTAGCGCCTAGGACGGTCACCGGGGGGATTTTAGTGCGGTAAAAATCCCACATAATCCTGCATCGCACTCACGGCGTCGAGTACGTTTTGAAGGTTTCGAGAGAAAAAAAGAAAAAAAATCGTGTAGTAGGTTCCCTCACGAGGTGTTCCTCCGCCGTAAAGCGATTATAGAATTCTCCTTGATTTATTATAAATCGGCATATGCATATTTTAAAAATATATTCATTCATAAGTTATTTAATTTACACTGTCTTTTGTTTTTCTGTGGGGATCGTTATCTACATCGGATTGATTTTGCATCATAGCACAGCAATAGATAGACAGAAATACGTTCATAACTATGTGTCGGTGGTACTTTCGGAGTCATACCACAAACAGTTGTATAACCTATCTTGAAATAAAAGCAAAATTTTGATATTCCTATAAACTACTAATGAACAATGAAGCATACAAGCCTGTTTAATGGCACACTGAGAACATCGGCATTTGGCCAGCGTGAAGGAATAAACTCGTACCTAGTCCGCACAAGCAGCACAGTCAGTCCTAACAAAGATAACACAGCATTCATAACATCCTGCACATCGCTTCAAACCAATTGTAGGCCTAAAATTGGTCTAAACCCCTCCATTGAATGAGCAATAACGAGCAAACACTTGAAACAATAGCACTCAAAGAGTAAGGGCGTGTACATACGAGGATAAAGGATGTTAACTACGAAATCCCTAAGGTTGTTTAATGAAGGGTCTTGTGTGAAGGTTTAAAGGTTTAAAACCCCTGTAAGATGAGGCAGTTCACTTGTTATGATCTGTACTCTTAGCGTCAGTACGTTTTCTTCTTTTACCTTTTTACTTTGCAATGATAAGCGAAAAGGTAAGATAGAGAATGCACGTTTCGAGGAAACATAATAAAATCGTACTAAAAACTTAGTGATGTAGGTACATATAACTGAAGTACTTAGCAAACGAGCATGTAGTCCACCTGATGGTAAGTGATCACTGCCGCCCATGGACGTCTGTAATCGACTTCATACAGAACATGGGTTCCATCTAAGTCCATCACAGATGCGTTGCTACTCCCGAGGATTATGATGGTCGCCTGATGTGAAAGTGTGACGGCTACCAAACCCTTTCATCAAAACGCAAGAAATGCTTCACGCTAGAAATAGGTGTGGCGGTGGTACTTCCCAGGTCGAACTACACTGGTTCTAGCACTTTCATACACTTCATACATACGGTAAAAATACAACTGAAGTAACAAACGAGCATGCAGTCCTCTTGATGTTAAGCGATCACTGACCGTGGTCATCTGTAGCAGCTTCATATAGAATAGGAGTTCTCTGAATCTGAAATCAATCAGAATACCTCCCGGGTAGCTATTCCCGAGGTATTCCTCGGGAATGGCAACGCACCTATGATTAATGAAGATCCGCGCGGCAGAGTAGTTACCATAACGGTCTGACGCACAATGGGTTCCGGGTTCGATTCCCGGCCAGACAGGTATCTGAATGATGTGTTTAGATTCATGTTCTGCGTCTGGGTGTTTGTGTATTCGTCTTGTGTGTGTCCATGGTACCCACACAGGAGAAAATCCTAGTGTGGGACTATGAGTGTAGAAAGCGTGTGCGTGTGTTACAATCAATGGTTGCCTCATATCAAACTGGCCCGGCAACATCACATTTTCACCAAAACACAAGAAAACACTAGAAATAAATGTGACGTTGATGTTGATACGGTAGGCCCACACCACCTTCCAACCTTCCACTTGTATTCTACATAAGATTTAACAATGAAAGAAAATCCCTTTTAAGCCCTTTTGACATCTGTGTCTCAGCAAATTAAAGAGGTCACCAAATCTAAATATTCTTCTACTCCCTAAAGCGATAAATTTTTTTTGAAATCCCAATTCACGCAAAATAAATTATTTTCGCGGACTTTATTTTGCTCATAAAGTACAATTGTCCCAAATAAAATACAATATGTAATAAAATATAGGTGGCAACCCTACTTGCAAGTAACGATGCTTTCATATCAGCCACCAAATTGTCGGAAGTTAGACAATCCTTAACTTAACCATAACTAAAATAAATTATTCCTAACCAGTATAATTGTTATCTACCATCTTTCTTCACTAACATCCTCCGTAGGGGAGTAGTTGAAACGACAGGTCATTATTTAAATTGGTCTAATTCGGTTTCATTTGGTGGACTATAAATCACATTAAGAAGTCGCGAGCTACTAGTCGCGCGCGGGCGCCGCTTGTAGGTTGACGCGTTGCTCTATTGTTTAGATCTCTTATCGCTGCCAACGGCTCGCTTCACGTATACCTACGTGCGACTTGTTTACAATGTAAATCGCTTGCTATTTAAAAATGAATAGTAACGAGGACTCTGGCCCTATGCAAACCGTGGTCGAGGATGGGAGTGTTATGGAACTTAGTGAGAGTGAGATGACGAGAAGTACTGAGTATATCGATCAGTTATGCAATATGGAGAATAACAACGCTGCGCAGAATAGACGTGCGGAAAAAAGAACACGGGAGATGGATCAGGAGGAGGTTTGGAGAACAATAGTACGAAGAGCAAAAAAATATGGGCGCACAGAAGTAACTGATGGGGAAAAAATCATTCAGGAGTTTAAAATCGAAGTTAGTCTTACGTGTACTGAGAAACTACCTAAGCAATTTGGTTTGGCAAAAATATTGAGAGATGAAAATATCAAAAATGTTACTAAAATTAAGTACATTAATGCGTTTAAGGCCCTGATACATTTTAGTGATGAGGAAAGTGCTGAAACTATTTTACAGTCTAAAAAGTTTACAGAAAATGGTTATAAATGCCAAAAAACTTTAGAAATTAATCAGTCTTATGGAGTTATAAGGGATGTTGACTTACATTTAAGTGAAGAAGAAATTTTACAAAGCCTTTGTAGTTCCACTACAATTTTGGCAGTTAAGAGATTAAAACGCAAGAATACTAACGATGGTCACTGGGAGTTGAGCGAATCTGTGAGAATATGTTTTAAAGGATCCTCTCTTCCTTCACACGTGTACATATATGATATACGAACCAATGTTACGCCATATATTTACCCAGTCACGCAATGCTCCCGTTGTTGGCGATTTGGACATTCGTTGAGATTATGTCCATCATTAAAAGTGGTATGTCCTAAGTGTACAAAAAGCCACGCCAACTGTGAAACTACACAATTTAAGTGTAATAATTGTACTGGCAAGCATATGGCTATGGCAAAAATCTGTCCAGCGTATATTAAAGAAAAACGACTAAGAGAATTGATGGCGGAGTTTAATTGTTCGTACAAAAAAGCTATTACCTTATATGTTCCACCATCTCCACAGCGAGCACAAATTGTATACGAGCCGCCACCTCCGGAAACTACATATATACCACAACCAGAACAACCACAATTAAATACAATATCGGACATAGATACGGCCCCTACTTATGCACATGTAACGAAAAATACCCAGAAAAAATCAAAAAAGAGTTCTAAAACCGAAAGGAATAAAAACAAGAACGTGCCGTCCAAAGAATGGGAAAAAGAATTATTCGAATGGAGTTCTGAGTTAAGTGAAGATGATTATAGATTAGAGGAGCAACCAAAAAATAGTAAGAACTCTAAAGATGGGGATACATTATCTTGGCGGTTGTTATTTGAAAAACTTAAAAGGAAAATACTGGAAGAAGGAAACAGTTCGTGGGAAGACAAGATTAAAAGCTGCGTTAAGATAATCATAGAAGGGGTACTATCATTTATAATGCAATTAATTGCTGACCAGCCTTGTTGTAATTTTATAAAGCAGTTATGGAGCACAATATCTCACAATCCCGTGTAAATATATTACAGTGGAATGCTCAAAGCATCCGCCCTAAGCGCTGCGAATTTGAGGTTCTATTAAATCAGGAAAAGATACATATTGCTATAATTAGTGAGACTTGGCTGAATACAAACAGTGAATTTCGTATAAATGGATACAATATATTTAGACGAGATCGCTCTGATGGCTTTGGAGGCGTAGCAATTTTAACTCACAAGTCAGTAAAGGCGCAACAGCATTATATCGAGCTTCCTAATTCGCAAATTGAGGTTGTTCATGTTAGAATATCTAATTGTAATCACTTGGAAAACATCGTTGCGGTCTATTGCCCGCCTTCTGTAAGGACTACTACGAGGGATTGGGATAAAATATTTACAACAGAGAGTAGGAAAACGCTTATTGCAGGAGATTTTAATGCACATCACACAAGCTGGTCAGTAAAAATTGATGCTCGGGGTGATCAAATTTTTGATTCAATTTTGCAAAATAATTTTGTTTCATTAAATAATACAGCACATACGAGGATAAAAATAGTAAATAATACAACCCAAAAATCATCGCCTGACTTGTCACTGGTTTCAGTTGATATAGCTTTAAAATTTGAATGGATAGTCTTAAATGAAAATCTAAAAAGTGATCATCTAATGATTAAAATTAAAACCAACATTAATACCATTTGTAACCATAAACAGAAACGTAATTTTAAGAAAGCAGACTGGACAAAATATCAATGTAACATAGAAAGGCAGATCGCTAATTATACCTTATCAAGTGATCTCCAATTTTCTTATAATGAATTTGTCAACCTGATAAATAAAGCTGCAGATGAAGCCATTCCATATATTAAAATTTGTGAGAATCCCTTACGTCAGAAGGAATTTAAACCTAGACCATACTGGAATCAGGATATATCAAAACATGTTGCCGAAAGGCGTAAGGCACTTGCAGTATTCAGGAAGAACCCTACTCCAGATAACTTGAGCATATTATTACATAAAATTAAAGTAGCTCAGGCAGCAATTCGAAGGGGTAAGTCAACATCATGGCAAAATTTTTGCAGCAGTATTGATAGTAAGTCTTCCTCAAGTGAAATGTGGGCTAAAATGAGATGGCTCAAAGGATATAAATCAACTCCGAACTGTATTACTTATGAGACAGCTGAAACACTATTGTGTAGTCTTGCTCCTGATTATGTGCCGCCACCTCCGCCTAGTTTTTATAGTAATAACCTATGTTTATCAACACCTATTACGGTTGAAGAGCTTACAAACTGTATTAGAGACTCGGATACCTCTCCTGGTACGGATAATATTTCATACTCAATGATCAAATATTTACCTACAGCTGCTAAACTTAAATTAGTCACTTTATACAACAAGTTTTTTTACTCCAGTTTTGTACCGAGCCAGTGGAAAGATATCAAAATAGTTCCTATTCCGAAACCTGATACTAGTTTCAGACCGATCGCTCTGTTATCCTGTCCATGCAAGATATTTCATACAATTATTACTCGTAGATTAGAATGGTATTTAGAAAACAACGCTAATTTTTCAGAAGAAGTTGTAGGTTTTAGAAGATCTAGGTCTTGCATGGACAATCTAACTCGGCTTGTGTCAAGGATTCAATCTGCCTATAGTAAGGGTTTTGCTACAATTGGTTGCTTTATTGATATTAATTCTGCATATAATAATGTAAATATCACTAGTCTATTAACTACGTTGGATAGTATTGGTGCAGGAACTACGATATGTAAGTACCTTTGGGAGTTCTTACACTCACGTAACTTAAATATAGAAATAAATAGTAACAAGGTTTTAAGTAGAACAACAGGAATCGGTATAGCACAGGGAGACCCCTTGTCGCCGTTATTATTTAACGTGGCTACTATTAATGTATGTAAAAATTTGCCTGAAATATTTGTATCTCAATACGCAGATGATTTTGTATTGCATGTAAGTCGTGAAAGCATACCTGAAACTGTTAACATTATTCAGAACGCTTTGAATAGTTTTAGTGTAAGGCTAAAAGAACTAGGATTGGACATTTCTCATAGGAAGAGCAAAGTGTGTGTATTTACTAGAAGCTACACAAGAAATTTAAGTAGATATAATGTATCTCTGAAGATAAATGAGTGTAGAATGGAACAAGTAGATAGTGTCAAGTATTTGGGGATGTGGCTCGATAGGAGCTTAAGATGGGGCAGGCATATCAATGAAACGCGGGACAAAACTTGCAAATTTCTAAATATCCTGAAAGTGCTTGCAGGTTCAAAATGGGGTGTACACCCTAAACACTTAAGGAGGTTGTACATAGCTGTCATACGCAGTAGATTAGATTATGGTAGCTTTTTAATTGACAATAGTTCGAAAAGTAATTTGTATAAGCTAGACAAAGTACAGAATCAGGCAATGAGAGTTGTGGGTGGATTCTTAAAATCTTCCCCGATACATGTTATGGAGAGTGAATCTTGTCTGCAACCGCTTTTCATTCGTCGGAGATTTCTAGCTGCTAGGTTTTGGCTTAGATCTAGATCATTCAGTAGTAATATTACAATTGCCGTTTTAGAAGAACTCAACAGTTTAAGCCAAGAACAATTTTGGGTTAGGAAAAAAATACCTCTATTAATAGAAACTCATAGAATGTATCGTAATCATCTTGTTAATTCGTATGCTAAATTACCTCTTTACTCTTTGGAGAAATGGATTACTTATTATGATCTGTCAACAAACATTAAAGTCGTAGTTGACAGTGTTTCAGCTGCAGTAAGACATGTTAATACAACGGATTTGCTTACCAGATGCTCCGAATATATTTATGCTAAGTATCATTCATTTTACAAAATTTACTCTGATGGATCTAAGGATGTAGGTGGATGTGGTGCCGCTTTTTACGATCCGCAGGTTGATGTCAAGCTAAAATTTAAAATCAGTTCTAACCTGTCTATAATGTATTGTGAATTGATTGCCATATCTGAAGCATTATCATACGCAGTATCTTTGGACTGTAACAAATTTGTAATTTTTTCCGATTCCAAATCCGCTTTACTACATTTGGCTCGGCTTCCCTCGACCTTTCGAGGAATTCCGATAGCCTATAACATCCTCGATTCCATCAGTAAGCTTACAGCTTTAGGTAGGAAGGCAGTATTACAGTGGATACCCTCACATGTTGGTATAAGGGGTAACGAGGAAGCTGATCGGGCAGCGAGACAAGCAGTGAGCGAAGGGATTCCCTTTAATTGCTTACCTCTTTACAGCGATGTGTTATGTGATACCAAAGTAAAATGTAGACAGCTATGGCATGAATATTTCAACGAGAGATCTCTCACTAAAGGTATATGGTATAAAACTATCCAAAGTCAGCCTCCTCGATACCCCTGGTTTGATGAACAGCATGCAAGTAGGAAATATATTATAACGTTGCTGAGGCTTCGCTCTGGACACATCCCATCGAACAAGTTTAAATATATGATGGGCTTGACTGAGTCACCTAACTGTCCGGAGTGTGATACAGAAGACGACATCCTCCACGTGTTGATGGAATGTGTCCGTAACGAGGCACTCAGACGAGAAATGAGACCTTTGTATGAAAATTTCAATGTCGGCAACTGTAATAGTATACTGGCTTCCCCATTGTCTGAGGCAGCCAAAATGCTTGTCAGGTTATATTTGAGTGTAATAACAGTATAGGATTAATATGTAACTAGCTTATACGGGGGTGACATAGTCACTGTGTGACAAAACCCCTTCTTTCCTCAATAAAGATTTAAAAAAAAAAAAAAAAAAGTCGCGAGCTACTTCTAAACAATCCTTGGTTTACATTGACGTAGGAAAAAAACAGACACCTAGCATGTAGTATTAGTTGGTTTTTCAGAACAGCTCAAGTCACACATAAGTTATCGCGGACTGCATTTAGTAGCTCAGAAAAGCGCGACTGATACTTCCATTTACTAATGAACTTTCGATTTCCATTGCTCCACCCCCAAATAAGGGTTATTGGCAGCAGATATTTCCCCTAGCATTTATCTTGGAAACCGCCACTGCGGTTGCCAATCGCAACGTGCATAACCCACTGATGTTGATGTAACACACGAATGGCTCCCCATACCCTACATTTTGGCTTTTCGTCTTCTTCTACGACATTAACAGGAAGAGAGGATGTAGTGCTAGTCAAGATCGACACCACACGACACACGTAATTAGATTAGTATTAGTTTAAGCACAATCAAAAGTAGGTACAAAAAAGTAGACCAGCGCGTATACACAATCTCCCCTTGCAGTAACGCCACTGCTGATTTTAATGTTCATAAGCCTTTTTTATGTCGAAATTTTTATATTTCTGATATAAATTTATTCCCCATTTGTTCCATTTAAATCGTATTATTTATGAAGGTTCATTCGTATCTTCATCGGGTTGATGTTACATCAAAAAAGATAAAACGGCGTGGGACTGAACAATTCCAAAGTTAATAAAATGTCAAAGTGAAGCGTATCTTGCCAAACATGCTTCTAGCTTAGCCAAATGTAATGTAGCTTTTATTATCCATGTTAAAACAAGATGGTGGAAAAAGATTATACAAAGGAAAAAGACAAACCAGCTGAGTTTTCTGCCGGATCTTCTCAATTGGGGTCGTGTTCCGACCCAGTGGTAGTGCCCGAAAAAATAAATTGTAACTGGCAATTTGTAAGTGCCCCGTAGCCCTATGCAAAATACAGACATTTCGTTTCGTTTTTTTTTTGCCTATTAGATATAAATATAGGTTAGTTCTGCCTCAGTGTAATTTAAAGATGCACAATAAAAATGAGTATGTAATGGCTATAAAAAATTATAATAGACTTCCTGATTTGTTTAAACAGTTGCCGTATAATAGATTTAAGAATGAAATTATAATGTGGCTTCAAAATAAATGTTTTTATTCTATTAATGAATATTTAGAAATAAGTTGACATTATTATAATTAATTGTATATTGACATGAATAATTTTATATAGGTAATAGTATCTTGCTTTCGATTTGTTTAAATTAAATATAATAAGTACACAATTACAATAAAAATAAACATAAATAGTCATTTATATGACAATTTGCACGCCGAAATGGCAAAATAAGAGGATCTTCTTTTCAAGACTTACTACCATACGTTTGTACCTTATTAAGCAAATAAAGATTTTGATTTGATTTGATTTGCATCATTGAAGCGTGTTTCGTTGCGGTACTGCGACTCAATAATGTTCCCGACTATAACTTATGTCTGAAACTATAGTCGCAGTCGCAGTTACATAAACTTTATGTAACTAAACCGAATAATTCGTGTTTTCTCGGAGTCTTTTATTTTGGTTACTCTATCTTCAATGATTAATGTTTCAAGTAGCTGTTTAATAGGTAGTTATTTTTAGGAATATTGGGTTGAATGGGTTTGCTTCTCAAGGATACATCAAAAGGAATACAGAGATCTCATCTTAAACAATAAACACCGTAGTAAGTACGTATGTTAATTTTAAAGCACATACAGAAAAAGTTAGGATCATAATTGTGTATATTAATACGTGAAGCAAAAATTTGTGATTCGTTTTTAAAATACTTGTCGCAGGCGGAGTATAATTACGCAAGCTTATAGTTGATGTAGAGAAGGACTACGGAATGCTAATATTTTTTTCAAATAATACATAAAACATACATAAAATCAACTAAAAACACATTACACTCACTAGCTTGCATTGGACACAAACACATACATAATAAAAGAAATAGAACATTCAATGTCTTACTGTGAAAACACATAACGTCAAAAATGTCAGATGTCTTTGTCAAAATATCCGCTATTGCTTCTATATGCTGAACATAAGCCTCCTCTAACTCATTCTTATAAACGGCCAATGATGCATTCAGATTTTTATATGGTGGCGGAAAGGGGAGGATAGCTGGGTTTTAACATCTAACAGCGATTTGCTAACAACTTCTTTATTTATTTTTTCTGACTGAAGTAGCAAACGAGCATGCAGTTCACCTGATGGTAAGTGGTCACATCTGTAATCAACTTCATACAGTACATGGGTTCCATCTAAAGTTAATCAGAGATGTGTTGCTACTCCCGAGGACTATGATGGTCGCGTCATACAAAAGTGTGCCGGCAACCACACCCTTCCATCGAAACGCAAGAAATGCTTCACGCTATAAATGTGTATAATTTTTTCACTATTTATGTTCTCGAGTCATTAAGAACGAATACTTCAATATTTGAAAATCATTAAGTGTTTCGTCATTTACACTCCACGTATTTTGACATACTCGACAGTATAATAGCGTATCCGGGAAGACAGTAATCATGGTTATGTCATGATTGGTGACGTCACGATCCAACCTCACGCCAATCAGTCACCTCTCGATCGGGTGACATCATTCTTGATAGGGCTTGAAATGGCAAATTATTATGAAGATTGGTGTAAGGTTATGGTTCTTTGGCAAAGGGAGATCTCCCGCCAGGCTAGGTGATCATGCCTGGGGAGCGGTCGTGCTCCGACATTCGTTGTTCGGAACTTGTATATATGCAGGGTATTGAAAATACTTCGATAGCGTGTTTCAGAATCTATTCTATTCTTTTCATTTTCTTTTCTTACCCGATGATTTTTAATGATAGTAAATGGTCACTTCAGCCCATACCAACACATTAGTAAGCAAATCCACATAGAACATGGGTTCTATTTAAAGTCAATCACAGAGAGGTTCTTAATAACTGTGAAAGTAATTGCGATTCGATTTTCCCTTGTTTTTAATGGAAAATTGGAAAATAATACTTTTTTTATACAATTTTTGGTTTTGATTGGAAGTAGGTACTGGCTGGGCAACAAGAAGGGCAACAACCCGTCGCTACGACCGAAATTCGACCGTAATGCAACTCAAAAACTAAACTTGATATTGTCTAAAGTATTTTCCAAATTCAATTTTTATTAATTTTCAAGTTAATTTAATACACCCGTAAGGTAAAAAGAGGTTTAAGTGACAAAGCTGCATTTAAAATCAATAACGGGTATTTTGACAAAGACATCTGAGATTTTTGACGTTCTGTGTTTACATGCGTTGAATGTTTTATTACGTTTATTATTTATGTGTTTGTGACAATAGCACGGTAGTGTGCGTAATGTGTTTTTAGTTGATTTTATGTATGTTGTATGCATTATTTGAAATAAATATTTACATTCTGCACTCCTTCTCTACGTCAACTAAAGCCGTGCAAAATTTCATATTCCTCCGTCCGCGGCAAGTTACTTAAAAATGCACCACAAGTTTTTCCTTCACGTATTAATATATAGATGCAAGTACTTGAGTTCGTCCACTACATGGCAAAATATTAGAAATTAAGGTAAGGGGAAATCGTTCTCCTACATGTAGATCCCTAAGTACATCTAATAACAATCTTTTCCATAACCTAAGACTTTTAATCGCCATCAAATCACTTAAAGCCATACAAAGATATGTCAAGTGATTTGATGGCGACTTGACCCAAAAGGGCAGGTCAAGCGCTGTCCAAATGAAAAGCCCTGGATACTTAAGTGCTCCGAAGTATGTGAAATTGGTTCTACTACATGATGATGAGGTTTGTAGTCGGTCATCAGATGTATTACTGATCAATAGATAAAGAGTTATCCTCTTTTGTAGGGTTCCGTACCGAAAGGGTAAAAACGGGACCCTATTAATGAGATTCCACTTTTCGTTTGTCCGTCTGTTTGTCACCAGGCTGTAAGTCCTGCAACGAATTTTTCACAAATGATTTATGTCTGTTGCCGCTATAACAATAAATTTAAAGACTTCGAAAATCTTCAAGAGACTTTAAAGATGAAATAAATATTGTTCCAACTGTTACTTTAAAATAGTAATTGGTAATAAGTAATAACGCATCTATGGTCTAACTTACGTATGATTTTGATGTTATTGGGGTTCATTACAAATTGAGCCGCTTACCAGCGCTTACCGTCGGTGTATAGCATAATTGTTTGCTATTTCAATATCACAGATCATTCGTTTTCATAATTAACTTCAGCGGGAATTTTCTGTTATAACAATTAAGATCTGATTTAGGCTGTATGTAACATTTACATAAAATTCAATTGACTTATTCAGACCAGTATTCTAACTCTAGTATCCATAGAATTAACAATCTAGAATAGATGTCCCACATAGATCAAGCTTACTTGATGCGTAAATGTGTAATAGATTGCCAAGATGACAGTTTCACACATTTGTCATCGTGTTTAAGCTTGATGAAGGAATATATTGGTAATGGACTTTTGATTCGCATGCGCTGAGATTCAAGTGGAAGTATTATTTAGGTTAGGTTAGGTTACGTCCCACTGAGGTCGTTGCCTTTGCGGGTGTCGGCTTGCCTATGCCCACGGCTCCTGGGTGGCGGTCTCGGCGTTGGTCCGTCGCCCTGCGGATGGGGGCCTTGGAGGTAAGGCGCGCCTTTGTGTTTTCTGGCGCGCCTTCCTGTTGGAGGGGAGCTCCATGCTCCACGCGGGAGGGGGTTGCGAAAGCGACTTGGCACCGGCGCCGGCGGCTTCGCGGATGAATGTGAAAGCGCGCCCGTGTTCCCGCCAAACGGTGCGGAGGTGAAAACACAGTGAGGGTTTAGCCGGTAAGAGTCCGGCATAACCCAGCTGGTGCCCCGGGCGGCTGGGTATCCATGAGGATTACCCACTTAAAAAAAAAAGGGTTACGTCCCACTCTGCCTACATTTATCTCTTTTTAGTCATAAACTTATCATACATCATTTGTATCTATTTTCATTTGAAAAAGTATGGGAAAAGTCGTGTTTCAAATACTGATAGTACGAGATTGGAGAGAAAGATTCCTTTCTATTCCCTATCTTTTTACATCTTGAAAAGGCTATGGAACTCTTTAAAGGTTTCCATCGTTATAAAATTTAGCTATTACAAATTATACCAAAACTATAGAAAACGATTTTAAAAAGATTTAAAGATTTAAAAGATTTAAAGATTTATTTAACAACTTAAACATATTTACAATTGTAATGTTCGTAAACAGCAGCAATAGTGTTGAACTGTGTCGCTACTATTTACGCCCACCTCGGAGTACTTCACAAAACTTAGGAAACTAATGTTAATACTTAGATTCGTTGTATTATATTATGTATAGTAGATTGTATTATATTATGTATAGTAGATAAGGTGTATGCGTGTTTGTATTTGTATGTGTGTGTGTGATCAGCATAAGTGTGTTCTAGTTTGTTCGTGTGTGTGTGTTTATGTATGTATGTAGGTGTGTGTGTGGATGTGTGTGTACGTTCGTGTGGTTATACTCTTGCGTGATTATGTATGTATGAAGTGTATATTTAGATTATGCAGTAGAAATAAGTAATTCAGTCTCATCATAAGTATTAGATTTATATGTATTAGATTAATATGTATTATTTGTAAATTAACTCTAGACCTATCGAATATCGTCCTTGTAGCTCCGGGATTAGAATAGGGCTAAGGCATCCCCTGCCTGTCGTAACAGGTGACTAAAAGGGGCTTCCAGGGTTGCGGGCGGTTAGACTGGGAGCTCGACCTGTTCGGTCAAGCGACCCCGGGAAGGACGGCGGTATGTGTGGTCGCATACCGTCATAAAGACTAGACAGAGCGGTGGGCGCAGTCGCTCATCTGGCAGGAGCCCGATGGGGCAACGCGCTCAGAGGATTCCGGTTGCGTTCCTTTGGAGATCCCGGAGTCCTCTTTATAGCGCTGAGGACGGCCACCGGGGGGGTTTTAGTGCGGTAAAAATCCCACATAACCCTTCATCGCTCCCACTGCGTGGGGTACCTTTTGGACGTTTCCCCCTCGAGAACAAAAAACAAGACATCGAATACATACAATTGTTACTTATAGCAACCAAGTAGTTTAGTCAAGTTGTTTGTTTGTACAATACACCCTGAACGGTCGGTCGATAACTGTACAATATAACTTATCAAAAGAGATAGTTGACCGAGCTAGTTTGTATTATATCTCAACATACATTTCCATACACTTTAACATGACAAAAAAGTTGTTGGACTGAAAGTCGTACATATGCTCTAGGCCTAAACAAAGGCAAGTTACCATTAGAATCGACTAACAACTCAATTGCAGCCATTAAATGGAGCGTGAAGACAATAACCGGTAACTCTACAAACTAGATACGTATTCAAGTCTTTGGTGTTACACATACGGTTGAAAGTTCAAAATATTGTTAACGTAGGACGGGACTAAAGAGGGTGTAGTACAAGACAGGTGCAAAGTTGAGCAGGGTTCGACATTAAAAGTATTTTATGAATGATGCAGCTAACGAGCATGTAGTCCACCTGATGGTAAGTTGTCACTGCCGCGCATGGGCATCGTCTTTATTACATAGTATAAAACAAAGTCACTTCGTGCTGTCTGTCCCTATGTATGCCTCGATCCTTAAAACTACGCTATGGGTTTTAATGCTGTTTTTTAATGAATAGAGTGTTTCAAGAGCAAGGTTTTTATGTATAATACATGCATAATAAAGGGGCGCAACACTGATAATTTTAGATTTTTTACTTCCGGAACGAAGATCGCCGAGTCAGCTAGTTTTTTTTATATTTGGACGTAAAGATAACGCAGACGGATCACCTGATGGATAGGACGCAGTCACCGTCGCCTATGCATCGCCGACTTTAAAATTCTATAGAATAAGGGTTCTATCAGAAGTCTAAGATAGTCGCCTCATATAAAGTGAGCCGGCAACCACACGCTTCCAACACAAGAAATACATGACTCTAGAAAGGTGTGGTGTTAGTAGGTATCGAATCTACTACCACTTTGCTAATTAAACATTTTAACCTAAAGCCATCATTTTCCGGGTCAAAGACATATTATCTGTTTTATACTGATATCTAAGACATCAAAGGGCCGCTTTGTTTCAATATAGGTTTATTTATCAAAATGTACTGGTTATATTTTTTATTGGTTTTGTTTATCTAATCGTTAACTATATAAACGAACTTGATATTTATTTAGTTATTTCCTTAAAATTTTATTATATCAGGACCGTTTCGTGGTTATTTTATGGATATTTGTAACTGTAAGGCCACCCAAGGATACCTGTAAGCAACTTATTATAGAACTTGTACCTGAAGTAAATCAAAGATGCTTTGCTGCTCCCGAAGACTAAGATGGTCACCTTATATAACAGGCAACTACAGCCTTCCACAGACACGCCGAATTCCTTCACACTAGAAACCGATGTGGCGGTGATACTATCCCGATCGAACTTCACTAGTTCTACCACTTAGTAAAATTATTGCCGGCACAGTTTCATATGAGACAGCCATCATAGTGCTCTAGAGGAGCAACGTATCTGTAATTGACCTTAGATAGAACTGGTGTTATCGATGAAGTTGCTTATAGATGTCCATAGGCAGCATTGCAGCGAAGGTGGTATGGCATGGCAGCGAACGTGGTAGAACAGGTGGACTGAATGCTCTTTTGCTACTTCAGTCAGATAAAAAAAAAATAACTTACAATAAGCTGAACTGAATGCTTCTTTGTTGCTTCAATCTTACACAAAAACGCATTACCCAAGAGGGGTTTCTTAATCTCATTCTCAAAATGCGATACACGAAGATTGACAAAAACATAAACAATATGTCACGTCTAAAAACGTGTAGGTCCTATTAATCTTGTTAATGCGTTCTGTCTCAATTAAAGTTTTTGCCTGAATGGCATCGTAAATTAATTACCGAATAAACTTATTAGCTATGGATGGACGATCAAGCGTAACTCATAAATATTTATTGTATCATACGAAAAAGTTTATAATGAAACAGTATACAACAAGCATATGTGCTTGTAGCTTATATCACTAGATATACATTATTCGACTCCGACCTCACCACTTACCTCCGACCTTACGACTGACCACCATCTTTAAAAACACGCTTTTTACACTCATAGCCCCACAGTAGGATTTTCTCCTGTGTCGTGGGCACCCTGGACACACACAAGACGAATACACAAACACCCAGACCCAGAACAGGAATCTAAACTCATCATTCAGATACCTGTCTGGCCGGGAATCGAACCCAGAACACATTGCGCGACAGACCGGTATGGTAACCGCTGCGCCACGCGGGTCGCCAATCTCTATTTCTGGAATAAGGTGTTCTAATGGCTGATTCAGGAATTTCGTTTTGTGGAAAGAAGGGACGTGGAACATGACTTGGACGAAAATTTACCTTATATAATTAAAGCGATAATACGTCTTCCAAGAAGGAATAATTTAACAATAAAATGTGTTAAAGTTCAGTTTTTACAGGGGACGGGGTAACGGAGCCCCGTAATCCCAGCTGGGGACCGGGGATTAGGGGGCCCCGTTAGTTGTAATAATCTCACTAGTCACCCGTCGCAACGGTCAAAATTCGACCGTAATTTAAATTAAAAAACTAAATTTCATATTGTCCAAAGTAGAGCCAGTATTTCTCTAATTTAAATAAATTGTAATTGTATTTTTGAAGTGAAACTTCTTTAGGCGCATGAGGGTAAAATTTTTACAGATGAAACGTCACGCCAGTATGCAACGGAAGTGTCGGAAAAGAGAGAGAGTGATTGAGACCGATTGAGAGAGAGTAAGACAGGGCGAACGTAGCATGAGCAACTAGCCGTGGAGTGAGAGTAGGGAGCAAGCAAGTGAGAAAGATTGAGAGAAAAAGTGAGACAGAGCGAACGTCGTATCACGCCTTTTTCCCTTCCTCTTAATCTTGGAAATTTAAAGTTTTAGATTTGTATAAATATAAACAAGATTTATAAATTAGTTCGCCAAAGAAGTTTCACTTCTGACATGTGTCTGACTTTGTACTTTATACGCACGCATGTTTTTTTTTTAAGTTATTTTGAACGCAGCAGTTAAAGGTAAAAAGAGGTTTAGTAACTCAGCTGCATTTAAAAGCAATAGCGGGTATTTTGACAAAGACATCTGACATTTTTGACGTTATGTGTTTTCATAGTAAGACATTGAATGTTCTATTTCGTTTATTATGTGTTTGTGTCAAATGCAAGGTAGTGAGTGTAATGTGTTTTGGTTGATTTTATGTAAGTTTTATACATTGTTAGAAAAAAACATATTAGCATTGCACAATCCTTCTCAACATCAACAGTAACCGTGCTTAAATTCATACTCCTCCGCTTGCGGCAAGTATCTCAAAAACGAATCACACGTTTTTGCTTCACGTATTAATATCCCGGCATCGTTCCTGCGACGAAGGGGATTGAACAACAACTTGGACTTTCGAGCGGCAGATGCTCAAGCAAATGTTTAATGGTCTAACTACCAAAAAAGTACGAAACAACCTCGAAATAAGAATGTTTTATATAGATCAAATATCAATAAAATCAAATAATTTTTCAAAAATAAACAAATGTACCGTGAGAACACAGACGTTCACTCGGTAAATGTTAATGCAAATTCGATGAACGGAATCAATTGACCGCAGATTTGATTGAGACGTTTGACGATTACGCAAGAGACAGGCGGATAGCGGATCTACCCCATAGCGGGACGGATTGTAGTCAATCTTTCATTGAGCATCTAACTTACTGAGCTGTTTTTAAATATACTTCACATTGAGATTTAAACTTCAAACCAATGTATTCACAGTTAAATTACACAGCGGTGTTAAAAAATCGGAATCGGAAAAATCGGATTGATATAGATACGATTTGATTTTTTTAATTTAACGCATCTTTAACGTGGTGTTCTACTGCCAATGTGTCTAAGTTAAGCATTTTTAACTAAGGGACATAATATTGATAATAACCCGCCTTTTTTGTAATGACTGTTATCAATGATGTCGGCGTATACCTACTTTTTGTTTTTTTTTTAATTAAACCTGTCAATCAAAGATTACCCACGTAATTAATTAATTCATAAAATAATACTAGATACATACATAATATCCAGAAAAAACACAAGATACGATAAGAATGAAAATATAAAGCACCTTTATCGAATATCTAAACCCCGCTGTCGTTTATGCTTTATGCCATACACCAAATCTCAATACTGATAACAGTGTGGGCGGTCCCCGTTAAGCAATTCGAGACGAATTTCGTTTATTGAATTGTTATTGTTTTTTGTACTGAGACAACATTAACAAAAGGCATTGTGCCTTTGTACTCTCTGAGGCCGAGTTCGTTGGCTTTGAAATATCAGTTAGCTTTTTTAACATAAAATAAATAAAATGAGTATAGTCGGTTGAAAGCACGTTAAAATATATACCAGTTTTAATTTTTTTTTTATCTATATAGCTACTATTATTCTTTATAAAACAACGTTTGACTGTGACAAAATATTAAATAATTAAAATTAAATTAAATTTCATGATTATATGCATATACAAAATAATAACTTAAATTTAAAAAGAAACAAATTGTCAAATTAAACTACTGCCCCTAGGATGAGTTCCCAGAATGCGGGCAACATTACCTCATTGAATAGCAAGGCTAATTCTTTGACCAAAGTATGTGCCAGCTTTCTGATCGTTCGAAAATTTTCTGATCATTCTGCTATTATTTGTTGACTTTTCAGGTTCAGGACAGGGGTTCTATATAAATTACATATTCGATATCACTTCCAAGGACTAAAATAATGGCTTCTACTTCTGCCTGTTTCACTCTAAAAATAAGTGTACAGGTAATGGCTTTCCAACCCAATCAATTCTACTACCAGCTCGATGGCTCAACAGGAGACATCTTAATACTGATGAATAGATTATGAGGATGATATAAAAACATAATTATCATGTTGTCTTTAATCTTTAAGTCCAGCAGTGACGTAGTATGCATTCATGCAATTTTTTTTTTCGAGGGGGAAACCTTCTAATGGTACCCGACGCAGTGGGAGCGATGCAGGGTTATGTGGGGTTTTTACCGCACTAAAACCCCCCTCCTCGGCCGTCGTGGCCGTCCTCGGCGCTGAAAAGGAGGACTCCGGGATCTCGAAACGACTTCAACCGGAATCCTCCGAGCGCGCTGCCCCATCGGGCTCCTCCCAGATGGGCGGCTGGGCCCACCGCTCCGTCTAGTCTTTACGACGGTATGCGACCACACATACCTCCGTCCTTCCTGGGATTGCCTGACCGAACGGTTCGAGCTCCCACTCTAGCCGTCTGCAACCCCGGAAGCCCCTTTTAGTCGCCTCTTACGACAGGCAGGGGATACCGTAGCCCTATTCTGACCCCGAGGCTACAGGGACACAAGCTCCCACTCTAGCCACCCGCAACCCCGGAAGCCCCTTTTAGGCGCCTCTTACGACAGGCAGGGATACCGTAGCCCTATTCTGATCCCGGAACTACAGGGACATCATGCAATCATCTAGGAAATTTAGTCGGCGAAAAAACAAAACAGAAAACATCGCCAAATATAAATATTCTGCTGCCACTAAACCCTCCTTCTCTGCCAACGGTACACCACTGTCATTTCTCTCTATTTCTCTTTGTTGTTAAATATAACACGCGTCTCCTCAAATAAACTGCTAAATAAATATCCAAATACGTGCTTCTACATCACCATTCTAACGCTCTTCCCTAAAACAATAACATAAAAATAGAATGCTTTCAAACTTTCCAGGAATAACTGAATAGCGGCTTTTGGTCGTTATTTAACAATTCTAAAATTAACTAACAGCCGTGGAGTTTAGATTATTCCTCTTAATCCTATGAAGAACATCATTACGCTGTTTATATTAAATTATACCAAAAGTATTTTTATCGCTTTATAATTCTAAATGCATATATTGTTAGTTTATGATCCCACATTTTTTTAAGACTCAAGTAGCAAACAAGTATGCAGGCCACCTAATGGTAAGTTGTCATTGCCGCACTTGGACATCTGTAAGCAAATTCACAAAGGATCTTATCTGAAGAAAATCACGCATGCCTTATTGCTCTCAAAGACTCAGTAATTTGGTCGCCTCATATAAAAATTATTATGACAGAGTAATGTTAGCCGGCAACCACACCCTTCCATTAAAACGCAAGAATTGCTTCACGCTAGAAATAGGCATAGAGATCATCTTTGACCGTAGAGGTATACCTACGTTTTACAAATATTTTACTTTTGAAATTGCATTTATTTTAAGTTATGCAGTGATATGACTCATATCTTACAGGTATACATATTATATGTCGTCATGAACACCTGAATCAACATAGAACTGATCAATCGTGACAAAATATACTTTGCCTAGATATATTATCAAATCAAATCGTTTATTTGCTTGAATATATGTAGGTACATACACGTACGCTTTCTACACACATTGCCCCACACTAGGATATTCTCCTGTGTCGTGGTTACCATGGACACACAAAAGACGAATACACAAACACCCAGACATCATTCAGATACCTGTCTGACCGGGAATCGAACCCGGGGCCCATTGCACGTCAGACCGGTATGGTAACCGCTCCGCCACGCGGGTCAACAGGAACAAAAAATGTGGGTATGTAGCATAAACCTATTAAAGTCGCTTGATATTAGACCTCTAAGTATTTTTTGTGGTTTAGCAAAAACGGACAAGATAATGGCTTCATCTTCTACTGACAAAACACATTAATCTGAGATTTATTATGACAGAGTAATGTTAATACATATAATACACAATACATAGTTTTAACATTATGACTGACTGAAGGCTGATGGGCCTGGGGGAGGAGTTAGAGAGTTCAACCCCACCACTCTGGCGTCATCACATTACTGTCCCAATTTTTGCTCGATCATAATACGCGATAGCGTGTTGCCGAGTTTTCTAAAAATTAATAACTACCATACAATACACGTACATACATAATACAACCACACATAAACGGGATTTTTTTGCCCTTTTTTATAGTACGGAACCCTTCGTGCGCGAATCCGACTCACATTTAGCCAGTTGTTTTTCAAAGATTGTGGTTTTACTTAGAACCCTTATTTTGTTGCTTATGGACAACTCGACATTGGCGGCAGTGACCACTTAGACCATCAAGTAGACTGCATGCTCATGTGCTACTTCGATTGAAGGGTGTGGTTGCCGGCTTTCAAGACCCTTCCATCAAAACGCCAGAACTGCTTCAAGCTCATTGTAGTACAAAATATATGTAGGCGTGGCGGTAGTACTTCCCCGAACCACATTTCATGCTGGAAGTAAGAAAGGTCCTACCTGACCTTTCCTGTCGAACGTTATCCATCCATCCATCTATCAGCCTTTTGATGTCCACTGCTGAACATAGGCCTCCCCTAAATGGCGCCACTGCAACCGGTCCTGTGACCTCTGAATTCAACGGTTTCCCGTCTTCTTCAGGTCATCGGTCCATCTGGTAGGGGGGGCGACCTGTACTCCTTTTGCCTAAACGTGGTCGCCACTCGAGGACCTTCCTTCCCCATCGGTTATCGGTCCTGCGAGCGATGTGGCCGGCCCATTGCCACTTCAGCCTACTAATTTTGAGAGCTATGTCGGTAAGCTTCGTTCGTCTAAGGATTTCATCGTTGCGAATCATGTCTCGTAGCGAAATTCCGAGCATAACCCTCTCCATAGCACGCTGAGCGACCCTGAGTCTCCGAATGAGGCCTACAGTGAAGGACCACGTTTTGGCGCCGTAGGTCATCACTGGCAACACACATTGCTCGAATAATTTCGACTTCAGGCACTGAGGAATTGTGGACGATAAGATACTACGAAATTTCCCGAACGCAGCCGAACGTTATAAGTTCTACTATCTCGCCAAGTCGGTTTAATTATTTTTCAGCACAAGTGTCATGTGAATAAAAATACCACACCATAATGTATGGCACCCATTACGATAATTGCATATGGGATGCGCTACGTTAGCGTTACACTGCGCCGGTTTTTGCTGGAATTTATATGGGAAATAGCCCGCCATGGAATGTTAACGTTGACGTGTTGAGCTGCATTTCGTTACACATTCTTTTGTATGTGGCAGTGGTTCTCAATTTTAATGCGGTAAGTTAAAAATCGAAGTGAAAATGGTGTTTGTCCGGAATAGCAAAATCTTTTTGTCTGAGATCGTTTCATAAGTTGAGAGAATAGGCAGGTTTCCTCTGTAATAGTGTAAGGCAGCGTTTCCCAACTTTACTGCAGCGGACCAATTCAAAACGCTATAACTCGCGTATTTTAAAATGTATTTTTGCCTTAACTTATATAGCAACAACCTGTCCACCAATTCGCTCTTGGCCAGCGCTGTGGACTATGGCCTAAACTCTCTCATTCTGAGAGAAGACCCGTGCCCAGCAGTCGGACAATAATGGTTTGACAAGAGATCCCAAAACTTCAAAACTATTTATTTTTAACTACTTAAATGTAATACCAAAGGAGCATGCAGTCCATCTAATGGTAAGTGTTCGTTGCCACCTATTGACATATGTTAGCATTTTCTTATAGAACATAGATTCTATATGAAGTCAATCACAGATGCTCCCGAGCACTAAGATAGTCGCCTCATATAAAAATGTGCCGGTAACACTGCCTCAACGAAACGCATGAAATACTTTGCGCTAGAAATACGTGTTATATAGTATTACATAACAAAACTCGTAAAAGATAAAACCACAGAGGTCTATCATAAATTATTAAAATTTATGATAGAGCAGATGCCCTTAATCACGATAGCTCAAGGTTTTCAAATATGGCGTCATAATGACATTTTTGAGCCAAGTGGATCACCTTGGAGGCGTCTATAAAATTCCATAAAAGCGTTAATTCTCAAGGCTTGTTTATATAAGGCGGTTTGAACGCTCGGTTTAACTTTTTTTTTATTTGACTGAAGTAGCAAACGAGCATGCAGTCCACCTGATGGTAAGCGGTCACTGCCGCTCATGGACATCTGTAATCAACTTCATACAGAACATGGGTTCTATCTGAAGGCAATCACAGATGCGTTGCTACTCCCGAGGACTATGATGGTCGCCTCATGTAAAAGTGTGCCGGCAACCACACCCTTCTATCGAAACGCAAGAAATGCTTCACGCTAGAAATAGGTGTGGCGGTGGTACTTCCCCGGTTGAACTACACTGGTTCTACCGTGCTCGAACGTGGTGAATTATTTATTTATATTTATGTGTGTCCACCAATTCATACTTAGCCAGCGCGGTGAGCTATGTCCTAAAACTCTTCATTCTGAGAGAAGACCCGTGCCCAGCATCGGGACAATAATGGGTTGACGAGATTTATGTGATCTCAAACAGATATACACGGACAAGAATATCTGGTGACAAAATTTTGTTGTATATAAGATGTTCTTTTTGTCATATTTATCTAACGGACTTCAACCCCGTTCACAGATAGAAAGTAGTAGAACAGATATTAATACGTGAATCAAAAACTTGTGCGTTCAAAGTAACTTATAAATTATTACATTTTATTTAAATTAGAGTAATATTGGGGCTACTTTGGACAATATGAAGTTTATTTTTTAAATTTAAATTACTGGTGAATTTCGACCGTTGTGACGGTTTACAAGTGGTAGATAGATACGGCGCTACTCCCAAGGACTAAGATAGTCGCCTCGTATAAAAGTGAATCGTGTCCAATGCAAGGTAGTGAATGTAATGTGTTTTTAGTTGATTTTATGTATGTTTTATGCATTATTTGAAAAAAATATTAGCATTGCGCAATCCTTCTCTACATCAACTATAACCGAACCGTATGAAATTACGCACAATTTCATACTCTTCCGCCTGCGGAAAGTATCTTAAAAACGGATCACAAATTTTTGCTTCACGTATTAATATATAGATATTCTATTTGAAGTTGCTTATAGCAAACGGGCATGCTGTCTACCTGGTGGTAAGTGGTCCTTGCGTAATTGGACATCTGTAAGTAAATTAATACGAACTAAGTGTTCTGAAGTCAATTACAGATGAGTTGCTACTACAGATGACGAAGAGGATGGGTTCAATTAAAAGCGAGGCAATCTCATCTTTTCACCGAAACATAAGAACATAATATGAGGTTCACGGTATTAATAAGTACTGTCCCGGTCGAATCATATACCATCTTGCAAACTTTAATATATAACGACCCGCGTGGTAGAGCGTTTACCGTAGCAGTCTGATACGCAATGGGTTCCGGATTCGATTCCCGGTCAGACAGGAAAGGTGTTCCTGTATTCTTTTTGTTTGTCACACACATGGCATATAGGAGATAATCCTAGAGTAAGGCTATGAGCGCACAAAGCATCTATTAATCATTATTTGTAATATGTGCCTTTATATCTAACAAAAGCATTATAGACATCCATCCATCAGCCTTTTGCAGTCCACTGCTGGACATAGGTCTCAAGGTAATCCAACAATTTCCCGCTGCTTCTCTCCAGATCATCGGTCTCCCTTGTGGGGGGCGACCTGTGCTGCTTTTGCCTAAACGTGGTCGCCGCAAGGACCTTTTATCTCTATCGGTTATGGGTTATTCGAGCAATATGGTCATTATGGTCAATATGGTCATTCGAGCAATATAGCCCATTGTCAATTCAGCTTGCTAAGACCTACGTCAGCAAGCTGTATTCGTCACGGATTTCATAGTAGCGAATCGCGTGGCGGAGCGGTTACCCTACCGGTCTGACGCGCAATGGGTCCCGGGTTCGATTCCCGGCCAGACAGGTATCTTAATGATGAGTTTAGTAGATTCATATTCTGGGTCTGGTTGTTGGTGTATTTGTCTTGTGTGTGTCCATGATACACCCGACACAGGAACAAATCCTAGTGTGGGGGTATGAGTGTAGAAAGCGTATATTGCTTGAATAACCAGACAAATAACAGCATGAGCATCCCCTTACTACAAGTGTCAACAAACTGAAAGTGGTCGTCGATCATCAGGTATCATTACCCCGATTTGCAAGTCACATGTGAGTGGATCTCGGTTTCGCTGGGAAAGTGCTGTCACGGTACGGTTGGCGCGTTTTTATGCAACGCCGGGTTTGAGGGATAAGCGGCGAGCGGTTTTACTTGGACCACGTCAAATCTGGATTCATGCTGGGCACGCGTCTTGAAAGAGTTTTAGACCATAGTCTACCATGCTGGCCAAGAGAAAAGTGGTAGACCTCACACTTTTGAGAACTGAACTTAATAACGTTTAAAAGAAGTTTTACGTTAACATCACGACATATTCCTTTACGGATTTAGTGTTAAGAACCGAAACAGTAACTTAAAATAAGATAAAAGTATACTAAAACATGGCGTCCTATATTTTGTACACTATTTATCACTATAAAGCAAAATTTACGTTCTTTCATAGATAAATAGTAAATGATATTATTAACATATTCACATATTTAACGCCTGTGCATTTACTTTTACATCTAAACGTTTATGAATATTTAAAAACTAAGTACACGGGTATTCTTTTGGTGTAGTTAGGTTGGCTTAGTTGTATGTGATAGGCAGCTTAAGCGGCGATACGTTTGAGGTATAATTATATATGTAGATATATGCATGGAAAAATGAAGACAGGTAAGAAAGAGGCTTTTAATATAACACAGTGATAAAACATTTAGCACAGTAATCTAGCCCGTTACTTATAACTCGCTGTATAATATGACTTGTACCACACTCCCCTGATCTTAAGATTATTTACGTTCATGAATAATTGAATTTCATGTTGTAACGTGTATTTAGCACGCGTTTTATCTGCTCCGATATTTGTAATTGGATTAAATTGTTGCATAATAATTGCATTTCTAAAATACATGCAAGTTTTGTTTTCTATTTGTTTATTGTGTTTTTTTGAAGTGAAACTTCTTTATCGGGGTTGGAAAAAAATTTAGTGTAACATTTTTTCGTTACGCGTCATCTTTTTCTGTTACGCGCCATCTTTTTCTGTTACGCGCCATCTTTTTTCCGTTACGCGCCATCTTTTTCGATTAGATTATTAGATAAAGTTTATTAAAAGCCTTTTATTAAACTTTATCTAATTTAACTTTATTTAACCAATTTCTGTAAAGTTGCATATAGTAAATTATTTTTTGAAAAATAACGTCATAAAGAAGTTTCACTTCTTACGAGTTTACGCTAGTACACGCACACATTTTTTTATTTTTTTTTATCTCATCGAAGGAGCAGACGACCATGCAGTCCACTTGATGGTAAGTGGCACTGCCGCCCATGGACATCTGTAAACAACTTCATATGGAACATGGGTTCTATCTGAAGTCAATCACAGATGCGTTGCTACTCCCGAGGACTAAGACGGTCCCTTTATACATAGAAGTGTGCCGGCAACCACACCATTCCAACGAAAGGCAAGAACTGTTTTACGCTAGAAATAGGAGAGGCGGTGGTACTTTCCCGGTCAACAACACAGGTTCTACCACCTTCAACCTTGTTTTTTTTTACAATGAATTTACCAACTGGGTACCTCTTTCTATTACTTACTGTGTATTCCTTACGTCATAATATTTTTCCGAGCGTGTATTTGGCACGCGTCATATCTTCAATATTTGTAATTGGATTAAGTTGTTGTATAAAAATTGCATTTCTAAAATACATTTGATATTTTCTATATTTTGATTGAAAACAAAAGGATGTTGTACATAAATTTACTTAAATGTTATCATTACTTTTTCATGAGATTTACTAGCAGACCCGGCGAACTTCGTTCCGCATAATAGTGAAAAATCTAAGATTATCAATGTTCCTCCACTATATCATGCATATATAGTACATAAATACCTTTCTCTTGAATGACTCTATCTATTAAAAAAAACTGCATTAAAATCGGTAGCGCAGTTTTAAAGATAGCGCGAAGCGACATTTTTTATACTATGTAGTGAAGTAGCAAACGAACACGCAGTCCACCTGATGGTAAGTGGATACTGCCGCCCATAGATATCTGTAAGGAACTTCATATAGGACAAGATTTCTATCTGAAGTTAAACGCATCTGTGATGCGTTGCTGCTTCCGAGGACTAAGATGATCGCCTCATAAAAAAGCGAGCCGATTAATTACTATATATTCCTGATGTTGGAATAATTCTGTCATAAAATGATTGAAAAGAAATGAGAAATAAGTAAAATTGTTAAATTATTTAAACAAAAAACACGACTTCTTAAAAACTACTGTTTTTCAACACATAAATATGCTCGAAGTACTTTACCATGCTTAGACAACATGATAATTAATTTTAATATGAATTATATCATTAAAGGTAGTTTGTTTATTAAATGAACTTATTTAGTTTTAATACGTAATTTGGATTACGTATTAAAACGTAATCCAAATTACGTATTAAAACCTAGTGATTTTTTTGAAAAAGTAAAATTTTTGAATAAGAAGTATGAAAGAAAACCTCGTAGACTCATTAAATTCTTTACAAACTGGCGTTTAAATTATTACGTAATTAAAAATTTGTTCACTGCACATTCACTCATTCATAGCTTATAAAAGCTTATTTAGGTCATATATGAAGAATTTTTAAAAAAGGACGAAATTCAGAATTACATCGTAATTAATACGGTATTTTTGGTATAATGAGACATTTTTATAACTACAAAGTTTTTAGGTACTCTGCTTACACGAAAGATAGACGAGACAACACGAGAAAATATTGAAGGTACTTTAGTTTACCCACATACGTTAAGTAGCCTCCAGGTGGTAGAACCAGTGTAGTTTGACCGGGGAGGTACCACCGCTACACCTATTTCTAGCGTGAAGCATTTCTTGCGTTTCTTTGGAAAGGTGTGGTTGCCGGCCTATTTTTATATGAAGACTATCTTAACCCCCGGGATAAACCCATGTTCTACATGAAGTTGCTTACAGATGTCCATGGGCGGCAGTGACCACTTACCATCAAGTGGACTACATGCCCGTTTGCAACTCCAGTCAAATAAAAAAAAGCAACTGGCTGCATTTCCATAAAATTTGGCAAACAGTTTACAACCCAGATTATTCCATAGAAACTCAGTAAACTTGGCCAAAGCAGGCGAAGCAGCGGGAATAAGCTAGTAGACTTAATACGGAAGATAGAGCAAAACGTTCAATAAACGATGTGTGGTATGAATTAACGGACGGTTACAGAGTGACAGCGAGTGCATAATATTAGTGCGTCGGAGATCAATCGGTTATATTTAGTTACGACCTACGACAACCGCCATAGATTATAAATGAAACAGAAGACGGTAAAGGGTGTAATATTGAAGTAACAACCGAGGAGCAGCCCACCTGTTAGGATGTTATCACTGCCGCCGATGGATATGTGTAACCAACTTCATATAATACAGGGGTTCTACCCAAAGCCAATCACAAATAAGTTGTTACTTGTTGCTCGCTCGCTCGTTGACCGCTCCGTAATAACGTCAGCCGTCATCAATATTGTTTCAATAAAATGCAAAAACTGCTTCACGTTAGGTTAACTTAGGTTATTCATCGGTCATTATTTTACTATATTACTAATATCTATTTATATATGTGTAAATTATGAGGGTGTCGTATGATTGTTACACATTCAAGCATTAACAACTGGCTGGATTTCCATATTTGGTACACCAATAGTTTAGGACTCAGATTATTACACAGAATACTCAGTGAACTCGGCCGAAGCGGGCGTACCCGCGGTAAAAGCTAGTCGACAATATACGGAAGATAAAGCAAAATGTTCAATAAACGATGTGTGGTATGAATTAACTGACGGTAACAGAGTGACAGCGAGTGCATAATATTAGTGCGTCGGAGATCAATCGGTTATATTTAGTTACGACCTACGACAACCGTCATAGATTATAAATGACACAGAAGAGTGTAAGGCTCTTTTGAGCCTATTACATCTGACGATTCGGTCGTGTACGAAATGGTCTATTCCTTTACACTTTTAAAAGTAATATAATGGTTTTTTTTATAGATTAAAAGTAGCAAACGAGTAACAGTCCATACGATGGGAAGCAATCACTGCTGACGAATGTCGTCTATAACCATAACTATAACATAATTGGTATATAAAACAGAGGATTTAACTGAAGCCTATAATACATACGTTGTTACTCTTGAGGACTAAGATATTCGCCTCGTGATTAGGTCTGTCGGCAACCACACCATTCTAAAGAAACGCATAAACTTCAACACGTTACAAATACTATGAGGGTGGTACCTAAAAGCGTCATAGTTATTTGTATCGCGATGTTGTTCATGCATTTCATTAGAGAAGTCTCTAATCGAACCACATATTGTAACCGACTTTATGAACTTTACCATTTCATCCTTAGAGATCTATGCTCATGTGATCTTATATTACAACGCGAATCCTTGCCACGTAGTAGTGATGTAACGAATGTTACTATTTGACATTCGCAAATGCGAATGCGAATATTCCTTACTCCGCATTCGCGAATGTCGGTTTTTTCAGTTCTTGGCATAGAGTACCGGAGGATATAAATTTGACAACCTTATTTTTTATTGGGTGACCAAACTCTGTTCCAATTAAATTTGGCGACCTTTTTTGGAACGCACTGTAATTCAATATTCGCAAAACATTCGCACAATTTTCATCAATGCGAATATCTAAAAACAATCAAAGGTGGGAGATCCTGTGTAGTTCGACCTAGGAAGTACCACCGCCACACCTATTTCTAAAACCTGAAACAGTTCTTGCATTTCGATAGAAGGATGGGGTTGCCACAACACAAGGCGACCATCATAGTCTCATGTTCTGTATGTAATTGATTACAGATGTCTATGGGCGGCAGTGGCCACTTACCATCAGGTGAACTGCATGCTCGTTTGCTACTTCAGTCAGATAAAAAAAAAATGCGAATGCGAACATTCGTTACATCATCACCACGTAGGCACAAAACATCTACCTAGGCCTCTCTACAAATACCTCACCATTGTTATAGGTCAGTGACACACCTATCGAATGTGGGCGGGTAATGCTTTTTGCTGGTGGTAATTTATGAGATTGTCACGACTGAACCGTACTGAACCACACCTTCGAGAGCAAACCTTCTATATGATGTGAGTGAGGGCTTAATATTGTTCTGCGAAATCCCAGTAACGTACAAGCAATGAAGCTGAAGGTATTTCAATATTACCAATGTCATGTCAATACATCTTTTTATAATAATCTTAGTATTAAAAAACAGTTCTCAAAATTACCGCTATGTAACTAAGAATTTACATTTGATCAATAGTTTTTTAGCAAATTAAGGTATTTAGTATTCTGTTTTTTGTCCCTTTATTCCCGGGACGAGATTCCATGGTCCCAGGACTAAAGGGACTGCTATGTTGTTATATTCGAATAAACGGGAGTTCCGGGTTGCGAATAAGAATGGGAGCTTGAACCAACCGGCCAGCGTACTCGAGAAGAACGGCGATATAAGTGGTCGTTAGCACCACGAACACCAGACGGTCTGGTAGGCTTGTATATCCTTTTGGAGCTCCTGGAGTCTTGTTGTTAGTGTAGATAACGGCCACCAGGGGATTTAGTGGGAAAAAATTCGCATAACCTAACCTCGCTCCCACAGCGACTGGCAACTCAGTATGGTTTCCCTCTTAATAGAAAAAAGACGTTCGTGCTTAATCCCAGGAACTTACGACATAATTATTTTTAATTACAATAATTACGTCCATATTGGGCATAAACGAGTATCACACCATTTCATCGAAGCAATAAGGTTTATTAGCGATCTTCAAATTCTTACTTTTCTTTCTTTCAATGTTGCCCGTTCCCAGTACTAATTGTTTTGCCGTTAAACGCGCGTCCGCGCATTCTTTGCTGGCAACACCAAACGTACCTAAAAAGAAAAAAGTTTGATTAGTTTTAAAAGTGAATGGTTCTGTAGAATACAAAAAAGGTGACGCTGAATATGTAGTGTTTAAGAAATCGTCGAGCGACTCCGATAACAGCGCTTCAAACAAGTAATAGTAGGCAGAAATAATTGTAGCGGTTATGATGGCGTAGTCAAACCTCAAAGGGTATTAAAGTTATATAAATTAGTTATTATAATGTATCATGTGGTAGCTCAAGTTGTTCGGGAAGGTATCACCTATAATTGTATGCTGCTATAATTGTATTTAAAAAATGGTTATAATTCATTACCATGTAAAAAAACATTATTGTAATTATATTAAAAAAATGGATACAAATAAGAAAAAGATAAACCCGCTGAGTTTCTTGCCGGACCTTCTCAGTTGAGGTCGTATTCCGGTCCGGTGGTAGTGTAAGAAAAAAAATGTAACTGACAATTTGTAAGTGCTCCCGTAGGCCTATACAAAATAAAGACATTTCATTTCATTTTTCATCAATTGAAAGCATATCAAATACTAAAGCCAGTACTGTGAAGTTTTATGCCCGTTATATGAAGTTAATTAAAATCAGATCTTATCTACTTTAAGGGTTTTCCTACCAAGACCCTAACGATCTTCATAAAGGCCTACAGCTAGACAGTCGGTATGCGACGCACGTGCACAGTCCGTTACGTCCAGACATAGTTTCTCAGACGAGAGGAGGTTTCTTAATGTTGGTACTGTTATTGTGACCACATTAGTGTATCTGGGCTGATCCTGTCCAGAATGCGAGTTTACTATAGTAGGGGAGCCCAGGATGCTAAATGTGGAGTTACTCGAGCGTCGCGGAAACTTATTAGGTTTGGTAGATTAAATGATAGGAAGGATAAGTGGTCCTATAATGTTTTCTCGTTGAGTGGTGGGATAAGCGTCTACAGAGTTTAAAATTTTTAAAAAATAATCTATGATATGGAATTACTCGAATGCATCATATTAGGGCAAAGTGAGGTTAATTACACCCTAAAATATGTCTAATTTGCTATTCTGACGATTTAAGTGTATCCTTGGGGAGTAGGAGGTTAACAAAGTTGCATAATAAGTACGACGTCATGACTCACTCAAGCGCGCCAGATTAGGATAAGCGGAGGTGAATTAGAACCTGAGATGTGTCCAATTTGCTAATCTGACGATTTGAGCGTCACCTAAGGGGGTGGCAGGGTTACTAAGTTCCCCTGGGAGTACCCACCTATGCTAAGGTCGCATACTGGCTGGAGGTACTTATCAATATATAAAGTATCTTACTTCATATTAATCTGCCGCGCTCGAGTATGTCCCAAAATCCCCTCTTGGGCTCCCCTACTACTACACACAATATTAAACGTAGCTCGAGGAGTTCAACCTAATACCGTAATAGGTACCTTCTTGTTTTATCGTTTCAGTAAGTTTCGTTTTCACCAGGTGGTAGAACCAGTGTTCGACCGGGGAGGTACCACCGCCACACCTATTTCTAGCGTGAACCATTTCCTCCGTGAGATGAAGTGAGGATTCCCAAGTAGTCAGGGTATTTTGTGTTACGATGCATAATTTATTTTATTTAATGCTATTTAGGTGCAGTCTCATCGAAAGAGTAACATAAAAGTGCAATACTTATAGTTATTAAAATATTGTTCATAGCATGTAATATGGTCATAGCATTTATTGATATCTCTATGATGTTGATAAAAATCGCCCCTTCATGCTCTTCTATTCTACTCGCACATGGCGCCATCTTTAAAAATTATATTTGTCGTAAGTTCGCAGATAAATTATAATTATAATAAACTAACTGTACTCTGCGAGCATTGCTACTCCATCACAAAAAAAAATACCCCAGGAACCTTCGTGAGCTTATGAATAACAACTTTGCTAAAGATCATCACATGATCAAATGAATAGTTTACGATTCCATAGAAGACATACAAACATTCATTTTTATAAAGAAGATATCATAAATTATAATACCTATATGTTTTTGTTAAATAAAACCAATCTTCATCATAATATTCCACGCTTACCTCGGACTAAACAATGCCATATACAAAGAAACTATGAACACTACATTGTATGAACTCGTAGTACTTAATTTCCGTTTCGCCTGACCGGTTGGAATAACTAGCGACAGGTGACTCGGTGCTGTAGTGACCGTGACTCATTTATCAATGACGGGATAACAGGTGTAGTAAAGCTCAATCATAATACAGCAAACATTGAAATTCTAAACCGCCAAACAGGCTAATACTCGTTGGAAGCAGAAATAAGGTGGGTAGAAGACGATAGAAAAGCAGGATTCAGAAGTATGGGGCCGTTTGGAGTAGTAGCTCTTGTCTTGATAATTAACTCCCGAAAGTGATGTAGGTTGTTCTAACATCCATCACTTTCTATTGATTATTAACATTTTTCTTTATAAAATATCCAATCAATGCAATTCACTCAGACTTGATTAAGTCACTGGTAGAAACAGAAAAGTTCTTTCTAATAAAAATCGTATCGACACAAAACTTAAACCATAATACCAAAAAGTCTAAAATTAGATTTGTTCTTCGTTGTGGATGTTGGAAGACACACAAAGAAGACATAAACATCCATGTAGATCCATCATTATCATGATCATCATTATCATGTAGATCCATCATCATCACAGGTCTGATTACTGAAATCTAACCTGGAATCGCCAACGTATCAGATCGTGACTACGCCAAACGGATCGTCGCAATTTATATTCATCGGATTGAACGAGCATACAGTCCACCTGATGGTAAGTGGGCACTGCCGCCCACGGACATGTATCAGCAATTTCATATAGCACAAAGTTTCTACCTGAAGTCAATCACAGTTGCGTCGCTACTCCTGGGGAATAAGACGGTCGCCTCATGCTAAAGCGAGCTGGCAACCATACCTTTTCACCGAAACGTTAGCACTGCTTCTCGCTAGGAATAACTGTAGCGGTAGTTGCTACCCAAACCATATAGTCCTTACATCATGAAAACTTTAAATTTCGCGGAGAAATAAGTGTAGCGGTGGTACCTCCCTGGTCGAACTACACTGTTGCTACCACCTGGTAATATAAAGTCGTATTTGAAGTCCTCATGATGAGCAGTAATAGCCTAATGGTTGAAACTTGCCCTCTCGACCCAAGCACGCACCACTGATTTATGTGCGTATTAAAAATTAATTATCACTGCTTTTCGGTGAAGGAAAACATCGTGAGGAAACCTATACACCCGAGAGTTCTTAAAAAAAAAGTTCTCGGAGGTGTGTGAAGTCCACCAATTCGCACTTGGCCAGCGCGGTGGACTATGGCCTAAACTCTCTCATTCTGAGAGAAGACCCGTGCCCAGCAGTGGGACAATAATGGGTTGACGAGAATGATTCAAAGACCTTCCATTATCATTTCTGAGTCAATACACACATGAACATACATTTTGTATAGTACACGTTGACAATACGTTCCGTTCCGCATGACCGCTTAGAACATGACAGGTGACTCGGTACTGAAGTGGCCGTGACTCATTTATCAATGGCCGAATAGCAGGTATTGTATCGTAAAATCAATTGACAACATTTGTATTCACAAGTGCTCTTGAAAGTAACAGATTGTAATGATCAATTTGACGTAAACAGAAAGTAATAGACTTTAAGACAGCAATTATGAATTCCGTTGCAAGAATTTTCTACTTCGGTGCACATAACATGTTCGTGTCGGACTTCGGGTATTTCATAAGACTGACGTTGATTTTTTTTATAAGAATAAAGTACCAAGCGAGCGTTCAGTGCATCTGTAGGTAAGGAATCCTACTATCCTACTTCCTACTAATATTATAAAGGCGAACGTTTGTGAGTGTGTATGTTTATTACTGCTTCACGTATAAACGGCTGGTGCGATTTTCATAAAATTTTATAGGAAGTTAGCTGATACTCTGGATTAACACATAGGCTACTTTTTACTGTGGAATATCTTATTCTCAAGGGACAATCGATACATCGATTTTATTAACGCGGACGAAGCGGCGGGGTTCAGCTAGTCAACTATACATGTATAAGAAATTATTATTCTAGTTTTATGGTATTCAGTATTTGCCAAGAGCATCTTTGGGCCTAATGGTTGAAACTTGCCCTCTCGATCGGGAGGTCCGAGGTTCAAACCCAGGCACGCACCAATGATTTATGTGCGTATTAGAAATTAATTATCACTGCTTTTCGGTGAAGGAAAACATCGTGAGGAAACCTACACACCCGAGAGTTCTTAAAAAAAAAAAAAAAGTTCTCGGAGGTGTGTGAAGTTCACCAATTCGCACTTGGCCAGCGCGGTGGACTATGGCCTAAACTCTCTCATTCTGGGAGAAGACCCGTGCCCAGCAGTGGGCCAATAATGGGTTGATGCGATCTTTGGGCCACCTTTGGCGGACAAAATGGGCCTAAATTTTAGCTTTAGTGAAACATTTCTAATAACGGTCATAATTAAAGGAACTATAAGGAATACATGACATCGTAGCGGAGATGATAAATAGCAATTAAAACTGTTAAACATTTTAGAAAAAACTAAAACACGCTATTGCTAAACAAATCATATTATTGTATTGTCATCAGTCCTTGATACGTGTACATTTTCAGAATTATTAAGGATTCTGGGAACCGGTGGAAATTGAGCTCAAAGATTCTGTTACTATATACAACCCAAGCTAACATAAAGCGTATAAAATTGTTATCATTTTTCGGTATGTTGCATATAAATTTCCATTAAGTACTTAGAAGTAGATATACAAGCACCATATACCTTTAGTGTAAAAGATTTTCGATTCGTTATAATATTTATTTTAACATAACTTGAAACTATGTATCTTAGCGTTTTCGAATGGACTTTGATTTCGGGTGAAGATTGGGGTAATAGCTGAATAATCGGCCCTCGGACACGGCCAAAAATCAACCTTCGATCGGACACAACTCTAGTCTATGGTGTCTCACCTAACTATAAACTGTAGAGCTCAGATAGCAAACAAATTAAAGAGTAGGTACGCATTTTAGAACTGTTATCATTACATAGAATAGAAAATAAGACATGCGGAGGGTGCGTGTCCAGATATTTTTTCGACAGTGACAGAACGGCTGTCTCATTTTTAACAGACTTCCAAAAAGGAGGAGTCCTCAATTCGTCTGTATTTTGTTTATATTTGTTACCTGATTTTTTTTTATCTGATTGAAGTGGCAAACGATGCAGTCCACCTGATTGTAAGTGGTCACTGCCGCTCACGGGCATCTGTAAGCAACTTCAAATAGAACATGGGTTCCATCTGAAGTCAATCACAGATGAGTTGCCACTCCCGAGGACTATGATGGTCGCCTCATACAAAAGTGTGCCGGCAACCGCACCCATCCATCGAAACCCAAAAAAAGCTTCACGCTAGAAATAGGTGTGGCGATAGTTCTACCACTGATTACTCCGGACTTGTTGAACCGATTTAGATGTTTTTTTTATTTGAAAGGTAGTGTGTGACATGGGGTCCCTTTTTTAGTTCACTTCTGACAATGGCATCGATAATTCTCTAATAAATATAAAGTCCTCACCCTTTGCACGCTTATACAGTCAAAGGTTTGCATCATTATAACCTACATTATATATGCGAAGTGATATTAAAAAACGACATTTACCTACTTCAACATTTATGCATAGATACAGAGGAGATTGTACACATAGAAATCGTGGTAACTTTGTACACAATTCTAGTTAAATGTCCTTAACATTTGAAAGTGACATGTTTTGTTACAAATTATAAATTGAGCAATTTGGACGCAATAAATCAGATGTGTAACTTTTATAAATTATATTGTCTGTCTTATCAGACCAAAAAAGATAGACAAGTTACCGTGAAACTATGTCTACCTATATACGATTTATTTTATTATAACAATTTGTCGCTACATAGTATAAAGCAAAGTCGCTTCTCGCTGTCTATACCTATGTATGCTTATATTTTTAAAACTACGCTACAGATTTCAATGAACTTTTAATAGATAGAGTGATTCAAACACTAATAAGTTTAGATTTTTGATTTTTAGGCGGAACGAAGTTCGCCGGGTCAACAAGTATAATATATTTTATTAACAAAAGGAAACAATATATGGAGAGCCAGACATTAGTATAGAAAAATAATTGTAATCGAAGTATCGGGCTTTTAAGTTGGTATACCTATTTATAAGATACTTATTTCCGCGACTCGATCCTTTGTCGTTCTCGTTTCGTTTCGGTTACAGTATTTTTGACGGTCATGAGTAGGTATTCTACATATGTGGTAATCAAGATGATAAACTGTCTGCGTGTCAAATTTCAGCGTAATCCGACCAGTAGTTTCTGCGTGAAAGAGTAACAAACACGTACATCCTCACAAATTTTATAATTTTAATAATAATAATAAAATTCATTTATTGCCTCATAAAAAAAAACGTAATAATTAACGGGTAGGTACTCACCATGTAAAAAGCATAAAATAATAATTAAAATGTATCAATTCCGCGATAATATTACTCCAAAATCATAAATTTTATAATATTTTTAAGAAGTAAAATTAGTATAGATAGTAATGAAACGGTGGTGGTAAGTGGAATGTTTATTTACTGATACATTACTTAATTGTGTTATTCTACTTTTTTAGAAGCCGATTACTAATGAGTTTACAATGATTTATGTACTAGTCTTATAGGTCTAAAGGTTAACAATGATATTCTTCTTTTATAAGATTGAAGTAACAATTGAGCACGCATTCCACCCAAAGGAAAGTGGCAACTGCCGCCCGTGCACATATATGTATGTCGACGGGTCCCTAGAACAAAATCGTATATGAAAAATTACCTTTATTTATTTTATTTATTTATTTATTTTGATTTCTTACGCCAAGAGAACTTATTCAATAAGTTTCTAAATAGCTATTACAATCACCTATTACAGTCAACAAAGTTTCATACCATCGATAATAAATAATAATTCATAATCAATCTGAGATAACACGAGAGTTGAGCACAACTGAGTGCCCCTAAAACATAGAGAATCAGGACAAGCATGTCTAGATTTTTTTAATATTCCTTCATTTCTTCACCATAACAAAGACATTTAACACAAAAGAGAAAACGATTGCAGCCGTCAACCGACAAAAATAAAACAAAATCAAATCATACTTCATACTAATATTATAAAGGCGAAAGTTTGTAAATGTTTGTTACTTCTTCACGTCTAAACGGCAGGAGTGATTTTCATAAAATTTGGTAGGGAGTTAGCTGACACTCTGGATTAACATATAGGCTACTTTTTACCACCTAATTCCTACGGGACAATCGATACATCGAGTTCTTTAAAGCGGGCGAAGCTGCGGGGTTCAGTTAGTCAAATATAAAATACCCATGAATTAAAAACGAAATTACCAAAGTGCAAAAGATTACAATCCTTGCAAAATGTTATCTGTGTAAACATTACAAAAACTCATTATAACAATATGAAATATCAACCGACAGATTGACAAATACAGACGTCGTGAGAGTTGATTAAAAAGCAGATGCCAATCAATTTTTATTTGCCGCCAAAAAAATAAAATTGCATTCAGTTTCATCCGAATCGGATTTCGAAGTGGGTGCCAAAAAGACGAGATTGGTATGAATTCGTTCGATATATATTTTTATTTAAAATGGCGTCAATATCTAAGTATACGCTCGTTCTAAAGATCTAAATGGAAAATATTAGAGATGTGCCGAATATTCGGTTGTTATTCGGCATCTTTTTCACTATTTGTATTCGGCCGAATTACTTATTCTTTTTTGGTGCCGAATATATTCGGTTCGATTCTTTCCTATTTTATGTAAGAGCTAATAGGCTATATTTTTAGCAAAATTACCAGCGAAGAGAAATTAAGGACGTGACAAACGTAACAGTACTTGTACATCTGTTTGTTTCAGCGTAAGCATTCGATAGATCTTTTTCTAACAATTTTCACAATAACTCAATTTTGCAGAAATCCGACTTACAATGATAGAATAAGTTACACTTAAAGGTAACCAAGAATTGTAAACCATTTAGTTAAATATTTATTAGAAACGAATGCTTAAAACAACAATGCGATTTATTACGCTGTAATAAAAAACATATTATATTTAAAAAATATATAATTTTATTTCAAAGACTGTTTCTGAAATTTCTGACGTTTGGCGTACAAGAACGGAGCATTCACCACAGATAATAAAGCCATTTATTTTATCTCACAATTATTTTCGAAGCGTATTTTTATTGCGTCTGTATTACGTTAGCACGAAAGTAAACGAAGAAACCGAATTAACGTGATAAATTCGCATAATTAAAAGTATAAAAGTAAAAGGCGTGGCGTTTCGAGAAAATGAGAGTGGAACCGCCAACCGGCACGGATTATCCGGTAGTTGGATCTGAAGTGTTTTTACTTTATTATGTTGGTATTAGTAACAATAATTTATTTATTTATTTATTTACATACACTTAAGCTATAAACATTACAGATATAAATCCAATTCGTTTATAGGCTTGCAATGTACATTCCTGCCGTCTCGCGAAATTCAGCAAGGGATGTGCAAAAAATGTCAACACTTGGATTCCACTCCACTAAGCCATTGAGCAAGGTCAGTGCTCGCATCAGGGGAGACTCCTTCGTAAGGATGAGCCTGCAATGCGGCAGCGCAAATAGCTTCCGTCGGCGGGCACGAACGTAGTTGTTTGGGACATGTAACGATATCAGTTCTAGTACTGACGGGTTCGAGGTCTTCCCTCGTATCAACTGTACAAAATAGTCCATCAAGGCAATGTCACATCGATTTTCAAGTTTTTGATATCCTAGCATTCCCAATAAAAAGGAGCTAGGGTAAAGATGAGGATAACCCACAAAATATCCATAAGCCCGGAAGTATAGATATCTTAAAAATTTTTTTTGGAGTTTCTCCAACATAAGCTTAATAATGTAATCTATTTAACCATTATACATTTGAGCACCACTTCTGGACATGTTCATCCGTAATGGAGATTTGGTCAATAGTCATAGTCAGCAATGGGTATCGATGCTATTATCAGAATAGCATCAATACTACTACATAGTAGCAGTAGTCCCAAAAAATTTTGCGACGACTGCTTTGCGTAAGGGTACACTGATACACGTAGATATTGATACGATCCCTTATTTTGTAGAACATTTTTTGTTCTATTATCAACAGATATCGCAGTGTATGCAATGAAATAAATTTTTGAGCAAAATTTTTGACACCTTGAATCACATGACTCAAGTTTTAGCAAAGACGCCTTATATATTCTAGTAATAAAAATAGCCTATGTCACTCAAGGATAATGTAGCATTCTAATGGTGAAAGAATTTTTAAAATCCATTCAGTAGTTTTTAAGTTAATTCATGACAAACATACATAAATATAATAATACAATGTTAGATATATGTAGATGCATCTACAGAGGCACTTACAAATAGTCCTCTGCGATACTTCTTACCCTACCGCCGGATCGGAATACGGCCGCTTTAGTTTTTATATTACCTTTACATGGAAAATAAAAGCTATTAAGATATTGCAAAATAAAAGCTAATCCGTTATGAAAATGTTTATACTAATACTTTTCCTTAGGCGGGTAAAGGACAAGTTCCCCTCCAAAAAATAAAAATTGTTTCTCAACTTCCAAATTATAAGGTCCATCTCAAGGGAAATGTGTATCAAAGGACTTGAGGAAGATGCTAAGATGGGAAATGCTTGGCATATCGCTTTTCATCCCCTGAAAAGAAAAGATTCCTATTCATCCCTTGATACTAGTCTTAAAGGAATAGGGTAAAGAAAGATGAATGGCTTGTGGTCCTTGGCTTCAAAAAAGGAAGGAAAAATTTTAAAAGAACTTTTATACAGACATTTTGATGAATAATTCTATTTTTAAAATAAATTTTGGTAGCTTGTAGCAAGACTGCCCGCACTAATCAGTTACCACAGTAAAGATGATTCTATGTTAATTCACGTCTCAAATATCTATGTGACGAATCTCAGTCAAAGTATTTTCAAATCTGTGTAATCTATGAATCTGGACATGGCCAGCGTGGTGGTAAATGTTCAAAACTATTCTAAATGTCGCCAGGTGGTAGAACTACACAGTATAGTGCGACACCAGGAAGACCACTACCACACTTCTGTGTAGCGTGAAGGATTTCTTGCGTTTCGATGGAAGGGTGTGGTTGGACACATATTAATATGAGGCGACGAGCTTAGTCCTCGGGAAAAGCAACGCATCTATGATTTACTTTAGACAGAACTCCTGTTCTATATGAAGTTGTTTACAGATGTCCATGCGCGGCTCTGACCACTTAACATCAGGTGGACTGCATGCTCGTTTGCTCAATCAGATAAAAAGTGGAAACCCATGTCCAGGGGTTTGACTCTATGACGCATATGATTCCTTAACACGTTACATCATAGCTTAATTAAAGCTAAAATCTTAACGCCGTACAACAGAAGAGCTTATAAGATCTATGAAGAAATTAAATCAGTAGTCCCTAACATTTTCAAAACTACATATAAACTAAAGTACTTATAAAGTCTGAACTATTAAAGTACCAGAGCAACAGAGACACAAGACGGTTGTCTTACCAATTATCATAACCGAAATTAGCTAAACCACGTATAAACTCGTGTCACCCGACCCCTAGTATCGCATTACACGCTTTAGGATAGTATGAGCAGAGGAATCGATTACTTTTAGTGTTTGCGGTGAACGAACTGACGAACTTTGTCGTGACTAAGTTAGATTGACCGTTTTAAAAACTTTTACGTTTCGATCCATAAAAGAAGCCTCATTCGTTTCTAACCTTATAATGGTTTTAGTAACAATTGTCACCTGCTTGTTAAGATTAAAAAGTAGCTAGATAATTACGAAAATAAGATTTAAATGAAATATAGATGAATTTCCAGAGAGCTTTAACATAGGGATGTTAAATTAAGGTGCAAAAAAATTTTTTGACAAAAAAATATCCACCGACTTCCATGCCACAAAAAAGTAAAAAATAATTTACTATGTTATAGTTTAAGTTAAGAACTATGTCCTAAGTACTGAGTAGGTATGTTTTAAACTAAAATATATTTAAATTATTTTTTACTTTTTCGTGGCATGGAAGTCGGTGGATATTTTTTTGTCAAAAATTTTTTATTTCATGCTTTTTAGTGCCGATATTCATCTATTTGTATTAAAATAAAATCGCTAAGTTTGCTTTGTGCATACACATGCAAACATTAAATAAACATCAACTTAAATCTCAAATTAAACATAAGCTTAGACACAACATACAACACTATCAATTCATACGAACTGAAAGCACCCGCTCGCAGGGCGCTGCCGCGCCCTGCTCGCTTAGTTTTTATGTTTTCTTTTATGTTCCAACCTAACCTAACCCACGTAATATAATAGTAATCTAATAGTGTAAAATAATAGCAATTACATATACGTAAGCACCAGATGGCTAATTTCTGCGGCTTGGGTTTGCAGTACCCTTGCATCATCAGACTTGAGAATTTGAGGGTCAAATTTTCCATCTAATATTTTTGCTTAGTAATCTTATAATATACATGTAAGCACCAGGTGGCCAACTTGTATGGCTTAGGCATGCAGTACCCTGCTGATGCTTCAACTCCTCAGCCCTGATGATTCAGGGCTGAGGAGTTGAAGGTCAAAACTTTCATCGTGTCTTTGGTTAGTAATTTTAATACATACCCGTAAGCATCAAATAGCCAACTCCTATGGTTTAGGCTTGCAATATCCTGCATCATCAGAATTGAGGAGTTGAAGGTCAAAATTTTCATCGTTTGTCTTTGCCTTGTAATTTTATTACAAACCCGTAAGCATCAAATGGCCACCTCTTATGGTTTAGGCTTGAAGTACCCCTGCATCATCAGGGTTGAGGAGTTGAAGGTCAATTTTTTGTCCCATTAATTTGCTTAACAATCTCATTATATATCCGTAAACATCAAATGACTAAATTTTATAGTTCAAGCTAGCAGTACCCCTACATCATCAGGATTGAAGAGTAGAAGGTCAAATTTTTTATAGTAAATATCTGCTTAGTAATCGCATTCTATATTTTATCCAATTGGACTTCTGCAGCTTAGTTTCTGCCGACTATCGCTAATTTCATTAATTTGCTCCAAAAAGTTAAAGATTTCCATTAAATTGTTATAGATCCTATGATCAAAACCTTATCAGACTACCCCTGAAGTACATCCTTTCTAATAAAAAAAGAATCATCAAAATCGGTTGGCGTGACATTGAGTTATTCGTACATTTATCGCGCAATATTGAAAATGCAAATTTAAGACTTATGCGTTTTTCTTATAGGTGCCATTGTCAAAAGTGAACTAAAAATAAATGGGACCCCATGACACGCACTACCTTTCAAATAAAAAAAAAAAACATCCAAATCAGTTCACCCAGTCCGGAGAAATGAGGTAACAAATATTAAAAAAAAAATACAGACGAATTGATAACCTCCTCCTTTTTGGAAGTCGGTTAAAAAATAGCTCTTCTCCAAAACCGCTGAAGCATTGGCGACTCTTCCTTCCTAAGCTATCAGACTTCTACATTAGATAGCCTGCCTTATCATTAGATTTACGTATAAAAATACAGCAAATAAGTTATTGGAGATTACCTAATGCAAAATTTTGTTTGCGTTTTGGAGAGGTTATTATACCACATAGCTGTTATAGGATTAACGTTTGTCCCTATGATGTAATCATTACTTTAAAATTCACTCGCTACATTATTAGACTTCCTTATAAGAACTTTCAAGTAGCGAAATGGGTACGGTCCTTTTCGTTTCAGTTGTGTAATATCATACCCCATTAAAAATAAATGGCACATATTATTATCACACAATGCCATTTAAATGAACATTTAAAAAGAGTAACAAGAATACCACCTACGCATTGATAAAGCGTAGAACCAATTACCAAGATAAAATCTTCAAACCAGGTGCTATGTTATCTGAAGTACTAGGCGCCCATAAATTAAAAAGGATGAATGGGAATCTGCCAGTATCTGAATATCTTATCTTTAACGAGGTTAGATTATCGGTACAAGATCACAATTTAAGATAAATTGTTATAGTAGTTGTAGCATATTCGTAGTAATCGTTTAAAATTGATTTTTTCACGTTGTTTTGACCGGTTTTCCAAATTATTTATTAGTGTGTGGTCGTTGCTTCAGTAAAAAATAGGTTAAGTGCGATTCAGATTCGTGAGGGGTTCCGTGCCATTATCTACAAAAACGGCAAAAATATACGTTTCTTGCGTGGAAGTTATAATTTACTAAAAGAAACTTGATAACGCGCTGTCGCGTTTTGATCAAGTTAAAAACACGTTTGTTGTATGGGAACCCTCTTAAGTATTTATTTTATTCTGTTATTAGTGTTTTTGTTATAACGGTAACAGAAATACATCATCTGTGAACATTTTAACTGTCTACCAATCAGACAGACGGACAAAGTCTTAGTAATAGAGTTTCGTTTTCACGCTTTGGCTACGGAACCCTAACAAGGATGAATGGGGACGTCTTGCCAGTATCTGAATATCTTATCTTCAACGAGGTTAGATTTATCGGTACAAGATCACAATTTAAGATAAGTTGTTATAGTACTTGAAGTATATTAGTAGTAAATGAATCGATTAGGTTTTTTGAAGTGAAACTTATTTAGGCGCATGAGGGTAAAATTTTTACAGATGAAACGTCACGCCGGTATGCAACGGAAGTGTCGGAAAAGAGAGAGAGAGTGATCGAGACCGATTGAGAGAGAGTAAGACAGGGCGAACGTAGCATGAGCAACTAGCCGTGGAGTGAGAGTAGGGAGCAAGCGAGTGAGAAAGATTGAGAGAAAAAGTGAGACAGAGCGAACGTCGTATCACGCCTTTTTCCCTTCCTCTTAATCTTGGAAATTTAAAGTTTTAGATTTGTATAAATATAAACAAGATTTATAAATTAGTTCGCCAAAGAAGTTTCACTTCTGACATGTGTACTTTGTACGCACGCATGTTTTTGATTTTTTGTGTCTTCTGACCTGTTTCCCAAGTTATTTACTGTGTGGTGAGCTTCGGTAACAAAGTGACATCAAGTCTATAACTGTTAGAAGTTTAATAATAACTAGATTTATGCCGCGATTTAACATGCGTTGTTAATTGCAAGAATTTAAAACTATTTTTGATTGAAACGGATTTTTTTTAAACAAAAACTCAAAAGTTAAAGAACTTTTACTAAAAGATAAAATACGGTTAATAAATATACTATTTACTCAGCGAATACCCGGCGAACTTCGTTCCGCCTAAAAGCAAAAATCTAATATTATCAGTGTATCTATACAATATTATACACGTATTTAACACAAAAACCTTCATTTCAAACCACTCTATTCTCTTAAAAAAACTGCATTAAAATCCGTAGCGTAGTTTTAAAGATCCAAGCATACATAGGGACAGACAGCGAGAAGCGACTTTGTTTTATACTATACTATAGTGATTTTAGATTAAAGTTAGCTTTTATTTGACACGATTATTGAAACATAGACAAACATACAGACAGACAAAACTTCTATAAATAACAGCAACGTCTATCATTTATTTGTTTTTCGAACTATAATTATTTTTACAAATATATGCGATGAAACCATAGGGGTATTTCATTTTCAAGTAAGAGAACTGCCCAAACTAGGTATCTTTTCCTTACACCCTTTTTTACATTTTACTAGTTTTATCAAAACCTTCACAACTCTTACTGTGTTTTTCTTTGCTTTAAGGAAATAAATAGCATATTTAAATTTGAGTTTACAAATGACATCTTTAAAACATCAATTAAATAACTAAACATTCCTACCATCCAAAATTAGTATATATATATATATATACTCTATACGTACTAAGCTATAGCTAATAACTACCAATTAATAAGTTGGAAGTACCAGGCGCCCATAAATCAAACCGGCTTAAATATTCTTGTAGGTACCAAACCGATCAACAAAACATCTACTTCAACGAAATACATATTGATTTCGATTTGAATTTTAAATTTAATCTTAACGAGATTAATTATAGGTTGCTTCTTTAATTACTTTTAATAGCTACTAATAAACAAGAAGTACTAGGCGTACATAAATTAAAGAGACTTCAATATTCGAACGAACGCTATTAGGAACCTATTTATCTGTAATGTTATCTTTAACGATGTTAGATTATCGTTGCTAGATTAAACGATGCAGTTAAATTCTCATTTAAACTAGAATGGCCTAATTAGGTTATTTTTAATACTTCCGTTCGGTAGATTCGTTTAACAGATGAACATCGCATTTAGGTCTAATTAATGGAAGAGATTCTCACGACTGATTTAAGATTTATATACCTACTATATCTATACTAATAATATTATAAAGCGGAAGAGTTTGTTTGTTTGTTTTTTGGTTTGTTTGTTTGTTTGAACGCGCTAATCTCTGGAAATACTGGTCGGATCTTAATATATTTTATTAAATCTAATAGGATATTTATGAAGGGTGGCTATAGGCTATATTTTAATTAAGTGAAATGAGTGGAAAGAGAAATAAATATAAGCGACCAAAGTTATATCGACATAGACCGCTATATAGTATCGACTCTCATACATAAAGGAGTAAAAAAAGTGATATTTCCGCGCGAATTATAATTGAAACGTTTATCTCGAGAACCACTGAACGGATTTCAAAACTGATTTAAGATTTATACTATATTATAAATACGGTAATGAGTATTCTACGTGTTAATCTAGGTCGTAAACCATATGTGTGCCAAATTTTAACGAAACCCGAGCAGTAGTTTTTGCCTGAAAGAGTAACAAACATACAAACATGCACACAAACTTTTGCATTCATAATATAAACAGGACTGTGGAGAATTTTTTTTAGAGTAGGTAACATTATGAATAATATTACCTACTCGTTTAAGGCCTAGATAATGTAACCCATTTGCCTACCAATCAATTACAAGCGATACAATATGAAAACATATAAAGCCATAATTGTGTACTAAAAGAAATCGAAAATTATATTGCGAAAGTAAAAAAATGCGTACTAATCCCAAGAAGACAGCGCCGTCTACCGGTTTCAAAAAGTTTAATTTTGGATATAGACTGAGTTTTCTGCATGGCAAATATGAGATCGTAACCATTACAATATACGGGCAAAAATATAATCCGTAAATCATGGAACCACGGAGTGTTTATTAATTTCAACTATTACAAATTTCGTACATACTAGTCGTCTCAACGGTCAACATTCGACCGTAATTTAAATTAAAAAACTAAACTTCGTAGTGTCCAAAGTAGCACCAATATTTCTCTTATTTAAATTTTAAATTTTCAAGTTATTTTGAACGCACCCGTAAAAGTTAAAAGGAGGTTTATTAACTAAGCTGCATTTAAAAGCAATAGCGGGTATTTTGACACAGACATTTTTGACGTTATGTGTTTTCATAGTAAGGCATTGAATGTTCTATTGGATGTGTTTGTGTCAAATGCAAGGTGGTGAGTGTAATGTGTTTTTAGTTGATTTTATGTATGTTTCATGCATTATTTGAAAGAAATATTAGCATTGCGCAATCCTTCTCTACATCAACTATAACCGTGCGTAATGTCATACTCCTCCGCCTATGGCAAGTATCTTAAAGACGAATCACAAATGTTTGCTTCACGTAAATTATTATATATAGACTGTTATCGTATCTAATATACACATTTTATCGTAACCCTTCGAGCATTTTTCCGCGAATACAAGGCCCATTTTGTCATCCAATGCTCATGGGTAAATGCCTCGCCCAGCCAATTAATACTGACAGGTGTACAGGGTACGCCCGGTGACGTCACACCCATTATCCAGCAACAATTGACATTCAGTAGCCACTTGATTAGTGATCTTCATGCACTGCGTAGTTCTATGATGGATGGTATTATTTGTATAAGTAAATGGGGCATTCTTCAATTCAATGTCTTTTTAACTAGTTGCGTCCCGCCGTTTCACCTGCGTTTGAAAAATGAAATATTTCAAATTTTTATAACTTTTAATAGGGGAGGTACACGGCTTATATTGAAACAGACACTAGGTATATGTTACATATTTTTAGCTCATGAGTTAAAATAGGTTTTATATAAATCATTTCAACCCATTATTGTCCCACTGATGGGCACGGGTCTTCTTTCAGAATGAGAGAGTGGTAGGCCATAGTCCAACGCGCTGGTCAAATGCGAAATGGTAGACCGTCTTCAATAAATCGTTTGAATTTAATTCAGTAGTTTTTCAATTTTTGTAAATTCCAAACGCATAGACATCACTTTAAAATGCTAGTTATTTCTAGCTCCTTTTAATATTTTATTCGTGAAGGATAGAAAACACATCATATCAGAATCTACAATGATTTTGAATTAAATGAAGTATTCGGCCAAAATTAATATGTTGATTAATTGTTGATCATTATTAGTAAATCACAACATATATTTATATTGGTAAAAGAAATAGTATTATTATGTAAAAGTAGCAAACGATGATGCAGTTCACCTGATGGTAAGTAGTCACTGCCGTTCATAGACACATGTAAGCCACTTCTTATAGAATGAAGTTTGAAGTCAATTACAGATGCATTGCTACTCTCGAGGACTATGATGGTCGCCTCATATAAAAGTGTGCCGGCAACCACACCCTTCCATGGAAACGCAAGAAATGTTTCACGCTAGAAACAAGTGCGGCGGTGGTAGGTACATCCCCAATCGAACTATACTGGTTCTATCACCTGTTAAGTTGTTTACCACCACCTTATAATACAGGTGGTAACCAACTGGTCACCAGCTGTTTCACATGGTGGTGGTTTTATATCAAAGTTTAATGTTGCACTATTCATTTTGAAATGTCTAATCCCAGGGTACAAAAGGCAATCTCTTCCAGACAGACTTTCATCCCTAAAAACTAAAGTAAAGTGTAAAAAAAAAAATTTTAAACAAAAAATACAACCGACTTCCATGCCACATAAAAGTAAAAAATAATTTAAATACATGTTGGTTTAGAGCAAACACAGTTCTTAGTACATATTCCCGAAGTCGGCGCTTACCATATTTTGCTGGATCATGACGAAACTACATGTATCTTATATGAGCGCCGACTTCGGGACTATGTACTAAGAACTGTGTTTGCTCTAAACCAACATGTATTTAAATTATTTTTTACTTTTATGTGGCATGGAAGTCGGTTGTATTTTTTGTTTAAAATTTTTTTTTTCACGCTTTTCAGTCACGATAAAATCAGTTATGGCTGTTGCTAGTCGTCCGCTAACCGGATGAATAAAATTAATTATTCGTCCGATTTTCGGATGAATAAAATTATGTGCTGACGTCATCATATAAAAATAGACTTCTTTGACACAACCGGTCGGGGGCGCTACCGCGCCCCCTCCCTTAGATTCTGAATTGGAAAAATCTGTTCGAACCTAACCTAACCGAATAAAACAACTTTTTCTGAGTAAACATTTATTTAAAGAATAGACCTATAATTATCAATATTTAAAGTAGAAAAAGTAATATAAACCTTATAACTAAGAGTATAATTCAACTGATACTGATAAAAATGATCCATCCAATTTAAAAAGGTTGGTAGTAAGTACTCTTGCATCTTTCAGGTAATTGTATTCAAAGTGGAATTTTTGATCATAATTATATCCTCTCCGAAACTCATTGTTGGTATTGTGAACAACAACATTATGTAAACGTAAGCACCATATGGCCGATGCTTATGGTTTAAACTTGCAGTACCCTGCATCATCAGGGTTGAGGAGTTGAAGGTCAATTTTCTTATCATTCGTCTTTGCTTTGTAAATATATTACATATCCATAAGTATCAAATGGCCAACGCCTATGGTTTAAGCCTGAAGTACCCCTGCATCATCAGGGCCGAAGAGTTGAAGGTCAAAATTATCATGTCATATCTTTTCTATGTAATCTCATCGCATGCACGTAAGCAACAGATCCCCAACTTCTATGGCTTGGGCTTACAGTACCCTGCATCATCAGGGTTGAGGAGTTGAAGGTCAACTTTTTTATCATACGTCTTCGCTTTGTAAATATATTACATACCCATAAGCATCAAATGTCCAACGCCTATAGTTTAAGCCTGAAGTACCCCTGCATCATCAGAGTTGAGGAGTTGAAGGTCAAATTTTTCATCTTATATCTTTGCTTAGTAATCTTATCAGATATACGTAGCGATCATGTAGCTAACGCCTATAGTTTAAGCTTGAAGCACCCCAGCATCATCAGGATTGAGGAGTTGAAGGTCCAATTTTCCACCGTATACAACCATTTTTCTAATGTTTTACCTTACATTTTTTTAAATATCATTTTGAATGCGTAAGATTGAAATAGCTAAGTTTTATGGCTTAGGCATTCAATACCCCTGCATCATCAGGATTGAGGAGTTGAAGGTCCAATTTTTCGTCGTATACCTTTGCTTAGCAATGTTATTACAAATCCGTGAGCAACATATGTCTAACGTTTATGGTTTAATCCTGCAGTACCCCTGCATCATCAGGGTTGAGGAGTTGAAGGTCAAATTTGTCATCGTACATCTTTGCCTTGCTATCTTATTATATATCCGTAAGCACCAAATGGCCATCACCTACGGCTTGGGCTTACAGCACCCTGCATCATCAGGGTTGAGGAGTTGAAGGTCATTTTTTTATAATATGTCTTTGCTTAGTATTGTTATAACATACCCATAAGCACCAAATGGTCAACCCCTATGGTTTAGGCTTGAGGCACCCCTGCATCATCAGGATTGAGGAGTTGAAGGTCAAATTTTCATCACATGTCTCTACTTAGTAGTCTTGTTACATATATGTAAGCACCAAATAGCTAATGTTATAGTTTAGGATAGCTGTAACCCTGCATCATCAGGATCGAAGAGTTGAAGGTCAAATTTTTCGTCAACCTATATAAGCATAGATATATAATACATATTCCAAGTTTCATAAGAATCGATTCGGCAGAAGCCGAGTTATCTCAAATTATCTAAAAAACTTGAGGAGTGGTGGTGGTTTCCACCCCATAACTCAAAGAGTTAAGCATCACAGCATACCCATGTCCAAGAGAAAAAGTTGCGTGACGAAATTTCCTATCAAATGAAAGAAAGAAAATGGAAATCGGTTTATAAACACCCAAGTTATTCAAGATTTTAAGAAACCGACATTTTCCAATTTTCCGGGAAAACCGCCGGAAGGTTTTCATTTTCCTCAATATGGGACTGCCTGTGAAACTAGTCGCATACAATGTCGTATGAATCGTGTCGGTAGGTCGACGATTTCTAGCCATTTCGCCCGAACATACATAAAAAAAAAAAAAAAAAAAAAAAAAAAAAAAAAAAAAAAAAAAAATATACGTGACGAATAGATAACCTCTTTCCTTTGGGAAGTCGGTTAACAAAAGGGAAGGGCACTATTGTCTAGAAAGGGGTGCCTTATATATTTACATACAAAAATGCATAGTAGTTTTTGGCTAATACAAAAACTAACTATACGCTGTACTGCTGATGCTATAGAAAAATGATAGCATTTTTTCGATACCCAAAAATTGCAGATTTTTTAATACTATAGAAGTGTTTAAAAGAAACGTTTTCTTAAAGATTAAGATTACCTTATTGCTTTTAATAAATGCATCATTTTGGCCCAAAAATATTTAGGTTTACTGTGTAACAAAATTAAAAACCGTGCCCTGAGATACATATAAGAATAGAATCATGCAATTTAACTTTAATTAATGTTGCTGTACCCCGCGGTTTCAACTGAGTTGAAACCGCGGGGAAATAATTTGTCTTTTTCTTTCTAATATTAATCAGTAACAAACGAGCATATAGTCCACCTGATAGTATGCAGTAACTGTCGCCCGTAAACATCCTCTACAGCACAACTTCATTTAGAATAGAGATTCTTTCCGAAGTATATCACAGATCCAGCACTAAGATGGTCGCCGGTGCGGCAATGACCACTTACCAACAAGTGGATTCCGCGATCGTTTGCTTCTTCAATCTTGTAATAAAAACGTATTGTAATGCCAAGTGAATCGCCATCATAACACAAACATACAAATAAATACATAATTAAGTTCGTGTAAACACGCAACCTTATTCCAAGTGGCCATGAAACGCAAACAGTAACGTAACATGTTAGTTGAATAAATTCAAACTAAATCGTGCACTGTTATGATAATACGGTAACAATGCTGTCAATGACATGTTTGAATATTTAAGACGTTTTTATGAAAATGGAGGAGCTCACGTGTAGTATAAAAAAAATATCGCTACTTTCTAAAAGGATCTGTAACAGTGCAAAAATCTTAATCAACGTCGCTTGTAAAAGTATTTTCTAAGCTGAACTATGTGGAAGCCATTCGTAATATTACCTCGTATATAAGAGGAGAGCGTGATGATTTATAGCTTACTAGTCACCCGTCGTAACGGTCGAAATACGACTGTAATTTTAATTAAAAAAATAAAATTCATATTGTCCAAAGTAGCACCAATATTTATCTAATTTAAATAAATTGTAATAATTTTCAAGTAATTTTGAACGCCGGGTGCGGGTGCGTTTAAAGGTAAAAATAGGTTATTAAAGCTACTTTTAAATAAGCAGCAACGGGTATTTTGACAAAGACAACACATATGTGTTTTCATAGTAGGACATTGAATGTTCTATTTCTTTTACTTATTACGAATGTGTTTGTGTCAAATGCAAGGTAGTGAGTGTAATGTGTTTTTAGTTGATTTTATGTATGTTTTATGCATTATTAAAAAAAAATATAGCATTGCGCACTCCTTCTCTACATCAACTATGACCGTGCGTAATTTCATACTCCTCCACTTGTGGCAAGTATCTTAAAAACGAATCACAAATTTTTGCTTCACGTATTAATATATTAATACGTGAAAAATTATATATATGAGGACTGTTTAAAAATTTTCTCGATTATTTCGGAGTCTACTGATTTGGTGTCCCCCCTTGGCATGGGTCCAAAAAAGTTAAGGCTTACCAAGCTCTTTTTTATTTTTCACCGACCACTTTGGAACCTTCTCTCAAACAGCTTTACCCACGCACATGTGCAGTACCAATTGAATAGAAGCTATACAACGCTCTTTAAAACAAACATGTTAACACTTACAAATGCTTACAATAAAGAGCATTTCAATTGCCACGCATAAACGGATACATAAAACATTACTATCCAATTAAAATAAGATCATAAATTCTAAAACTGGCGGCGCCTAAAATAGTTCGCCATAAAAATACATTAGGCTGTTCACATACGGCGCTACTCAAAGCCACTATGTGTTTGCGTTCGAGCTTGGCACCACTAGAATATAAGCGTCGTCGTTTGTTTAATAATTAATCATCAGATCACACAAAAGAAATAATGGTTTTTAGATCAAAGCACTTTAAACGGAGTTTTAAAATGTTACATTATTTTACGCAGCTTTGGTCTTTGATAGAATAGATACTATTTTATTATTGAATTTGTAGGTGGTAGAACCAATGTAGTTCAACCGGGGAAGTACTACCGCCACAACTATTTCTAGCGTGAAGGATTTCTTGCGTTTCGATGGAAGGGTGTGGTTGCCGGCACACTTATATGAGGCGACCATTTTTGTTCAGACAGAACCAATCTTCTATATGAAGAAGATGTAACGAATTAGATTAAATTTCACCGCTAAGGTCCACAGTTTTTCCTTTAAATTAAATTCAGTAGTTTTTGCAAAATGTCATTATTTCAAACACAGAACTGTATAATAAAAAAAATATAGGTTTATTACCTATACTCTTGACTTCATTATCTGTAATTGTGTTATCCTGTACTAGCTTGAATAAAAAAATACATGTGGAGAATATGGATTGAAGTTGTATTACCAGATCAATAAATAACATTTATCATATAATACCTTTAGTTGTATATTGTAATATTGTCAAATCAAAAGCGATCCTTTATTTTTAGAATAAAAAAAAGGTTATACTGAAGCCTTGGCTACAAAACACGTATAATATCATATTTTTTAAATGCATACATACATGCTATATAAATCTTACGTAAAAATCACTAAATTACATTACATAGTGTGTGAGCAGCCTAACACGTACTTTCGTAAAAGTTCTGAATTCAAAACACGTTTTCCCGCGTGATTCACTGCGTAATCCACCAATCTTGATCTTGGGTCGACGGCCGAACGTACGTGCCGCGTACGACTTCTGATACCGCGCATTTTACAATCTCATGGCTTTATTATGTCAACTGAAAAACAATATACAGATTGACAAAATGAAATTAAATAATCTAAAAATGTAATTTTTTAAACGACTTCAAAAAGGAGAAGGTTCTCAATTCGGCCGGTATATTTTTTATGTACAAGAATTACTTCGCCATTAGTGGACCGATTTTAATGATTCTTTTTTTTATTATAAATCTTTTATTTACTTGTATTCTTAAACATTTTATAATTTTATCGAATTTGTTATGTGCGTTTAGTAAGTTATATGAGGCGACAATCTCAGTCCTCTGCAATAACGTATCCTGATTGACTTCAGATTGGACCCCTATTTTGTATGAAGATGCTTGGAAATATATGTGAATAAAATATTTTCTTGTGGGAAGTTTGGTATAACGTAATTACAAGGTAAGGTACAAGGTGCGCCATTATCTAGATTACATATTGTTGAATGTAGATACATAAAATTAATTATAATCAATAAGAAAAAAAAATTATATTTATTAGGACATATTTGCAACACTCACGAAATGTGTTGTTTAATTCAGATTATTTACATCATTTTTACAAGAAAAAAATGTATATATTTGAGTGTTCTCCCACGATGACGGTAGAAAATTATCAACCACAAAATTCTTAATTATTTTCATTATCTAAAGTAAATAAAACTATCTTTGTATAATTAATATGGCGATTTATCTGCATATTAATTAAATCAAGGTCGGCTGCTCGACCTTGCTCTTTGTACGTTGATATGATTCTATTTTGTTATTATTATAATTCATTCTATTAATATTATATACGCTAAGACCACGACCACATCTCTTCCACGCCCCACCACCACCTACCTAGTTATGTTTTAAAGTTAAATACTGTAACATTTATTAATATTACAGTGTTGTGATGCAATATTAGGGTACCTGGTTGTGTCAAATCCCTCGAAAATCTGTCCCGAATATTCCTTGCCCCCTGATCTATAGGTGGTAGAACCAGCGTAGTTCTGCCGGGGAAGTACCACCGCCACACCTATTTCTAGCGTGAAGCATTTCTTGCGTTTCGATAGAAGGGTGTGATTGCCGGCACACTTTAACATGAGGCGACCATCATAGTCCTCGGGAGTAGCAACGCATGTGATTGACTTCAGATAGGACAATTCCATGGGCAGCAGTGACCACTTACCATCAGGTGGACTGCATGCTCGTTTGCTACTTCAATCAAATAAAATAGACTGCAAGCTCGTATTCCCCTTCAGTTAAAACAATATTATAACTCATCGTTTCTTTATTAGAAAGTAATTGCATTCATAGCCTATCTTTATTCTATCGCAGGTGAAACCACATGGAACAAATAGTCTACAACCAAAAGTAATCATAGTCTAACAATACGTGTCATTAGAACAGAAATAAAATATAGATATACTAGGTAATGAGTTCTACAAATAAGTCATCATCATCATACTTATAAATATGACGTGATTGTGCGAGTATTTCTAGATTTTATTGCATATTTATATCTCGTATAGTCCATTATTAAGATTTTTATTAGTCTGACACTTGACAGTGTGTTATTGTCACTTTATTTTTAATATGTAATATATTTACGGCCTTTGCTCCTCTATCTGGCATACCTATACAACAAAATTACAGATATTAAAAATAAAACTCCTTAGCAGTATTGTTCCCGCCGTCTAATTTCGCACAACGCATGGTTTTTTAATTTTAAAAAGGAAGGTTATTTTTTATAAAGAATGATAAGCTTAGAAACGTACGTAATAGGAGTGATAAAAGTTTTATTAGATACGCTATATTAGGAATAATGTCATAATTATAAAATACTTTCATATTCTATAGACAACACTATTGAATAAAAAAATCTGCTCCATTTTATTTTTAATCTGTTATCGGAATAGGTTATGACGTCACTTAAATAGTTTCGATATCAAAACATTTTAAGCTGTTATTTCTAATACTTTTATCACTAATCGATACGGTATCTATTTTTCATGCCTATTTAGCGATATTTCTACGCATTAAGCCAGATCACATTTCTTATCAACCCATTATTGGCCCACTGCTGGGCACGGGTCTTCTCTCAGAATGAGAGATTTTAGGCCATAGTCAACCGCGCTGGCCAAGTGCGAATTGGTGGACCACACTAACGCTACAAAAATACAAATACAATGTTGCAATAGAACCATGAATAATCCACGGTTACTTTAACAAAATCCGTTAGCGGAATGTACTTGTGAAACAAACAGAGCGTAACGTGGCCCCTGAACGTCCCTAACCTTCCTCAACATTCATAGAATATTTTATTACCGTGCGAATTGCACGTTTCTTAGGGGTAGCAACCCTTCTTTATGTAACGACCGGATTAACGAGGGATCGTGCTATTATTATTTGTATGAAACTAAATTTGTTTTCATTTGAAATAAGGCAAGAATATTGTAATCATAATAACTTAGCTATTAATATTATTTATATAACAAACACATATTCACTTTTAAAAAAGAAAGAAAATTAATCAAAATAACAATCGTAAGTATGTTTCCTTTTACAATATCTTATAACCAAGTGACGAATGACGCAGTGTGCATTATCTGTCAAGGCTGAATGTATTAGTGCTATAGCGATGTCAATATTTAAAAAAATGTGTAAATCATTGGCGGGAAATGAATCGTTAAATATCCAACTGATTTCTTTATAGTTTAAAAAAATATTAGATTTTTTATTATTTATACAAAATGCACTCTATATATATCTTTGTCCGATGTTTGTTTCTTCAATAAAAATGACTGCCCGTGCCTTTCATGGACATTAGTAATCAATGGTTGAAAATAACCGACTTAGTGTAAATCGGACTCGCGTACTAAGGGTTCCGTACCATATAACAAAATGAAAAATAATCACATTTGCTTTATGAGATGTCTTAGTAATATATGCGTAAAACATTTTAAATATCGCTTGAAAACACTTATCATTTTTTCCATAGACTTTCTACAAGTGAGCTACATAGAAAATGTAACTGAAATGCAAATGATATACGCATACATAAACACTCTAATTAATATATTTTTTTGCTAATAACCACGGCAAAGACCACGCGAGAATTCACTTAATATATTCAATGGATCCGATTGATCACAATTATGCATTTTATAAGCGCTGTTACAACATAATTGGCATTTACTGGTAATTATACTAAATTTGCATCACTTTCTATCTGCGTGTTTACGCTTTCAGAATACTAAGGCTATTTCAAACTGGTCTTTATTGATCAACGCTCTTTTAGCAAGGACAATTACATGGCATGGAATTAGATGCATGTAGGAGGTCTTGTTTCGAATCTGTGGTAGAAAATTAAGTACTTAGGGCCGGCGCACATATGACGGAGCGCAGCGCAGAGCATTTTTCACTGTCAACTATTATCGTCATTGTCCCTTTAGAAATAATATCCAAAATTAAATTCCAGCAATTTATTTCTGATGAGCATTGAAGCGAACACATGCGACAGGTAGCGCGCAGGAGCGCGACCGCGCGCGCAGTAATTTGCGCGAATTTCGGCTAGTGTGTGATTCGTTAAGAAAATTTCGCGGGCATGCTCTGCGCTGCGCTCCGTCATATGTGCGCCGGCCCTTATGATGGTCTATCGCCTCATCTGAAAGTAAGCCGGCAACCACACTTAAATCTTTCACCAAAACGCAAGAACTGCTTCTCCCTTTTCTCCCTGTTAAAAATTAATGTACATATTTTATGAATGTATATTTCTTTCTACGATCACATAACAATTCATCATTATAAACCATAGACAATTATCTACTTTAATATCATATATTGTGTGCTAATCAAAGACAAATGACTGCAACGTAAATTATCACGATCGTTCTTTTATTTTTTGCTTTTTAATTGAGCCTTCAAATATGACAGCTTTATATGTTGGCACTTTTTATTTCATTCATTCATTATTAATTAGGTTCTTGATCAAATAGCAGTTAATCGACTTTTATTCTTTGTATAAACGAAAGTGTTTGTTTTTTGCAATCACGTCGCAGAGAAAGTGAGGAATAGCAAAAAATATTGATTGACAGATAATATAATGCCAGCAAGTCAACTTTACTGAAAAAAGTCTTTCATTATAGAGCTGAGATGCCCGTGGTACCTACCAATGAGCGCTTGGGGGTACAACCCATTATTGTCCCACTGCTGGGGAGGGTCTTCTCTCAGAATGAGAGAGTTTTAGGCCATAGACCACCGCGCTGGCTAAGTGCGAATTGGTGGACACTGAGCGCTTATTTTAATAAAATGAGATAGCAAACAAGCCTGCATTCCATCTAATTACAAGGCACTGCTGCCAATAAATATCTGTAGTTACTCAGTTAGGTATTAAATTGAGTGACGTCAGAAGGTACGTTGCTGCACCAAAGACTAAGTAGAAATTTCTTTAAATTCTCTGCTTTTTCACACTAACCAAAAACCGTTTAACACAGCTGTTGTAAGGCAGGAATTTGTTTACTATTTAGAAACATTTTAAACTAAAGGTTACAAGGGTGAACTGTGAATCTTGGGTAATGGAGATAAGATTTTTGGTAAGCATATAAACTTTACATGCGGAACGTGCCTTAGCAGATCGTTTAATATAATGGTGGTGGTTGAATTCTTTGTTATTTGACTGCGACGGCAAAACTACCACATTCATTTCTGCCTAATAATAGCAGTGCCAAGCTTTACATCTGAGGCCTGTGTTGGAATGCCTCGGGTAGGTTAACAGTGGTAGAACTCTGTGTGGTTCTACACCAGATCCCATCCATCAGCCTTTAGAAGTCCACAGCTGGACAAAGGACTCCATCCGCCACTTTGACCGGTCCTGAGCAGATGGCTCCAGAATGATGAATCCAGCGGTTACCCGCCGGATTCATCATTATTCTTCAGGTCATTGGTCCACCTGGTCGGGGGGCGGTCTACACAGCTCTTGCGTAAAGGTGGTCTCCATTCGGGGACTCTTCTACCTCATCAGGTCCAGGAGGTCCCATAGTCATATTTATTTCTAACTAGTTGAATCCCGCAGCTTCGCCCGCGTTAACAAAAATCGATTGTCCCGTGGGAATAAGATATTTAACAGTAAAAAAGTACCATATATGTTAATCCAGAGTGTCAACTCCCTACCAAATTTAATGAAAATCGCTCCAGCCGTTTAGACGTGAAGAAGTAACATACATACACACTCACAAACTTTCGCCTTTATAATATTAATATGTATGACTAATAGCAGCAATATTATGCGCTGCTATGTCCTGGTCTGAAAGATGTGCTAAGAGGATGTACCTATCCGAGGCGTCCCAACTTACAATGAATCCTCAGGAGTAGCAACACACTTATAGCTAACTTTAAGCTTTACTAACTTTTGACGACCCGCATGGCGGAGCGGTTACTATAGGTACCGACCTGACGCGCAATGGATCCCGGGTTCGATTCTCGGTCAGACAGGTATCTGAATGATGAGTTTAGATTCATGTTCTGGGTCTGGGTGTTTGTGTATTCGTCTTGTGTGTGGTACCCACGACACAGAAAAAAATCCTAGTGTGAGCCTATTAGTGTAGAAACCGTGTTTTCAAGTAACACTAATATTATGTGGGGTTGACTACGTATGGGCATGAGCGGCAGTGGCCACTCACCATCAGACGTGCTGCATGCTCGTTTGACACTTTCATATAATAAAAAAAAAGTATACCCTTACAACACCCTCCAAACCAAAATATGTATCCTGTATACATATTTTTGTTTTGTCTCGAACTAAGTCACACCAACGCCAAGAAGTCACGATGAGAATAAGAAAGTGCTCCATTTGTGGTCATATGCCGTTCACACGTGCTTTCTCGTCCACAATGAGATGAAACAATACTCTCGCGGTTACCTTATCATATGCACGATATCGTGCGCTCTACGTATTGCTATGGAAAAACTAATTATCTTTATTTTGCAATGCAGATATAAAATAACATTTGCAAGATATATGTTTTTCTTATGTAGGTACATATTTAGAAATGAGTTGCCAGTTGCATCGAGTTTTAACAAGTAATATTCTTAAAGTATTAAAACATAAAACCCGACTGCTTTAAAACGATTGATTGCCTTCAGTTTCATTTGATTGTATTTAATCAGTCTTTTTTACTGTAAAGTATATAAGCTTTGAATTTAATATCCAGATAATAACATAAAACTATTGTAAAATACATATTTTTACGAGTCTTTCTACTAGATTACGACCCTTCTCTTTCTCGAAACGCAGACACCATTTTTAAACAACATATAGTCTGTATACATACATTGCATTGTTTTTCCATTTACATTGAAATACAATATCTGAAAAGAGAAAAATAAATGAGCGTATAGGGTTGTCATCTTTTCGTCAGCAATTATAATCTATTAAACATTTATTTTAAATGAACATTATTAATAAGAAGATCGTTATTGTGAATAACCCCTCAGAATAATATTTGCAATAAATACTGATAAATATTGCTATACCGGTGAGGTCATAAATTATGCGGTTATTGTAATTAAACAAACGTTAACCATGCTATAAATCTTTTCATATCATTTATCATCATTATTGAATTAATAGCAATGTATTCGAGATGCATTAACAAAACAACAAAGTACAAACATTTTTTCTCACTTTAAAGGAATGTGATGTCGAATCATTTTTCATTACTAACAATTCATTTTCTCACGATTTTATGCCGTTAGAGCGTCATGACCTGTCATCATGTACCAATCGTAACTTTTGGTAGTGCTTAAAATAAAAATAAAAAAGGTAGTGCTTTGTAAGATTGGACTGGGTTCCCTGCTGAGGTACTGATTTTTACCGCACTAAGGTGGCAGTTCTCGGTGCTACGAAGAGGAGTCTGGGAGCTCCAAAGGTAGACTTCAGTCCTCTAAGTGCGTTGTCCCATCGGGTTTTCGGGTTTCTGCCAGATCCACCGCTACATTGGTCTTTATGACGCCTGAAGCCGCCTGGCCGGTCGGTTTGAGCTTCCAGTATAACCGCCCGCAACTCCGGAAGCCCCTTTAAGTCGCCTCTTACGACAGGCAGGTAATACCGTAGCTCTATTCTGATCCCGGAACTATGGAGACGTCTATCAGATAGCCCGTCTGCCTTATTGTAAAATAATTGATATTATCTCACACAGGGGGTATTGCCTTGAAAAGCATAGAAAATCACCATCCAAGTAAGTAAGCAGTAGTCTTATTTTCTAACACAAAGAAACATTCGATAGATATAATAAAACCGAGTACGTCTAAACGCAGCTAAGCATTGCTCGTTTGCACGTGGCTATTGTACTGTTATTGCTTCAAAACTAGGCCATTATGCACTGACTAAGACAGACAAAAAATGTGGGAACGAAACAGGAAAATAAAGACATAAAAGTTGTTACACAATCATACGAAACTCTATTGACACTTTCGTCAAAAGAGTTTCGTATGATAATACCTAAAACAATAAAAAGTAAACTAATAAAATTTTATGGTATAATGTTAGAAATATTTTTCGACCGAGTGGCGGAATGGTTACAGGATTCGGATTTGATCCCTGACCAGACTTTTGAAAGCTTAGCTATACATATTTAGAAGAAATTTATGTAGAATTGGTAGAACAAAAATATTTTCTCTAGCATCAGCAAGCTCGGATATTGTACATAAGTAACATTTATGTAACTAGGTATATGAGCCATTCTAATTTTGCATACCCTAATAAGTGCTCTAATAAGTGCTCTATAAAAACGAAATACTGTTGTATTACGTAAAGTAACATTGTAAACGTATTTGAAGGTGGTAGAACTAGTGTAGTTCGACCGGGGAAGTACCACCGCCACATCTATTTCTAGCGTGAAGCACTTTCACATGAGGTGACCGTCATAGTCCTCGGGAGTAGCAGCGCATCTGTGATTGACTTCAGATGGAACCCATGTTCTGTATGAAGTTGATTACAGATGTCCATGGGCGGCAGTAACCACTAACCATCAGGTTCAACCAGAAGCAAACGAGCATGCAGTCCATGCTCGTTTGCTTCTTCAGTCATATTATAAAAAAAAATGTTTATATTTTTACATGCACACGAAAATGAAACTCCCCATGAGGCTATCTATATTCTGGTTAATAAAAACTTAACATACGTCCTTCGCATTTATAAATATCTTGACTCAACTTCAATGATAAATCGCATAAGTAGTCGGCGCCGGTCGGACGTCGCCTTCCTACCAATATAGGTCATTGGCTAGACTCCTTGGTTCTCAGTTTATTGGCAACCTACCAGAGATAGGATTCAATTCTCCAACAACCTTCTAGATGTGTTCTACTTCGAGATTTAAGTATACTTGTTTCGTATATTAGATTTTATGTGTTGTTTCAGAAATCGTGACATAACAAGCTTATATATTGATACGTGAACAGCGCCTTCAGTACGTAAACAGCATGATATAGACGCAAACAAACATACATCCTATCTAGCTAATGGTATGTGGCAATTACCGGCTATGGACATTGTAATCAACTCTGAAATACATCCTGAGACTAGTCACAGATGCCATATTACTATGCGACTGCACGAAGTATTCTACTACCTAAAACCTACCTTGTGTAGTTGTTACATATAGACGCGAGCACTTAATTTACAAGCTAATTTTGCAAGGTGGTAGAACGAGTAGTATTGTAGTTGGAATTACCTATTTCTAGCGTGAAGCAGTTCTTGCGTTTCGGCGAAGAGATGAGACGACCGTCTTGGTCCTCGGAACTAAGTTCTTCGCCTCATATAGTAGACCGGACGGGCAATGTATCTATAATTCTACACTCTTTCTACACTCATAGCCTCACATTAGGATTTTCTCCTGTGCCGTGGTTACCATGGACATACACAAGTCGAATACACAAACACCTAGATCCAGAACATGAATCTAAACTCATCATTTAGATGATACCTGTCTGGACGGATCGTCTTCAGACTTCAGTTAGAACCCCTGTTTAATATGACCACCAATTCCACGAGCAGGCAGTCTACCTGATGTGACAGCATGCTCGTTGGCCACTTTAGTCCCAAAAAAGACAATTTCTTTTAAAAAAAAATATATGTTTGACTACGCGATCATCGGCTGATTGGCATTCATCTTAAACGTGTCTTCATCTTCCGCGGCCTTGAACCCACGACCCGTGAATGTTTATCTCTGACTCACACGTGATCGTGCATCCAAACACTCTCGCCAAATGATCGAACGCGCTCGTTGAGATGCGATCACTGTTTGTCATACGAGATGATTGATGGCAGCGGAAAAATCATAAAATGGAGATTTTCTTATTTTCGAATTATTATACGTAGTTTTGTGAGGGTTTTGTGTAATATAATGGAGTTGGTAGCGGATATAAATATTGTTGAAGAGGTAAAAGGTACGTTTTAAAATTTTTACATAACCTATCAAACGTAGTAAAAATAGGTCCAATATCAGTCGGATTACTTACGCACTTAATTCAATTATAAATAAATATATACAGTCAAAAAGAGTTTTGACAAAAAAATAAGATATAGGCAACATCAGTTCGTTTAACGTATTATTTAAATAAAAAAAAAAAAACTTTAACTAATGATCATCTCATAATAATTTTAGGGCATCCTGCCGAATTAAAAGTGACGTCAAAGATCTTAATGCGTTGTCATGCAAGCCAAAAATTGCTGCATACTTTCGTTTAATCGGATGGCCTTAAAATTCAATTGTAAATTTTGACTGTCAAATATTTGTTTTCATTTTAATGATGATTTTAATTTTAATTTAATCCTAATTACAGATTAGAATTATTATAATTCAATTTGCGGATTTATTAATATAAAACTTTTTATTTTTATTATTGTAATTGTTTAAAAATGGACTTATTTTAAATTTGCGTTCAATTTGATTTAAAATTTAAGTAATTGAAGTGTATTTTTAATTTTTATAGGTTTGTTAATTTAATTCTAATATAATGAGGTTGTTTTATATTTAAAAAATGATTTGTATTGTACTTTTAATGAATAACGTGATATTTATTCGACATGTTTTCTGTAATAAATCATTATTATTATTATTAAATACCCACATCGACTCGGATTATAGAATATCGGACCATCAAGTAAAAAAACCTCCTAAAATCCCCTTCGTGAGTGTTAAAAGGCATTATTTTAAACGTTTGTGCGTGAATGATTCGGATTATAAGCGAGGCATTTCTTTTTTGTGGGCGATCATCGTAGCTAATGTCTTGCGTCACAGTAATCGAGTATCATACAAATTGCTGCACTTCACGTCAACGAGGCGATTCAATTTTTATTAATTTTCAAGTTATTTTTTAATACACTCGAAAAGTAAAAGGAGGTTTAAGTGACAAAACTGCATTTAAAATTAATAACGGATATTTTGACGGATATTTTGATATTAATGTGCTTATGACTAATGCACGGTAGTGTGTGCAATGTGTTTTAGTTGATTTTAAGTATGTTAAATGCGTTATTTGAAAAAAATATTAACATTCTGCACTCCTTCTCTACGTCCTCTATAACCGTGCAAAATTCCATACTAATCCGTGCGCGGCATATTACTTAAAAATGCTCCACAAGTTTTTGCTTCACGTATTAATATATTGAAGAAGAAGATAGATACCTCATGAAAGCTTTAAAAACAAATTCCCGCTGTAACACCTTCGGTTATTACATCGACTGAAAGTAGCAAAATCTTTTGTGGTTCGGTTCACTATCGCCATACCTATATCTATCATAATTAATAATAACAACACTGCCTTCGTAATAAAGAACGTATTTAACGTCATTTTTACTGAATTAAGATTGTTTCGGTTATTGACTGAGACAAACTTGTACGCGTTATAACTTAGCCCTAAGGGATACATGTCCACGTCCCTGTAGCCTCGGGGTCAGAATAGGGCTACGGTATCCCCTGCCTGTCGTAAGAGGCGACTAAAAGGGGCTTCCGGGGTTGCAGACGGCTAGAGTGGGAGCTCGAACCGTTCGGTCAGGCAATCCCGGGAAGGACAGCGGTATGTGTGGTCGCATACCGTCGTAAGAAGCGTCTGGGAGGAGCCCGATGGGGCAGCGCGCTCGGAGGATTCCGGTTGAAGTCGTTTCGAGATCCCGGAGTCCTCCTTTTCAGCGCCGAGGACGGCCACCGGGGCGGTTTTAGTGCAGTAAAAATCCCACATAACCCTGCGTCGCTCCCACGGCGTCGGGTACCTTTTGAAGGTTTCCCCCTCGAAAACAAAAAAAAAGACGAAGACTTTAAGAAGTGCATGGTTATTTGCTACTTCTTGGAAAAAAATATCTATTTACGATTGCAAAGTAATACTATCGAGAAGTTGGCTTTCAGGCAAAAGAAATTAAAAAACCGCGTACCGTGAATACTGTTACATATTAAAATGTAAAAATTGATTACTGCACAGTGTAAAGTCTGTACTATAAATAGAAAATGTGAATGTATTACATGTAAAATACAACAGCCTGAGGCGACATTATTAAATATTAACGTCTGCAAACATAATTCTAGACTGTAGAGTCTAGACTAGACGAATGCCTGTTCGTGCCTAAGAATTAATAATACCCTAATATCGACCGCGACGACGAGAAAAGACGGTGACGTAAGAAAGTGTATGAAGTTAAATTAACTTAAGGGTGGTATAATTTTAAGTTTTGAATAATAATAAATCAATTTATAGGGCAAATGTAGTTCAAACGGGAAGATACCACCGCTTCACCTATGTATTCCTATTGATAAGAAGTTCTTGGGTTTCGGTAGAAAGGTGTGGTTCGGTAGAACGAAAAACTAACTAGACGTAGGGTAGATAGGTTAATCTATCACTAGTGCTTGTCTACGGCTTCTTCGCCACCGCAGTTTCGCCGTGACCACGAGCCATGCAACTGGGTCGAAATATCGGCAAAAAAAATTCGAAAAGGATTCAAAAACCGCATATCGTAAGTACCCGTTAAGCATTAAAATGTGTCAATTCCGCGATAATATTATTCTAAAATCATACAATTTCACAATGTACATTACTTATTTTTAATTATATTAAAATGAAACAAATAATTACCCGTAAAGGACATAGGTAATACTGGTCATCGTTAGTTCAAAAAATCAAAGTATACATAATTTAATTAGGCTTTACCTAATCTATGCTCTATCTATCACACGCAAAAAACTCATTCCCAAACAATAAATGCTCCATTAGTTTTATCTTCTCATCTTAAATACTAACCCAGCGTGGGGTCTGTAAGGTATTTAAGATACTCTATATCATACTCCACACCAGTAGACGTCAGTAGTACATCAACCCATTATAGTCCCACTGCTGGGCACGGGTCTTCTTTCAGAATGAGGGAGTTTTAGGACTTAGCCCAACGCGCTGGCTAAGTGCGAATTGGTATTCACACACCTTTGACAACTTATTTTTAACCGACTTCACAAAGGAAAGAGGTTATCTATTCGTCACGTATATTTTTTTTTATTTTTTTTTTATCTATGTTCGGGCGAAATGGCCAGAAATCGTTTACCCACCGACACGATTCATACGACATTGTATGCGGCTAGTTTCACAGGCAGTCCCATATTGAGGAAAATGAAAACGTTCCGGCAGTTTTCCCGGAAAATTGGAAAATGTCGGTTTCTTGAAATCTTGAATAACTTGGGTGTTTCTGAACCGATTTTTCAATCAACTCTTAGGCCTGGGTGGTTTCCTCACTATGTTTTGCTTTACCGAAAATGAGCGATAAATAATTAATTTCTATTTACGCACATTATTTCAGAAATTTCAGGGGTGCGTAGGGTTCGAACTTCAGAGCATCGATTGAAAGGCCAAGTTTCAATTATAAGGTTATCACTGCTACATAGTTTAGTATATAACTTTAATTTTTTACAGTAAAGCAATTTTGTTTGGACCGTTTGAATAAACATCTTTTCGTGGTATTTCTTTCAAAACACACTCCTAGCATCTGCAGGAAGCTAGTTCTAATTAATCTGATTCGTTTGAAAGTAACCTCGAATAGTTTCAAAATCACGCGGTAAGTATTTTTCTTTGAACATTTTATAGCTCTATGTATCTATTAAAAAGTAAGTTCTTTTATAAGATGTTATTTTTTTTATATGACTGAAGTAGCAAACGAGCATGCAGTCCATCTGATGGTAAGTAGTCACTGCCGCCCATGGACATCTGTAATCAACTTCATCCAGAACATGGGTTCTATCTGAAGTCAATCAAAGATGCGTTGCCGCTCCTGAGGACTATTCGCCTCATATAAAAGTGTGCCGTAAATTTAATATCCTGTTTTGAATACATCGCTATATGGGATGAAGTATTACAATTTGAAAGTTTTGTCATTTTTTAAAGCATTTTAACCTTTATTCTCGTAATACGACATATTGCTAAGCGCTGTTAAATCTCACTTAATTCTTATACAATACAGCTAAATCTGACCTTGGCCGTCAGATGTCGCCACCCACACTAGAATAATGAAGACAAGACCGTTCAAAGGTCAACTGGGCTTGCCTGAAACTAGCTTTGCTAACACAGGTTCAACAAAGGCGGTGTCGGATGACACAACAAGGACTGTTTTACTTGGTATACTTAAGGTTCCGTACCCGAAGGATAAAAATAGAACTTAAGACTAAGACTCCGCTCTCCGTCTGTCTTTCATCAGGCTGTATCTCATGAACCGTGGTAGCTATACAGTTGAAATTTTTACTGATGATGGAAATACAACATTATTATATATATCATTATTACCATTATCATATATTGCCCAGATATTCTTAAATACAGAATAAAATAAATGTATAAAGGGGGCTCTCAACTGTGAACTGACATGATATTTTGCTCTTTTTTAAAGATTCGGACGAAAGACGGAACCCTTCATGCGCGAGTCCGATCCGCCCTTGGCCGGTTTTTTATGTTTACATTAAAGTTCCTACTTTAATGTAAAAATATACGAAATGAATACGAGACGAGTATCATAGTTTATTATTCATATAACAAAGTAACTAAAATTAATTACTTTGTCTGGTTTATATGTGTTTATACTGTGCAACAAAGATTCTATTCTACTATATGATAGCATATACATTTTATTACTTTATTTTTGAGATTATGCCTTCAACTTTGTAATAAAGCCATATGGATCTAAGATCTCCCATAGGTATATAGTTACACCTTAGAGCAACTAAGTATGACATAATATAATTTGACATCAACCAATATGGGATACCTTTAAACCAAAACATCTACAATAGATCAAATAAAGTTGATTTATAAAGGACTAACTGTACCCCGCAGCTTCGCCCGCGTTAACAAAAATCGATCAATTGTCCCGTGGGAATAAGATAGTTTCCTACAGTAGCCTTATATGTTAATCCAAAGTATCAGCTATCTGTCTACCAAATTTTATGAACATCGCTCCAGCCGTTTAGACGTGAAGAAGTAACAATCATACACACTCAACAACTTTCGCTTTTATAATATTAGTATGATATATTACAAAAATAGATTTAGAAAACTTGTGGAATTTACGTTATATTTATGTACCTACTTACCTAATATACGTAAAGTTGAAAGTTTGGCAGGATAGATTGATTAACACAGCCTTCACCGTGATAAACTAGATGAATATATCAAGAATGTAGCCGCGTGAAAAAATCTGGTGATCCCAATAATATTAGAGTAGAAAATACCTACAAGTTATCCGAATTGACTTTCGAATTTAATAGACAAGTATTAAATGTAACTTGTATATTACGCAATTGTATGATAGGTAATTCAAAAATGCCATAATCTTATCGCTTTGCATACCTATTCAAATTTATCGACCCAAGTCAAAAATAAACATAATATATAACGAAGTGGTTGCGACACGTCAGGATGGTCAGGGTCTTCATTACTGTCCATTCTTGAAGATGTCAAGGAAAACACAGGAGTAAACTTCTTCGATTTATTCACAATTGAGGAGGTCCGATCGCTTCGACGGTTAAACAAGAATCTTTTTCTACCGGCGTTCGCTCGCCTTTTTATAACAATGTTTGATGAGGTGACCATAACAAATGTATGGAGGATAAACTAAATTACAATTCTAATCACTAAATATGGCTAATTTAATAAACAAACAATTTTCGATCTTTAAACTAACTAAAATAATTATTTTCGGCGACGTGTTTTTCATAAATACGCGGTGTCGCGCCGACATATATAAATGTAACTTTTATATTACGCAATTGTATGATAGGGAATTTAAAAATGCATAATCTTATCGCTTTGCATACCTATTCAAATTTATCGATCTAAGTCAAAAATAAGCATAATGTATAAACATAAACATTTTTTGTTATCAAATCTGGTTGCACCACTTACTCGGGATTTCCAATCTGTGGCGTTCCACCCACGCTGCAGGATTTTGCATTTTAAATTACCAATAATGATATTATTTATTTTATTTGTTACAGATAAATTGAATAAAAATAAGAAATAAAGTTTAGTTGGAATATTAAGACATTTTATTTATATTATTAATACGTAAGTTTCTGAAGATGTATGTGTTTGTGTGAAAAGCTATCGGTCAAGCTATGCTGAAATATGGCACACGCAACGTTTATGTCTTAAGTTGAGGAAGCCAGGGGTAATAACATAGTAAATATTTTATTTATCTGATTGAAGTGGCAAACGAGTAGTGTTGCCCAAATGCAAGAACAAGACGAGACTTAGCCAGTCTTGGTCTTGGTCTTGCGCCAATACACCTGGTCTTGGTCTTGGTCTTGGTCTTGCGCTCCCAGTCTTGGTCTTGGTCTTGGTCTTGCAGCAAGAGTCTTGCAAGTCTTGCAATTACCTATTAGTCTATTACTATTTATTAAAGTTTGACTAAATGTACAATAATAGTACCTAAGTAATTAGTTTAAAACCATATAAGTAATCAATATTACTAGTCACCCGTAGCATCGGCCGAAATTCGACCGTAATTTAAATTAAAAATCAAATGTCATCTGACATTCTTGACGTTGTGTCTTTTAATTTTCATTTACTAAGTACATATGTGTTTGTGACAAATGCAAGGCAGTGTGTGTAATGTGTTTTTAGTTGATTTTATGTATGAAAAATGCATTATTTGAAAAAAAAAATATTAACATTCTGCACTCCTTCTCTACGTCCACTATAACCGTGCAAAATTTCATACTAATCCGTCCGCGGCATATTACTTAAAAATCCGTCACAAATTTTTGCTTCACGTATTAATATAATGATAATATATACTTACTAGAATGAATTAATATGACATCTACTACCTATCCTTACCATTTTATCCCAATCATAATACTACTTGCGTGATCAGTATAATGTATTCATTTTCATTCTAAGCGCTCTGAAACTTATTTATTCTTTGGAACACCTGTAGGTACTCTTAAAATTCGAAATTATTTTGCATGAGTATACCTACGCCCTATGGCGGCAATCAAATAGTGTCAAATGTTATGATTTCGGCGTGGCGGCAACGATTGTTTTAGATTTCAAAAGAAGCCGCCGGCGCATGTATCATAACCATGTACTTCCGAAAAGCGGCAAATTTCTTTGAGAAGTAAGTACAAAACCTTTGATGCCGCATTATTAGAGTGCCGATGGTTAAAACATAACTATGCATGCACTCAGTTTGATTTTAATAGATATTTTTTTATTCGCTATGTTTATGGTATTAGTCGTAATGCGCATAGGTCCAGTTTTTCATATTCTTTGATACAGTTTTTTGCGTCTCATAGAATTCCTAAGCGTACCTACCTATACACCGAACTGTTACACCTAACTACTCAGTGAAATAGCGCTAAGTCCTAGCTGCAAGACGCAAGAGTCTTGCAGGCTATGTCTTGTTCTTGCTCAAGTCTTGCACGGTCAGTCTTGGTCTTGGTCTTGCTAAAAATACGCGGTCTTGTTCTTGATCTTGGTCTTGCAAAAACGCAAGAACAAGACCAAGACTGCAAGACCAAGACTGAATTTGGGCAACACTACAAACGAGCACGCAGTCCACCTGATGGTAAGTGGTCACTGCTACCCATGGGCATCTGCTTGCAACTTCAAATAGGACATGGGTTCTAGTTGAAGTCAATCACAGCTGCGTTGCCACTCCCGAGGGCTATGATAGTCTATTTATATCTATAATAGTTTATTTTGAACTATTTTGAAGTTAATGAAGTCATTGCCAATATTTTTAATCATTCGTGCTCGACTTAACGAGTAGGTATATAAGTTAAATTCCTAAATGTGCCAGTCAAAACGGAAACGCACGATAACCTATTTGTCATTCATGTGACATAATTAAACTGTTACGAATTATTTTAAACTTAAAATTATTCATAAATACTAGTCAGACACCGGGTATGTACACACCTACTTATCGAACGACGTTTTATAAACCTTTCTCTAATGCATAATTGAAAAATGATTAATGTGATAAATAGGATTTTGCCACGGCGAAAAAATAAAGCTTTTTTGCGTTCAGCACAAGCACCCACTACCCAATAAGTACCTACTACTACGAAATACTTCGGAAATATTGTTATACGAGGGTACAGGCACAGTACTAGTATCTACAGTAATCTAACTTCTTACAAATGCACGAAACGGAAGTTCTAACTACGCGCCACGGTTTCGGTATGCACTCGGTACCCAATAGCTAGCGAATGTGCCGTAGTGGCGAGCGGGCGATGTGACGTTTTTTGTTGTTGTAAACTATATATTTTGTTGTTGTAACAGTTGTAAACTATATTAGGCTGTGTTTGATTGCTTTAATTGTGCATAAACACGTCCAGTGTTAATAATTTTTATTTTGGTTGGTAAAATATTATTCAGTGTGAAATTTATAACTATTATTTGTGTACGATTTATTATTAAGTCTCTTAAATATTAAAAGCACGCGTTGTTTTTTTACCTTAATCTACTGAATAAAATACATAATAAGTAAGAAAGAAAGTAAAGTATACAGATGTATTAAAATACTTTAGGCGGGTAGCCCTAACGCGAACTCTCGTCCAGCGCGTCTGTAGGTATAAAATTCAAGGACACGGCAGAGTTAGACTACTGTATGATATTAATACTGTGGTACAGGGTAGTCGTACAGGGTTTTATGAGTTTTGTTACAATTGATACAAATATCGTTAGACATAAAATCCTGTAAGTTTGACTGCAGCGACCATATCACTCGTTCTTAATTGATATCAGCACTGTGGGGTTGTGTTCTGGTTTGAGCAGAGAAATAAAGACACGAAAAGGCTTTTGAAACTTAGTCCTTAAATGTAAAACGCGCCTGTAACCGTAAATGTGACCACAATTATAGTTAAATTTAGCTTGAATGTCCATATGCAGACAGACCATCAGGTATTTATAAGACTGATGAAGCAAACGAACATGTAGTACACCTGATGGTATGGATGGTATAGTCTCTTAGTAATTTTTCAGCAATTATCTAGATCAGGATCGAAATTCTGTCTGAAATGAATTACAATTGATTGATTGACTAATGGTTGAAACTTGCCCTCTCGATCTTGAGGTCCGAGGTTCAAATTCAGGCACGCACCACTAATTTTTCTAAAAATTATGTGCGTATTCAAAATTAATTATGACTGATTTTCGGTGAAAGAAAACATCGTGAGGAAACCCACACACCCGAGAGTTCTTTAAAAAAATCTCGGAGGTGTATGAAGTCCACCAATTTGCACTTGGACAGCGCGGTGGACTATGGCCCATATTTCGGGTCTTCTCTCAATGAGAGTATTGAGAGAAAACCCGTGCCCAGCAATGGGGCAATAATGGGTTGACGACGACGAATTACACTTGCGTTATTCTCGAGAACTTAGGTGGTATGATGGTGGTAACCTACGAAAGTAACCCAAACTACAGAACTGCTCTACGATTGAATCACGTGGACAGTATCTCCCGGTCAATCATTCTTATCCTACGACCTTGCACCGGTAGACACTCATTAGCTACAATGTAACTATATGAACATTAACGATATCAGACTAGATTCCAGATAAATACCGACACACAAGACCTACGCTGCAGAACCAGATTTGAAGACCAGTTCACGTCCATTCACACGCTTAGGAACCACCGGAACACGCCAGGGTTTTTACTTTTAGTCGTTACATGAAGTATCCGTTACTTCTTTGTAACTAAGAACTGGATTCGTTTGTCAGGTACGGTATACGAACATTTTTAAACGTAACTGTTGTAATGAGAATATATCATTCGTTTTTACAAGTATTTTTTCACTTTATATTATTTTGTATGCCTATGTCTAACCTGAAGCATTTCTTGCGTTTCGTTGGAAGGGTGTGGTTGCCGGCACACTTTTATATGAGGAGACCTTCATAGTCCTCGGAAGTAGCAACGCATCTGTGATTGACTTCAGATAGAACCTACTCGTATGTTATATATGAAGTTGATTACAGACGTCCATGGGCGGCAGTGACCACTCACCATCAGGCGGACTGCATGCTCGTTTGCATGCAGATAAAAAAAATACAATATTTAAATTACTTAATCCCAACCGATTGAGCTGAAATTTTACATGCAGAATCAGTGACATTACTGACCTAAGCATGTCATTGGTATCTAAATTCAATATGGCGGAGCATTTTAAATCCAATATGGCGGACGCCCAAAGAGGGCGCTACAAAACTTTTACGAACCTTATGAGCAGCGTAAGGATTTCCAGAAAGGGTTTTTTATAACATGTAAAACGAAAAACATTTCAAAGAAAATACTAAAAATGTATAAAGTACTAAAAATATTTTAAAAATCTTTTTACGATACATCTACTTACATATACTATATATTGACGGCAGGAGCATAGTTTCTTAAACAACTGTATCAACATCAAATGCGCCAAGGTTTTTCAATATAATAACGGAAATTCGTAATACACATAACACATGGTTTTGTAAAAAACATTTATTTTTAAAGCTTAAGGCAGCAGTCAGAAGTTGGACAGGATACCTGATGAATAATAATCACCATTGTCTGTAAACAATTTGAGGAGCCGCCAATGAATCGCCAGCTTGAAAGGAGCTCTCACTTTCCACATTGAAGAACCCGATTTTCCTACTTTAATCCTACTATTTCTCCATAATTTAACAAATCCCTGCTAAACTGAATTGGGTTAACCCGCATGTAAACAAGGTTTAAATATTGCACCACTCGATGTACTCAAAGTCAAGTTGTGAATACTCAAAAAAAATTAAACAGACTTCCCAAACGAAAGAGGTTGTCTATAGATTCATTTTAATATTAAAGGGAGCTCACGATATGCAGATATGCATTATTTTTGCTGATATTATCTATTCCTCACGTATTTTTTACTAGCTGTACCCGCGGCTACGCCCGCGTGCAACAATATATCGCAAAGTTTTTCCCGCGCAAATCTCCACTCAGTGGGAATTCTACGATAAAAGTAGTCTACATGTTGTTCCATAACATTTAGTAAAAAACCCGTAAAAATCGGTTTAGCCGGTCAAGGATTACCCGGACAAACACAGAGTGAAAAAACGAATTTTAAGTGTGTATTTGTGGGTAGGTGCATATTGTTATGTAAAATGTTATAAAAATAAAACGAATCAGAATATCGTAAACCCCTTTTTTGAACCAATCTACAGTCTTAGTGGTCACATTAACAATATCGGAATACATCTTTGCAAACAACGCCTCCACATTTAAACCAAAGCGCATCGATTATAAAGATGGATTTTAACTTTTATGAATTGAAAAATACTATTTTAAGTAATTTTGGTCCTTTTAAATTTCTGAGTAAATTTACATATAGGTAAACCTACTTTTAACATTAATTTGACAACCTCGACGACCCGCGTTGCGGAGCAGCTACCACACCCGGTTCGATTCCCGGCCAGACAGGAATCTGAATAGATTCATGTTCTGGGTCTGGGTGTTTCTATATACGTCTTGTGTGTCCATGGTACCCACGATACAGGAAAAAATCCTAGTGTGGGGCTATTGTGGAAATTGAAATTTTCTATTTTATTGAGTGTAGAAAGCGTATTTTTATTATTATTTTAAAAGTTTGTGTGGAGGAATACCGGGAGGCGGGTTGAAGGAATCCAAAAATTTTGTTGGATAATGTCTTCGATCTCGATGGCTGTATCTACAGAATCTTCATCCCAAATAGTCAAATAACAATCCCGCATTGAATTTCCAGTATTCCTTTGATTTGAAATATTTAAAAATTTTAGAGAAATCGTTGCTACAAATCTTGAGTGGACGCTCAAAGGCGAATAGGCAGGCATTATGACCGCTTTTTAAAAGTGTGGGCGCAACGCTGGACGACGCCATGGCAATAGCTATTTTTCTATCAGATCTTATATTTTTCGCTAATAGTAAATTTATTAAAAACGTTTTACCCGTGACTCCTAGTGCATGTAACTAAAACTAAAAATTTAATGACAGTATCAATGATACGTAAACTAATTTTGGTTCTACTAACATTTAAGCGGCGCTCAGGTATGTTTATAGTTTATCTTTATTAAGCCTTGTATGTGGTTCATTACATTAAAATTTGAATTTGTCGGCAAGGTAAATCCAAATTATTTTGTACTTTTACCCGACAGAGGTTAAACCTCTATTAATTTCATATAAACTTTGTGACACATTGATTCCCAGGCGTACGAAAGCTTTGCATTTCCGATACTAAATAATATTTAAAAATGAGCTGGTTATTAAAAAAATAATATTAAAATTAGTATTTATGAAAACTACAGATTATAATAATAATGTACATAAGACAACTGGATTCGAACCCCAGACCTCGCGTTTCTAATCCGCGCGACTTGGCACCACACGGCTTTCACGATTTTAATAACAGATGCGAAATTCATATACTTATGAGTTAAAAACATCATCTATTTTGGCTTATTTTGACACACTTTGTTATTCTAAAATTAATTTAAAATATGTTGTTATTTAAATGCATGTTTTCTATAACATTATTTATAATGAACATATCATAAATATAAAAAGAAACAATAATGTTGACTTTGCTCGTTTGTTATTAGAGCCAAGTGTCATCAAATGCAATTATTTATCACAAAAGTCGCAAAAGCTTCTTTATAATAATAATTCATGATAATTATAATTGTTATATCTTATTTAGATACTGATCGACTTATTAATGTTAGTATTTTGCTTAAAAGACTATCAATTGTATTTTGTCCTTAATATTTATTTTCGCTAAAAATGTACGGGTGTGGTCAATAACATAACTTTATTTATGCAATAATAGGTCAAGAAACTATTTATGTGACATGAACATGGAGTGACAAATGGAGTCGACAATTTTATTTTGAAACAATGTTAAAAAAAAATTATCGCATTTGAATTACATATTGGATTCGAATAACTATTTTACTATAATAGTATGACGCGCCATCTGTTATCAATTGGGAATCCCTGTACTCTAAGAGCGATTTTACATTAGGCCGCAAGATGCGCGGCCGCAGCGCGTCAACGGATGCTTTTTTATTATTGAAATATTTCATAAATTCATAAATTAAATTAAAATCAATTTGAATCACATCTATTTTTATGATAATTGATAGTTACAAATTAATACGTAACCTCGATTTGGGTAACATTGAACATTTTTTACAATATTTGTGATATTATAATTTGTTTTATATTTATTGCACCTTGTTTTTACTAAATTAATAGTGTCCTTTTTAGCTGGTTTATTAATCTAACACAATAAATTTACGGAGAAAACAATTAAACTATCCACAATTACCCCTAAAACTCAAATTCAAAGTTATCCTTAGTTTTGGGTAACTTTGAATATAATTTTTTGAGGATATAAAATCCGTCATTAATCTAATATTTTAAGGTCTGAGTAAAATTAATTAACATATTTTTGTTAATTAAAACCAAATCTATAAAAAATACATTTATTTTGATATATAAATACAATAGACAACTTGGTCTTGCCATATGAATCAAGGTCGATCAATTTGGGGGTAAAATAAGATACTAGTTTTTTTTTTGTTTATTTATTCCATCCATCCATAGGATGGACGGAACATCGGGTACCTTTGGAAGGTTTCCCTCTCGAAAACAAAAAAAAAAAAGGATGGACGGAACATGGACATAACATAGGCCTCCCCTAAATGGCGCCACTCCAACCGGCCCTGTGTCCTCTGAATCCAACGGTTTCCCGCTGTCTTCTTCAGGTCACCGGTCCATCTAGTAGGGGGGCGACCGGTACTCCTTTTGCCTAAACATGGTCGCCACTCGAGGACCTTTCTTCCCCATCGGTTATCGGTCCTACGAGCGATGTGGCAGCCCATTGCCACTTCAGCCTGCTAATTTTGAGAGCTATGTCGGTAAGCTTCGTTCGTCTACGGATTTCATCGTTGCGAATCATATCTCGTAGCGAAATTCCGAGCATAGTCCTCTCCATAGCACGCTGAGCGACCCTGAGCCTCCGAAAAAAAAATTTTTTTATGATACAGGTAACTTTGAACCGTTCAAAGTTACCCGTATTACATCCAATTTCGACGTCGTCAAAAGTTTAGCAGTTTTACGCAATATTCAACATGGGATACGGATAGTACAGTTTCAAAATAATAATATACAATATACATTTTAAAGATTAAACATCAAAACATACCTGTTTACGGTAAGTTTTATATTATAATTGCTATTTCAAAACGGAGCATCAAACACTTGCAACAACTTCACTACGGAAAAGGCGGTATTTTTTAAAATTATGACATTAACAGGTACCTTTTTTTTACTTTCATTGCTATTACAACATTTTGGCAATCCATTTTACGCAGGTACAATATTGAAACAACAAGAAGTTTCCATGTAATAAATTAATATATTTTTTTCACAACTTTGTTCAAAGTTACACCGCTGTTCAATGTTACCCAAATTGATTGTACTATTTTTGAATGAATTCAAAATGGCATCCGGGCGGCCATGATGGCTACTGTCATGTCACACTACTGTCATGTCACACATGTTTACATTAGAATTTAACAAAATACGCGACAATCCGAATTTTACGGATATATGTTGTCGACTCGAAATCAGTTTTTTTATGTTTTATTATTTAGATAAGGTTTTAAGTAAGTCTGTCGTACCCCTTGACGGACTTGTCAATATGGGACTTTGTCAAAAACGAACTTCCATACAAACATTTATGCCCGATTTTAACGCTTTCAACCCATTTTTTTCGATAAAAAGCAGCCCATGTCCTTTCTCGAGGTTAACACTATCTGTGTGCCCAATTTCATAAAGATCGGTTCAGTTGTTTAGGCGTGAATAAGTAGCAGACAGACAGACAGACAGACAGACAGAGTTACTTTCACATTTATAATATTAGTAGGGATTGTTTGTTTCTCACCCATATGTATTTTGCAAAGCTATCAATGAACATAGGATGAGAAAGCCCACATTTTTTTTATATATGATTGAAGTAGCAAACAAGCATGCAGTCCACCTGATGGTAAGTGGCGACTGCCGCCCATGGACATCTGTAATCAATATCATACAGAACATGGGTTCCATCTGAAATCAATCACAGATGCGTTGCTACTCCCAAGGACTATAATGGTCGCCTCATATAAAAGTGTGCCGGCAACCACACCCTTCCATCAAAACGCAAGAAATGCTTTACGCTAGAAGTAGGTGTGGCGGTGGTACTTCCCCGGTCGAACTGATTCTACCACCTTATTGTTGTTACCACATACATACGTACAAACACTTTTTAAATCGAATAATTTTAAATCGATATTTCTGGACTTCCCAAAGGTTGGTAGAAAATGCTTTTTAGCATTAAGCCCGCCTATTCTCATTCAAACTTTGTATTGGTACAATAAATAAATAAATAAATAATAACATAGTTCTCATCTTATTGTTCCGCAAACGAAATATTTCCGCTGCTCGATATTTCACAATAAAGCATAAATAAATAAATAATAACATAGCTTTCTTCTTATTGTTCCGCAAAATATTTCCGCAACTCGATATTTCATCACTTCGATAATTTCATAGTATGTTTGTGTACCCATTGTGTTCACCCACGGCATTGCAAGTTCAATGCCACCGTTGGCAAATAGTGAATCACAAAGAAAATGCTTGGCGTAGCTCTTGAGTCAGCGCAAATATTGTTACGTCTGACTCTAGTAATTCCAGCTTGTTAGTTCCTTCTTGTTAAGCTAGACCACCCAACCGATAGACTTTTAACGAAAGACAGTTTTTGGAATATTTCATTTAAAGACATACTGCTAATAAGACACTACACAAAAGATACAATTTTAACTTCCTAAAAAATATTGCCAATTCTTGTTCTATTATGACGGCATCGTCAAATGTCAACTGCTCTGGACTCTCCTCTTGACTCACCTTACCCACTTTGTCACCACATATCACGAGATTTAATTATGTCACCTCTACATTCATAGGAGTTAACGAGGATGCAGTCCATCTGGTTATCTCCAAATGTCATAAATGCCATGTGTATTCGACCGAAAAAAGGTTGCTGAGTAGCCAGAAACCGAATAGTTGCCGAATGTTCGTGGCAACTCTAATGAAAAGACTTCCGAATGTGGATTTATGTAGGTAGTGAGCTCCCGAAATTTAAGACTAATTATTTTAGAAACATGAATACCTTTATATCCTACTTGTGTGTCATGTGACGTACACGAGCGACAATCGTGACACATACTGTCGCCCGTGTGTTATATCCCTTAGTTCAAAACAATCAAGTGATGCATCGACGCAGGAATCCATATTGATATCTTACATTAACACCAACAGTTAGTTTTCCTTTTAGTCAATAAAAAAATCGTCTTTGTGACCAAATAACGTTTGACATACCTTTCTCTTTTATGGGATTTAAAGTTTAGTAGACAAAAACAATTTCCATTTGCCTATGCCATATGCCTATTGCCAATTAACAAATGCGGATCTATAACATCTATTAGTAACATAATAAGACTGAACATCGTACGAATCGAGTCACAGTTAAATGCCACCTTAGTTGCCACTGGATTTCACGGCGTTTAACGAGCTTACATCATAGGCATAAAGTTGATGTAAATAGAAATACTTAGTTCTTACGCAATGTATGTAACTATTTGCTTTAACTGGCTGTTTGCCGCGGCGTCACCTGCCTCGAATATACAGCAAATTGGAGGTACCACAGTTACACCTATTTCCAGCGTGAAACAGTGTTTGCGTTTCGGTGGGAGGGTGTGGATGCCGATTCACTTTTATATAAAGCGACCATCTTAGTCTTTGGGTATACCAATGCATCTGAGACTGACTTCAGATTTTTCGAAGGTGGTAGAACCAGTGTAGTTCGACTGGGGAAGTACCACCGCCACACCTATTTCTAGAGTGAAGCATTTCTGCGATTCGATGGAAGGTTGTGGTTGCCGGCACACTTTCACATGAGGCGACCATCATGGTCCTCGGGAGCAGCTACGCATCTGGATGAATCTCATATTCTATATGAAGTCGGTTACAGACGTCCATGGGCGGCAGTGACCAATTACCAACAGGTGGACTGCATGCTTGTTTGCTACTTCAGTTAGATAAAAAAAAGATAAAATCCCTGTTCTATGAAGTTTATTTGTCTAAGAGCGGCAGTGGCACCTTACCATCAGGTGGACTACATGCTCATTTGCTACAATGTAATAAAAAAATTGTATGCATATTATCTCGTTAACCCATTACTGTCCCCTAGGCGCGGGTCTCCTCTTAGAATAAATTATTTTTAGTATTAGAATAAATTAGTTTTCAGTCTATCACGCTGGTCTAGTGCAAATTGTTAGACTTCACACACTTTTAAGATATTTTTTGAGAATCCTCTAGTGTGTAGGATTTGTCGCGATGTTTTTCTGAAACTTAAAGCTACGATAATTAATTTGTGATAAGCATATTTTTAACAATTTGTTGTGCGCGTCTCGGATTACGCTATTTATATTATTTATATTAATTATTTATTTATATTATTTACGCTATTTATTTATTGATATCATGTCATACACTGAATACGGCATATCAAAATATATAAAGAAATGTTAATACAGTAAGTACAATCTTTAAGAACCTTAAACGTAGTTCTATATGTTCGGTTGTATTGTACTTTCGAAGGAAAACCACAAAGGGTCTTAACATCTTTAAATTGCGTAATTTAAATTGTGCGCGTTCAAAATAACTTGAAAATTATTAGATTTTATTTGAATTTGAGAAATATTCGTACTACTTTGGACAATATGAATATGAAGTTGAGTTTTTTAATTTAAATTACGGTCGAATTTCGACCGATGCGACGGGTGACTAGTCTTTCATAATTTCATGAGTATTTACTATTCTTCGATGCCGAGGAAGTTATGGAAATCAATCTTCTAGTCACTTCGAAAGGATAAAGGACGAGCAGGAGAGGATAGGCGGAGAATGTTCTGGAAAATAGAAAGATAGGATTATAATTTGGAATATGTTTACTTGAAATTTATCACTTCACGCTCAAACTAGACACTATCTTAAATCAATCGCGGGTGCATTGCCACTCCCGAGGTCCACGTTGGTCGCCTCATAGAAAGGGAGTCGTGGAATTAATATAGAAATATCTACCGCTGGTTGATATAACATTGGGTTAAATAGAAATAACATAGCATTATTTATATAATGACCATACAATACTTTAAATATACACGCACAGCAAAAAATACATAATGGCGTCAATATTTACACAATGTTGACCTCATCTAAATCATATTTAAAAACGATTACACTTTACATCAAGGATATACCAAGCTTTTTGTCAACACTTGGTTTTACTTGCCGCTTCGCTTGCATGTGACCACAATTTTTTTTGCAAAAAATTAGGATCAGGACAAATCCAATTTTTTTTGAAAAAGAAAAATCTCTTTTGTTACAAAGGTTAAAAAATACCTTGACCTTTAAAGGATTCTTTGACACCTATGATTTCACCCAAAATAAATGAAGTAAGTATCCAACTCTTACTTTACTTTGCATCTTTTAAAAGATTACGTCAAAACGTTTCAGTTCAACGAATTCTGCCGTTTTGACGATAAGCCCGAATAGCCAAACAAAAAAAATTCTACCCAAAAAATGTTTTTTACATACATACAAAATAAACACAAATATTATAACCTCCACTTCTTAAAATTCTTTTTATAACAAGGTGTAAAGACATATATATATACGTAATTATCTATAGGCAAAAATATACAAAGTACCTTGCATATTTAATGCTTACAAATAATTTTAATTCAATCATCACTCGTTCAAGAATTAAAATAAAATCCTCCGGGCCGACGTCCGCACGTTTTTTCATTGTATTTTTTATTTTGAACAGATGTTGTTTAATTTGATTATGATTGATTGATCGTACCTACCATGTTAATGAACTTGACATACATAGTTTCAGAACAAACCGTAATTTATAAACGATTTTTTAAGAAAATCGAAATACATACAAGAATATACATAATCCAGTGCCAGATTAGGCCAGCGCGGGGCCTGTAGCAAATTCTGACAGGAGGCCCATAGTTTGCCTTAAGTAAGGATATTAAGTAAAACAAAACTTTTCTGGAATTAATCTGGGAAAATTTAGAGATGACATTTTCTACATCTTCTTTCAGTTTAAAATTTTTAGTATAGTAAAAATAGTCCCCTCCAGTCGCGAGGCCCGTAGCATTTGCTACTCTTGCTACGTGGCTAATCCGGCATTGACCTAGTCCATTTGATGGGAAGTAAGTACAGCCACCCACGATCACCTGTAATTAATTTCATGTAGAACAAAAGTTACACCTGAAGTCAATCACACTTGCGTAGTTGCTCTCGAGGACTAAGATGGTCGCCTCAAATGAGAGTGAGCAGACACACCTTGCACCGAAGCTCAAGAACTGCTTCACGATAGAAAAAGGTGTGGTGTCGGCACTTTCCCGGTCGAGTCATTCACCTTTATGTAGTTTTGGTCTATGGATAACACATTCAGAACTTAACACTGTCGCGTTATGAGTAATACAGTCCCTGGATTCTTTTACAAAACAAGTAAAGGACTTCTATCTTTCCCTATAATCTGCTTCTTATTTTATTGTTCTTTCTTACTGAGAGAAGAACAATAAAATAAGAAGCAGGTTATCCTATAGTTCCGGGATCAGAATAGGGCTACGGCATCCCCTGCCTGTCGTAAGAGGCGACTAAAAGGGGCTTCCGGGGTTGCAGACGGCTAGAGTGGGAGCTCGAACCGTTCGGTCAGGCAATCCCGGGAACGACGGCGGTATGTGTGGTCGCATACCGTCGTAAAGACTAGACGGAGCGGTGGGCTCAGCCGCCCATCTGGGAGGAGCCCGATCGGGCAACGCGCTCGGAGGATTCCGGTTGAAGTCGTTTCGAGATCCCGAAGTCCTCCTTTTCAGCGCCAAGGACGGCCACCGGGGGGGTTTTAGTGCGGTAAAAATCCCACATAACCCTGCGTCGCTCCCACGGCGTCGGGTACCTTTTGAAGGTTTCCCCCTCGAAAACAAAAAAAAAAAAAAAGGTTATAGGGAAAGGAAAGGGGCGATACAATAAAGAAGCATGAAGTATCTTCCCTTTCCCTGCACTTTTTTTATTTATATCCGTTATTTCTTTAATGTCTACATTAGCTGTAAATATATTTATATTTCTAACGAGTCGATATGTATACTTCTGTACATCCCCTACTCTCTTTTGCATCTTAAATGTTTCCTTCAGCCACAAAGGTTGTCTGAAAGAGATTGCCATCTAAGTGATAAGACCGCCTTTTGTACCTAACATTATGTATCTTTTGTTTTACTTACATATATATTGGTGTACAAAAAAGAAATATTCTATTGTATTGTATTGTAATGCTAGAGAGATTAGGGAGACAAGAGCATGCGTGCTTATGCCCGCGGCTTGTGTAAATCTTGTTATCATGTCTTGAGGTTGATTTACTTTTAGGTGAGGCGACCATCTTAGCCCTCGCAGTAAGCAACGTATCTTTGTCTTCAGATAGAACAATTTACCGTGGTGTGAAGAGCTTTAAAGGAAATTTATGATTCAAGTTATTAGTACGAAACATATACACCTAGATATGTGTGAGCATGTTTTTCGTCTCTGCAAAGGACAGAGCAGTGATAGCCTAATGGTTGAAACTTGCCCGCTCGATCGGGAGGCCCGAGATTTAAACCCAGGCACCACTGATTTTTCTAAAATTATGTGTGTATTAAAAATTAATAACCACAGCTTTTCGGGGAATGAAAACATCGTGAGGAAACCTACACACCCGAAAGTTCTTTAAAAAAAGTTCTCGAAGGTGTGTGGAGTCTACCAATTCGCACTTGGACAGCGCGGTGGACTATGACCTATAACTCTCTCATTCCGAGAGAACACCCGTGCCCAGTGGGACAATAATGGGTTGAAGATGACGCAAAAGTCAATCCTAAGGCCTGTTGTACATGGCACGTTTTTTCATCCGTACGGCGTCTTTACCTTCAAGTGAAAAAAACGTGCTAGCATGGTACATGGCACGGCATCTCACAGTGATCCATACAACACTGACAACCGTGCCTACACACGGCGAATTAACCGTAGGTTTTTACGCCAAAAAAACGTGTGTCTAGACCTTAAAGTAACTCCAAAATAGTGGAGTCATTCGATCAGATATGCAAACTACGTAATATTGCTAACAATTTACGACCAACCGGGCCCATATTAGTGTCAACGAACTTATTAAGAGCATCCTTGCCGATCGTTGTTTTACACGGGAACTGGCCATACGACGGACGGAATAGCAATAGTTTATGTAAATAGCTTCATTAATAATAAATTATTATGGAAAAGAACTAAATTGCTAATTTAGCAGTCTGGTACTTTGTTTTTAAACAATCTATTTAATTATTAAGCGATTATTAGGAGATTTAAAAAACACATGCTGTCTACACTCATATCCCCACACTAGGATTTTCTCCTGTGTCGTGGGTACCGTGGACACACACAAGACATACACGAACACCCAGACCCAGAATATGAATCTAAAAACATCACTCAGATACTTGTCTGGCCGGGAATCAAACCCAGGACCCATCGCGCGTCAGACCAATATGGTAACCACTCCGCCACGCGGGTCGTCTTGCTTGCTTCAGGATGGTAACATAAAAGTGATATGATGTACGCACGATACGTTAATACTATGACTATATGTCATGGTATTAAAAAATGTCGTTTCTTCTCCCTCCCTTAGTCTATTAACAGTCACGGTTTTTCTTTAGTTTTTTTTTTCTGTTTATCTTTCTTTTTTTTAAGCCTAACTCACACTGCAAACTGACGATTTCAATGATATGATACCTATTTATGACGATCGGTCAAGCCGTTTAGGCGGTAGAGTATGCCAACAAATGGAAATTCAAGCATACAAACAGACATACGTAACCTGGAAAAATAGGGGTTTTATCTACACCTAGTAGGTATAAGGGTTACGTAGGGTTCTTCGTACAGAAGCACACCTATTTCTGCCAAATAACAAAAGTGTATAATGCTGTTGTGTTATGCGAGGGATATATGTTATTTAAATATTTATCCGAGGCTTTTTAACGTGGAGAACGTTAGGAGTTGCAAAGTATCTGATTCTAACATCACGTCAGACAGATCTTATCTTTTATTATGTTAATATTTACAAAACGGATATGCAGGGGTTTTGGGTTTGATCGATGGATTTATATTTCTGTTCTGGGCTTATGGCACCCAAGGAACAGGAAAAATGCTAAGGAGAATTAGCGTAAAAAACCGTTATAGCATCGATTTTCAAATATATTTAATTATCTATCTATTATCTATAATATTTAATTATATAATTTAATTAATTATCGCTCATACAGGACAAAGTTTCATCACACCAGAGAATTATGTTGAGCGCCGACTTCGGAACTATGTAGGTCCTAAGTACTGAGTATGTTCTAACCCAGAACTAATTGAAATTAATTTTTACTTTTTTGTAACATGGAAGTCGGTAGATATTTTTTGTTAAAAAGTTTTTTTAAGCGCACAAGAACGCACCAATTCATTTTATTGTATTATAAAAAATACCGATCAAATAAACTATTCGTTTATTTTATGAAAAGAAAGAGCTAAGGACAAAACTTTTCGAGAACAATGTCAATTTTAAGACAAAGGAACTAGGTAGGTGTAAAATTTTGGCACGTAACAACTTCAAAACAAAGAATTGAGAAACCAAAAGATAACAATGGCTAACTACAACAAAAATAGGACACTACTGTTTTATATATCTGTCTCGCTCTCAAGTATACCATTTCTATAAACCTCGTGTATGTTTGTCCTCCTCACACGTGTAGTCGAAAACCTTTTATCTTATCATCAGTGATCTTCGTAATTCTGAAAGGTAGTAAAACTTTTACTACAATAGCACTACACATAATGTTGTCTACCTGTTTGAAGAATGTATAAAGCTAATCTGACGGTGATGTTTTTTTTATACTTAACCTAACGATAAGGCAGACGGGCTACCTGATGGAAAGTAGACACAGTCGCCTATGGACATTTGCAACACCATAGGAGTCGTCAATGCATCGCCGGCTTTGAAGGAGACCTCTTCTCGCGCCTTTTTTGAAGAACTCCATGTCATAACGCCCCGGGAATAATCAGGAGGAAGCTCGTTTCACATCTTGTACGTCCGAAGCCGAAACGAGCGTGCAAACCGAACCGTGGAGGACCGCCACGAGTCCAGTTGATGTGGATGGAACTTCATTCTTCGGTGAGTGGTGCGGTGGAGGAAAAGTGACGTAGGCACCAGGTCAAAAAGTTCCTCGGGGCACTCACCATTGTACAGCCGGTAGAACACGCAGAGGGAGCCTATGTCCCTCCATAGAGTTAAGGACTCTAACCGTTCGGTGATCTTTGGGTCGTTGACGATTCGGATCGCGCGTTTCTGGACGGAGTCAAATGGGTTAAGTTGGTATTGGGGCGCCCCAGCCCAGCCCTTCCGTTCATAAGGTTCCTTTCCACCTTTAAGCGATTAGCTGTTTATTTGTTTATAGTTTTTATTTTATTTTCCTATTTGATCACTAACGCCTTTAGTTCGAATCGTTCCAGCAAGACCGCTTTATGTCTGGAAATAATTCAAATTTTGACTAATCTTTTTAAAGACATATTCTTAAAGGTTCAGCTTTGAAAATATCAAAAAAACGGTTTTTTCAAGTTTCCACACTAGAATACCCCCTTAAACGATACAGTTTTTTCTTTATTTTTGATCATCCCTTTTAGTGGTCATAAATGCCATTCCCTGGGTGTAGTAGAGTCAAAATCTAGAAGATGGCAGCAGCGTCTTCCTGTGTACCATCAACGCCACTGCGGTTAACAACACGCATGCCAGGCGCGTCAACTATTAGCAATAGCTATTAGGACATTCCTAAGTCCAGCAGTACACCTCTAAAGGACCATGAATGGATACAGCTTACATAACAGCTGTCTCACTCACACACAATAAGAAGACTGAAACGGATATATTTCCTTTTGAAAATGGTCACATTGTTTCGTACAATACAGCAACTTCGCGCTATTGTTGTCAATCCATTATCTGTCAAGGTAGTGCCGACACTTAGCGGAATTACTGTACATTTGCTATACTTTCTAAATGGGGTAACAAGTGCCTTGGCCTTAGGGTGAGCGCTCACTTGAGCGCTCGTGTGTAACATTAACGCCTGTTGAGCTCATTTTTAACAGACTTTTAACGAGGAGGTTTTCAACTCGATTCTTTTTCGTCTGGATATGCATCGTTAATAGATCTATTTGGATTTTATTATTACGAATACTTTAAAAGAAAAACACACGCGACGGTGTGGAAATTGGGACCTTAAACTATGAACATCTCGGATAACTCGGATACTGTTGTTATTACACAGAGAAGCAAGCGCGCCACACCACATTTTTGTCTCTACATTCTTCTTTTTTTATCGAAACTTTTGTGTTGAATATAGCTGTTCTATAACCAAACACCAATATTTCTTAACAATATCGGCATATAGTTCACGTCGAGTCGATTGACATAACCCGTACCAAAACATTCAAAATAGAAATCACTAGTATACGAAGTATAGCAGTGGTGCTATAGTAGTATATAAAGAAACCACTGGTTACATCCAAACATACCCAGTCAACGCACACCTTTATCCTCTTTAAAACCGTGACAAACCCATTAAGAAGTGTTGAGTGCAAGTGTTTTTGGAGAGCACAACCAAATTAGACGAGCTACGTAATTGTGGAAGAAATTTGAATGGGAGTTAAAGAGGGTTTAAAACATATCATAAATATGCATAGTTATGTACCTATTTTGGTCCGTAAACAGTGGATAATCTTAACGTGTTAAAGACACAGAAATCTTTCAGAATATTGGATAATGTTATAGTAAGAAGCTAGGTGTATTGGAAGGAGTTATGTTTCCAGCAGTGGGTTATCTCACACTTAATATATAGACCATTTTAATGGCAACTCGGATTTTCTGTTCTTCTGTGCCCTTTGCATTAATTTCCCAGATCGTAGAACCAACGGACTGCCCGAGAAGGTACCACCAGCTACGTAAGACGTGCTTTACGCTAAAAAATATGTGTATTTTTAGCGTAAAGTACCTACATCTTGTGTTTTGGTGTTTCTATCAGATACGGTGCTCTGATCGAACCCGCGTTCTACATGAAGTTGCTTACAGATGTTCATGGGCTGTGACCACTTACCATTAGATGAACGCCCGTCTGCTATTTCAATAAAAAATCATGTTTGCATGTTACCTACTGCCCTTTTCAGACAAATTTTGCGCACTATTAACATCTTAAGTTCATTTATTTGTTAGTTTAATTAAGTCAAAGTCAAAACAAATCGAAGATTGAAACACCTTAAACTAGGAGTTACAAGGGTGAACTTAATGCCTAATGGCGTTCTCTGCCAGACATTATATATCTACTAAGGAATCTCAGTCTACCTGTGCAGTCTAAATATGTATTCTACCATCTTCTATCCAGTAATTAATACTTAATGGTCACTCAGGTCTTTAGCGGAAACCATAAAAACCTAGAAGCAGTAATTCAGCGAATAAATTGATTACCACGCGAAGAAACCACGGGCGCTGTTGGTAATTATTTATTTTAGTATGCAAATTGTTTCGATTCGTGTGGGCACCGCGGTGATAGTAAGTTCGTTAACCAGAGGGCTGGGGTGGCTATGTTTTGTGTTAGCTGTAAGACAGTGTTAAATTAAGTTTTTGGAAATAGGCTGTTGTCGGCAGCAACTGACACAGTCAATTATTCTAAATAGAGCTGCCTTACTTGATAAACACATTTCACAGATTCGATGATTAACTGATTTTTAATAACATACAAAATACTTAAATAAAACTTCAAGATTAAAAAAAAATACATAAAATCCCGTTGTTTTGTGATGTTGCAATTATAAGAAAAAACAAATTTCTAAAAAATGTATAGAATATAAGAAATGACGTCTTATTCTCAATCCTCCAAACTCGTATTTTTTACGAACATATGACATGTGACATATATTTGGTTACTATAGGGTAAAATCAGTTGTTTCACTAGAACTACCTATTAGAAGATACAACTCTTATTAATCCTATACTGAACTTTCACCTGTGGTCACTGATCTACCTTAGGCATGATTCATGTTCAATGTAGACTTACTTATCAAGGCTGCAGGCTCGTTTTGAGTTTTAATCAATATAATTTTTTTATCTTATACAATTACCTCCCTAATTGTTTTTGAATTCACTTTGCTTTATATGATTTTAGACTAATATTATCGCGGAATTGACACATTTTAATACTTAACGGTTACTTACGATATGCGGTTTTTGAATCCTTTTCGAATTCTTTTTGCCGATATTTCGACTTAGTTGCATCACTTTGCTTTTATGGTCAATGTTTATATTTTGGTTATTGATACTGGCGTAGTTAATAAGTTAATTATAGTTAATAAGTTATGCTACTTAAATTAATTAAATTAAGTTAAGATACTCAATTAATTAGTTAATAAATTATAATAACAAGTACTAAGGCATATTATATAAATCTAAGTCAAATCACATGAATTAATACATAAATTAAAGTATTGGTATTACGTTTGCATTGGTAAGAATGTGGTCACTCTACTTTACGAGGCATTTCCCAACTCCCAGCGATAAGCAACGTGCAAAGTAACCGGTTACATTTTCACGACACATAATGAATGGGTTACCCGAATAACTAGTTTTAGGTAGCTGGTAGAAAAAGTAGTAAAAATGTGATTTTAGCAAAATTCTAGACAAAAATTATAAATTGAATCACTTACAGCGACTTTTATATTTTATTTCTGTTGTCGCAAACTCATTTTATAGAGTATTTAGGCAAGATAGTCTACTGCGCTGGTCTAATGCAAATTGATAGATTTTATACACCCTTGAGATTTTTCAAAAGATGATTATGCAAGTAGGTTTCGTCTCGATATTTTCCAAAAAAAACAACTCGAAAATAACAACCGAAAAAAAACAAATAACTACTACAAAGGTCATATGACTCTAGGTAGTCAAAATCTATACTTATAATAAAGTTGTAGAGAGGTCAATTCTGTACATGAAATATTTTTCCAAAATAACTATCAGGGCGTGATTAGGGATCGATACTGATGCCAAAAATGCAATCAGTACAATTTTTGTCTGTCTGTCTGTCTGTATAACCGTTATAGAAACAAAAACTACTCAGTGGATTTTAACGAAACTTGGTACGATTATTCTTTATACTCCTGGGCTGGTTATAGTATACTTTTCATCCCGCTACAATCAATAGGAGCAGAGCAGTAAAGGGAAATGTTGGGAAAACGGGAGAAGTTACTTTTTTAAGCTTCTGTCGCGTGTGCAACCTTAATGGTTAAAGCTACACAGAAATCATGTATGAGGGAAATATTTTCCTTAAAATTATCTAAAAAATATCCTACAACAGCATATGTCTATCTTTTATGGTTGACTCACAATAACACGTGTAACTCCCGATAGCTTAGCAGTTCAAAGCTTTCTGATTATATTTGTCTACTCTTACGTTTATAACTCAGTCATCTATCTGTACGAAAATGAACATGAAAATGAAAAATGAAAAATGAAAATGAAAATGAAAAAAGAAAAATGAAAAAAGATAAATGAAAAATGAAAAATGAAAAACGAAAAATGAAAAATGAAATTTTTAAAAATGAAAAATGAAAAATGAAAAATGAAAAACGAAAAATGAAAAATGAAAAATGAACAGTGAACAGTGAACAGTGAACAGTGAAGAGTGAAAAGTGAAAAGTGAAAAATGAAAAATGAAAAAAACTCGGCTAAAAGTAACCCGGTTGCAACAAAATATAATCGAGGCTCAAATTTTAACAGGTTGCGGTGCAGGAGAAACCGTCTTTATTCCCAGAATTCCCTTAGTACCTAATAATTTTCCATTCCAATTTAAAAGAACGCAATTCCCAGTATCGGTGTGTTATGCAATGACAATTAATAAGGCTCAAGGGCAGACTTTTCGTGTTGCTGGAGTAGATCTCGGTGTCAGTTGTTTCTCGCATGGTCAGTTGTACGTCGCTCTTTCCCGGGTCAGTAGTTCCAAAAATCTTTACGTTCACGTGCCGGATGGATCAACATTCAACATAGTTTACCCGGAAGCTTTGCATTGAAGTATTTTCGTTATATATCCCTGTACGGTACGGTGCTACGGTATCCCTGCCTGTCGTAAGAGGCGACTAAAAGGGGCTTCCGGGGTTGCGGGCGGCTAGAGTGGGAGCTTGAACCGTCCAGCCAGGCGATACCGGGAAGGTGGCGATATGTGTGGTCGCATACCGCCGTAAAGACTAGATTGGGTGGTGGGCCCATCCGCCCATCTGGGAGGAGCCCGAGTCCTCTTTATAGCACCGAAGACGGCCACCGGGGGGGTTTTAGTGCGGTAAAAATTCCACATAACTCTGCGTCGCTCCCACGGCGTCGGGTACCTTTTGAAGGTTTCCCCCTCGAAAACAAAAATAAAAAAGGTTCTTAAGCGTCATGTGAACGTGATCTAAACAATATTACCAATACATTAACTCAATAACACACAAGGAGTTACTCGCTGGCGGAGTCGCGGGCAAAGCAATTAACAATAATATTGTGCGGTTCCGTATTGCGATATTTTTCAACAGTATTGTAGATATGACATATTATATTTCCCTACTAAAATACGAAAGTTAATCTGTCTGTTAAATCAAAACCACTGAACCGTGAGGAAGGACATAGGCTACTTTTTTTTTACGAAAAACAACGGAAACGCGGACGAAGTCACGGGCAACAGCTAGTAGATAAAAAATATATTCGAATGAGGTACCTATAATCAAATGAAACTATGAATTTTTAACATTTCACTTCTAAATATGTCGTTTAGGTTTAATTACCATCGAGTTGCGACCATTGTGACGAGAAATATATTTTTAATACAAGAAAAAGACACACAATCATGTCTTATATCAAACATCGCAATACATTTGTGAAAAACGTTAAAATATAGGTACCTACCACAATTTTTTATTCATATTATAAATTTACAAAAAACACTTAAGTAAGTACTTAACTACGAAAATTCAATTTTGGCTTCTATTTACCGCATTCTTCAGAACTTTCTAATAAACCCCTTTGGTGGTCTAAAAACACTACGTAACATCGAAATAAACATATTTGTATACATTTATAGCGTTAAAACAATATACCGAGGTGCGAATTGCCGCCCATTAGACTTTGATCCCTGTTAAAAGGTTACTGGTAGCATAGCGATAAGAATGAAGCACCATTATGAAAGACGTTAAATATAGATGGGATCTGTCAAGCCGACCATTATCTAGAAATGACGGATCGATTGAAACCGATCCATAAAGCTCATCTTGATCATAAAGTTGAAACTTTCTAAACGTGTTAAACTAAAAATTTAAAAAAAAAATGTGCGGCACTCGGTGACTACCGCGTTAAAGCTATTGCGTAGCATTTTTCATCAACTTATGCAATTATAACTACCTATTTATTTATGCAGTATTTTTTCTTTGATATTAATTTGATCCTAAGTACCTATAATCTTCTAAAAAATATATTTAGGGTTGAATAACTAGTCTAATCACTAGCAATTGCTTGCAGGCTTCCTACATCGTTTATAGGACATTCCAGGACCGTTCCAGCTTCCAAATCAAATCAAATCAAATCAAATCAATTTATTTGTGAATAAGGTAACCTAATTATGTACAGTTGGTATTCAAACATTTTTGTTCGCTTATTCTGCCACTGAGTGGCTTACAAATATAAATTAGAGTAAATCTTTCAAGTATAAATTAATGAAAAAAGTAATTTTAATGGATTATAAGTAATAGTAATAATAAATGTCACTAGATATTGTGTCCACAGATTATTAAACAGCACTTAAACTTATACACAAGTTCACAAATTTAACCGATCACTGTTATCACTTAAAAAAGAGTTTACACTATAGTAACATTTATCTAATAAATATGTTTTTAATTTATTTTTGAATATATTGATGTTCTTGTGGCATCGTATGGACTCTGGTATTCTGTTATATATAATTGGCGCTCTTCCGTAAAAGCTTTGGTTTAATTGATGTGTCCGAGTTGGAATCAGTGCTAGTTTATTTTTAAGACGTGGTCCTTGTCGAAACTGAAACTTATTAATATTTGTTTTGACAAAAACAGCGCATTCAAATATGTAAAGAGATGGCAGGGTAAGAATTTGTAGTCGTTTAAAATGAGGTCTGCATGACTCTCTTTGACTTAAGTTGCATATTGCTCTTATACATCTTTTTTGGGATTTGAACGCAAACTCTCTGTTAGTAGAATTACCCCAGAATATTAATCCGTATCTTAGTGTTGTAGCAACGAAACCATGATATGCAGTTAACATCGTTGCTTCATGAACTACATTTAGTAATTTCCGTAACATATATGAAAATTTACTTAATTTCTTACATACAGCGTCAATGTGAGATTTCCAATTTACTTTATTATCAATGTATAATCCTAAGAATTTTATTCCTTCTGTGTCTTCAATTACATTTCCGTTATAATTTATATTTAACTTGTTTTTAGTCTTAAATTTCATAGTTTTAGTCTTTTTCAAATTAATTGTTAGATTATTTTGTTCAAACCATTGTATTACTTGGACTAGTGAGCTGTTTATTTCATTTTCCAGTTCATTTTCATCATTATTGGTAAATAGAACTGTGCTATCATCGGCAAATAAAGTCATTTCCTGATTAATTGCATTTGGCAAATCATTAATATAAATCAGAAATAATAAAGGACCTAGAATACTACCTTGGGGTACCCCATGTGTTACCGTTCTGCAATCTGATTCATAATACTGTATACTTTTAGTCTTAATACATAAATTCGATATAGTTGTAGTCTGTTCTAGTTCCAGCTAGACTTCAGGTACATCTCAACATTATAACCGCATGCCACAAACTTTCATCGCAAAAAAATCGACACACAGATAACATATCGATCAGTACGAATCAATCACCGTGCCGGATGTTTACCGGGTCGGAGCTAATTAATTTAAATTATTACGTCCACAATGGGGATACTTCGCGATAACCGCTAGACCTTGGCGTGAATGAACGGTGAAAGCGAGATATCGACTTCTCGGTTCGCTTCCGTGTACTCGAGTTGTTTTCGTAGTAATCGATATGGAAAATTATGTTTCTTCCAGGAATAGACTCCGATATGAAGAAATCTGAATGAGACTATTAATCTGAAGACTAGTGAAGGAAATGACAGTGAGTAAGTCGCAGAGGCTATGTATCTTTTTGAGTAGACTACAAGGTGGTAGAACCAGTGTAGTTCGCCGGGGAAGTACCACCGCATTTCTAGCGTGAAGCATTTGTTGCGTTTCGATAGAAGGGTGTGGTTGCCGGCACACTTAGGGAGTAGCAACGCATCTGTGATTGACTTCAGATGGAACCCACGTTCTGTATGAAGTTGATTACAGATGTCCATGGGCGGGGGTGACCACTTACCATCAGGTGATGCAGTCCACCTCGTTTGCTACTTCAGTGAAATAAAAAAAAAAGACTACTCACAGGAAACTGCGCCTGATCCTAGAGAATGAGAAGCTGAAATTTTTCTAATAATCCGTGCAACTACTCCCATTCATTGCCTACAGTTCTTCCTGACTTATTCGCGGAACGCTACGAGAAATGTGCCTCTTAAAAGACGCAAAAAAGAACTTTTCTTTAAAGACCTGTATCTATATTGACGCTTCATCTAGTGTTGCAAATTTCTATGAACAACTTAAAATAATATGTTAATGTATAAATAACAAAATAAAATGTTTTGTCATAAGAGGCGACTAAAAGAGGCTAAAAGAGGCAACGCGCTCAGAGGACTCCGGTTGCGTTCCTTTGGAGATCCCTGATTCCTCTTTGCAGCGCCGAGGACGGTCACCGGGGGGATTTTAGTGCGGTAAAAATCCCACATAACCCTGCGTCGCTTCCACGGTGTCGGGTACCTTTTGAAGGTTTCCCCGTCGATAAAAAAGGTAGAATTGTGTATGGCGGTAATACTCTTTGGTCGAATTCTTATTCTGATAAACAACGCGGTAGAACCCCTTATGTTTCGATCACCTAACAAACCTGTTTCACAATCAAAGAAGTGACGATTGACGTCACAGTATTGTAACTAGTTAAATTAATTTCTACCAATTATGCGTCCACAATGGCCACTGTCATGCGAAATAACCGCTGGACCTTGGCGACTGATTGGATGGTGAAAGCGAGTCACCGAATGATTGACTTCTATTTACAATAATAAATAGGCGAGACTTGTCAGCATGCGGTTCACGGTTACTAAAGCTAGTTTTCTTTAATAAAGTGGCAAGAAAGGATGCAGTCCACCTGATGGTACGTGGTAATCAGGTAAGCAACTTCCCGCAGAACAAGATATATGCAGTCGATTACAGATGCTTTGCTACTGTCGAGGAGATAAAAGGGAGACAAAGTCCAGAAATATGTGTGGAAGGTTTCGAAAACAAAAGGATATCTATCTATCAAACTTCAGTTCTTCTTCAACTTCAGAAGTCATTTGCTGGTCAAAGGCCTCTTTTAATATGGGCTTGTGCCAATAGTCACCGCGCCTGACACTCATGTTAGTGGTCGCAGTGGGTGTTGATGGTACATGATGATGTTGATTGGTGGTTGATATTAGAACCAGTGTAGTTCGACCGTGGAAGTACCACCGCCACACCTATTTCTAACGTGGAGCATTCCTTGGTTTCGATGGAAGGGTGTGGTTGCCGGCACACTTTTATATGAGGCGACCATCCCAGTCCTCGGAAGTAAAAACGCATCTGTGATTGACTTCAGATAGAACCTATGTTCTATGTGAGGTTGCTATGCCATCAGGTAGACTGTATGCTCGTTTGTAACTTCGTTATTATAAATAAGCTCGGCACATTTTTAATATGAACTACCTAAGTATTTAACCATTTTTTTATTCCAAGCGGAAAACAAAATAAACTTTGTATTTTTTTCTTTCTAGCATTAGTAATCTAGAGGCTTCGCAAACACTTGATTAATCGGAAGAGATTATCCTTTTTATACATTTATTTGTATCGCAAATTACAAAGCTCGTCTTCTAACAATAATAGTGACACTCTATAGAGTGATTCAAAGCAGGTTTTTATGTATACCTGATATAGAGGAGAAACACTGATAATTTTTGACTTTTAGGCGGAACGAAGTATGCAGAGTCAACTTGTGATACTATAAAACAAAAGAGTAGGAATAGCCTTTTTCCAAACAAAACCGTAGCCATACACAAACTTGTCTTCATCCCTGTAGGGTTGAAACAAGGGGTGAACAAGAGCTTAAAACCAGATTAGTGGTCGTGATAGGCGACCCCTTTAAGCTCTTAGCGTGTAAGTGATATTACACCTTTACAGCCAGCTAAATTCTATGTACGTGTATTGATGTTTGTACTGATTTTATTTCTTGACTAGTTATGCTATGACTACTATCCCTGCAAGTGGGTTGAAATATCGACAGTTAGAAAAATAATAACGCGTTTTATGAATACCCGTTACATTCAAAAATAATCAATTCAGCGTTAAAATTATCTCTAATCATAATGGCTATTTTTCTTTAATTTCGATTGAGATACTTATCGAAATTATCAAGAAAATAATGATTTCGATTTGATATCATTAACAAAAGCAGTTTTAAATGCATATTATTAATAACATATTCATGAAATATCCATGCTAATATTATAACTCTCCTGAAGGACTAATGTATTTAAAAAAATACAAACACAAAGTGAAAACAATAAATAGGCACGTTACAAAACAAATAACATTACCATGTATCGTGTAATCGTAAAATCAGTATTAGTATATGTCGGCGCGACACCGCGTATTTATGAAAAATACGTCGCTGAAAATAATTATTTTAGTTAGTTTACAGATCGAAAATTGTTTGTTTATTAAATTAGCAATATTTAGTGATTTTAAGAATTGTAATTTAGTTTACCCTCCACAAATTTGTTATTGTCACCTCACCAAACATTGTTATAAAAAGGCGAGCGCCTGCCGGTAGTAGGAGATTCTTGTTTAACCGTCGAAGCGACCGGACCTCCTAAACTGTGAATAAATCGAAGAAGTTTACTCCTGTGTTTTATTTGAAATCTTCAAGATTGGACAGTAATGAAGACTCTTGGCCTTCCTGACGTCACATTTCACGCAACCACTCCGTTATATATAGGTATATACATTTCAATGAATATTTTCTAAGCGTGTTTATTTACTAGATTAAAAGTAGGTACATAGACTATTACCCTGATAAACTCACATGAACAGGAAATAGGCATAGCGTAGGTGGGATCGATAGCCTATGACGCAAAACTAGAGGAAAAGATATATTAAGTCTAGTACTAGGAATAACGTAACTATTGACACGATTTTATTAAACGCGGTAGAATACTAAGAATAATTAATTATTTTTTATATAACTGAAGTAGCAAACGAGTATGCAGTCCACCTGATGGTAAGTTACTGTCGCCCTGGCCATATGTAATGTACTTCATATAGAACACGGGTCCAATCTGAACTTAATCTCAGATGCGTTGCTACTTCCGAGGACTATGATGATTGCACGTGAAAGTGTGCCGGCAACCACATCCTTCCATCGAAACGCAAGAAATGCTTCACTCTAAAAATGGGTGTGGCCACCGCCACTTCCGTTCTGGTGAAAACACGGGTGTTTGTGTATTCGTCTTGGTACAGGAGAAAATCCTAGTGTAGGGCTATGAGTGCAGAAAGCGTGCTTTTTTTAATTTCTCCGAAAGTTCGACATAACAAAGCTGCGTATAGTAATCAACCCTGGCCTAGAACTTCCTTATCGATTGCAGCGGTACTTTCCTATGTCGAAAGTGCTTATTCAACCCCTAGATCACAAAACTCAATATACCTATTTCATAAAAGAAAAAGAACACAGACCGCGCGGGTTTAGAAACACGAGTTAAAATTCCTCTGAAAGTTCGATAAAACAAAGCTGCGTATAGTCATCAACCCTGGCCTAGAACTTCGTTATCGATTACAGCTGTACTTTCCGATGTCGATAGTACTTATTCAACCCCTCTATAACATCACGTGGGTAAAGTTTACTAACCCCATACCTTCAGTGGCTTTAGTACTTTTGTACGAACACTACAACAAAAGTTGCCAACTTCAACTAAAATTGGATGCAGTAATTTTGATTCCGAAGCTTAAATTAAATCTCACAATTACCTAGTAAAATCTACACATGTTTAGGATATTTTAAAATTCCAAATGTTGATTAATTAAAGCATTGAAATATTGCATATATAACACGTATTTGTATATAAAAACGCACTTTTTAAATTAATCAATAATCATTGATGATTTTTCTATACCGGAGTTACATATTAACAAATGATTTTAAAGATTCATTTACCCTTTAGCATTTATTTCTATTGAGTCCCTATTCAGTCAAATATATATAATATAAATAAAGTAGGTATATATATAATATAAATAAAGTCCAAAACGAAAAGCCAAAAGCCTTAAAACATCTCAACTAACTTCCATAAGACTTTCAAAGACGGACAAACGCGAAAAGATGCGAGGTATAAAATCGAACACGTAACATAATAATTTATATCATACGTGCTGAAAACGTTAGTGGCAGACAGACCAACCCTGCTCTAGACATCGATCGATAGGAGCGACGACGAGCGGTATTTATCCAGCATTCAGTACTTATTCGTAGAGTCCATAAAAATACTACCTATTTTACTTGACTCGAAGTACTCCGTGGTTTCGCCTGCTTTCATAAAGTAACATTAATTTAAATCGTAATAACTTTTGATAGACTAAGCTGGTTTTATTGAAATTAAACTAGATACCTACATGATAGATTCAGTAGTTATGGTTAAATGCTATTCTAAAGAATCATAATTTCTAATACTATAATAATACATGTCGGCGGGACACCGCGTAATTATGAAAAACACGTTGACGAAAATAATTATTTTAGTTACTTTAAAGATCGAATTTTTTTTGTTTATTAAATTAGCATTATTTAGTGATTTCTAAAGATGTTAGTTTAGTTTGCCCTCCATAAATTTGTTATTGTCACCTCACCCAACTTTATTATAAAAAGGCGAGCGCCTGCCGGTAGAAAAATATTCTTGTTTAACCGTCAAAGCGATCGGACCTCCTCAACTGTGAATAAATCGAAGAAGTTTACTCCTGTGGTTTACTTGAAATCTTCAAGAATGGTCAGTAATGGAGACCTCTACCTTCTGACGCTCACGCTACCACTTCGTTATACACATTGTTTAAAATATGTTTTTAAAGGCGCGCCGCAAAGGCCGCTCTTCGTCTCTCCTCATCCAGTTACTTCCCATGTATCATGTCGTTCCTGTTGTTCAGGGCTTAGAACAGGACTACAGTATCCCCTGCCTATCATAAGAGACCATTTAAAGGGGGTTTCTGGGTTTGGTCTGGGTCGAATATTGTCGTAAGTAAAAATCAGATGGTGCGGTGGACCCAGCTACACACCTGGATGAGGCCGTTCCGTTTTGGATCCAGGTGTCCTTATCATATAATCGAGGACTGCCGCCGACAGCATAGAAGGTATACCGGTTGCATCCACGGAGTCGAACAACTAAAGATTCTACCACCTTTCACATAAAAAAAAACATGCGTGCGTACAAAGTACACATGTCAGAAGTGAAACTTCTTTGGCGAACTAATTTATAAATCTTGTTTATATTTATACAAATCTAAAACTTTAAATTTCCAAGATTAAGAGGAAGGGAAAAAGGCGTGATACGACGTTCGCTCTGTCTCACTTTTTCTCTCAATCTTTCTCACTCGCTTGCTCCCTACTCTCACTCCAAGGCTAGTTGCTCATGCTACGTTCGCCCTGTCTTACTCTCTCTCAATCGGTCTCGATCACTCTCTCTCTCTTTTCCGACACTTCCGTTGCATACCGGCGTGACGTTTCATCTGTAAAAATGTTACCCTCATGCGCCTAAAGAAGTTTCACTTCAAAACCACAGCTTAGCCACGTTTCACGGGCACGCTTATTACGTTTCGCGGCACGTAACACGTACAGTTAGATTGAATGTTATGGTGTCTGTTTCCGCAACGCTCGTCACAGTTGCACTCGCTTTACGTATGCGACGTGTACCGGACAAACGGATGAACTGATATCCGTGTATATAAAATAGATATAATATACCAATATCTTCCATTGGTGCTCATATAGCAATAGACATAATGACATTATTTGGAAATTTATATTACCTATATAATTTAACCGATGGTTTTTTAATCTGTAGTAGCAAACCGGCTTTATAATGGTGAGTGTTCCGAGGAACTGTTTGATCTGGTGCCCACATCACCCTTCCTTTATCGCACCACTCGCCGACGGATGAGGTTCCATCCGCATCAACTGGACTCGTGGCGGTCATCCACGGTTCGGTTTGCGCGCTCGTTCCTGCCGCGGACGTGCAAGATGTGGAATGAACTTCCTCCTGAGGTATTCCCGGGGCGCTACGACATGGGGTTCTTCAAGAAAGGTGTAAAAAGAGCTCTCCTCCAAAGCCGGCGATGCATTGGCGACTCCTCTGGTGTTGCAAATGTCCATAGGCGACGGTGACTGCTTTCCATCAGGTGGCCCGTCAGCCTTATCGTTAGGTCTTAATATAAAAAAAAAAAAACGAGCGCAGTCCACCTGATGGTAAGTCAGGTTCTATATGAAGTCAATCACAGATGCGTTGCTACTCCCGAGGATTAAGATTGTCGCCTTCCTTAGAGTTTTAGATCGATAGGGTTACGGAACATTTCAGAGTTATACGTAGCAGAGGAATTCAGAAGGCGTTTTAATATATTTTATGAAGTTTTTTGCTTTTGATTAAGACGTAGATAAATAAGTATGTACTATAATATAAGGAAAAAAATAGAAATCTTCAACTCATGCCCATGTCATCATCATAAGTAGGTTTTTAATTTAATATTGTTGATTCATCGTTTAATTTATAGGGTTACGTAAAGCATTTTAATTCATAGGGCAGTTGTTTCAGCGCTTTTAAGTATATGTTTAAACGAGTTATTTGTTTTTAATATATACGAAAATAAGTATCCCAATGTAACGCAAAAATATAATAACTTATATAAAGTCGCCGATCTTGGACCTAGAATTCTGCAAAGTCTGTTCAATCTATTAAGTTTAGCTTGTATAAAGAGACATACGTACATACGTTTTAGTTTGATCTAACTGCTTGGAACGGCTGACCGCGGAAGCTCGAACCTAGGATGGCCAATTATTCTCTGTTATGCCTACATGTATATATTTTTTCTAGAAATAACCCTACATACCTTAAAAAACCACGTGGAAGTTTTTTTGAATTTTTTTAACAATACCTCTCCCTCCCTCCTTAAAGTACCTGCCTACCCTTGGCTTAGAATATGGTATGTATAGTCATAAATATTACAGATTATTTCTGACTATCTTTATACCAACATGGCAATTAGGTATGTTAATTTTTTTAAAGTAAGTATTCATTACGTTAGTCTACCCACCAGTTATATTTATATCATTTGTTATATTGGCGCATTAACGGAAATAGTACCTACCTACATGTTTTTTCTCGTTTCGTATTTTACCTACACTCTAATCGTTTTATATCAATTCATAAATTTTGTGTTTAAGTAGCACATTACATAATGTGCTACTTAAGGTACCTAGGAAGGTACCTATTTCTATATGTTACTTTCAATAAATACCTATATTTTTTATTTATATAAAGTAACATATTTACAGTAGTCTAAATAAATATTGTCCACCAATCCGCACTTGGCCAGCGCGGTAGACTATGACCTAAACGCTCTAAACTCTCATTCTGAGAGGAGACCCGTGCCCAGCAGTGGAACAATAATGCGTTGACATGTGACTTTAAATAAAAATTACGCCTAGTTGGCGTAAGCCTAAGCAAATATATTTACACCTATCAAATTATTCAACGCAGGAATTAAGAGATTAGCAAAAGAATTTTATCACAGTTCTTATCTTTACACCTTACTACAGGTACCTTTTTTGTACATTAAAAACGCCATGGACTAAAATAATGTTTCAGCTGCTTCGAATTCCTATTTTGCATCTGCTCCTGCGTGCTACGTACTTATATTTAAATTTATGGATAGACGAAATAAATTCCACGTGGTATTTCACGTAAAGGTGTCGTGTGTCAGTCTACTTTATACTTGCTTTGAAATTATGATACCTTATTATGAAATAAATGGTCTCGAAAAACCATTAAAAAAAGCTTAGTAATTTCCAAAATGGGGTCTAGGCATCGGAAAATGACCTTTACATTGAAAGAATAGACCCTATATTTTTTTTAGCAGTCATAGATAATATTTATCAGTCAGATAATTAAACTCTATCAAAATTAATTAATATATAGTATTTTATAAATACCTATACCTCTCGACAACCAATTATTGTCCCACTGCTGGGCACGGGTCTTCTCTCAGAGAGAGTTTACCTATATCCTATACCTATATCCCCGTAATTCAACTAAAATGCTGAAACATGATCTAGCCGTTCATACTACGTTTAAAACAAAGCCGAGAGAATTTTAAATGGGATAAGTAGGCATGAACGAGAAAAAGATGCAGGCCAATGTATTTTTTGCTTTAAAAATAAAAAAATAAATTACTTTCAACCGCGAAAGATGTTCTTTTTTGTTATACCCGCAATGATTACATCGAAAGTGAAAACTTAGCGAGGCCGCAATTAATCACGCTACAAAAACTACACTAAACACTAGATTCTGAACGTATTTCGTTCATGATTGTAGATAATAGTAGAACTTAATAATGTTTTTATCACACCTATTTACTTTTGACGCATAATCTGTGGCGTGATAACACGATAAAAATTAACATCGGTATGCTACGAAGGGATGTGCTGTACTGTGAAGTAATAAAAAAACCCACCTGCTATCCTCAGGACGGCCCGGTCCGCCGGATCCAGCTGCAGAATGGACAAAGGCTTATCCTTCGCCCATTCTTTCAAGCTGAAGTCGTTTTCAAATTCCATATTTTTGTCATCCAAAACACGCAATCTCACCCGAACTCTCGCACATAGCTGAATCAATCTCACGGCACAACACTAACCTCGAACTTTACACATCATAATAACTTTTAGACAACGTTATACACTAATAAAAAGTAAACAAAACGTTACGCTCATTGTAAAATGAAAATCGATAAACGCTGTACAAAACACACTAGAGATACGGCACTGCGTATCTAGTATTTGTAAACAGAGGATCCACTTTGCAACACTTTCACTAAGCACGAATTATAACAATGTATGTAGATTTAACTAAATGAATTCCAAATTCAAAGGGACGGAGTGACAACAGTGATTTTAGGTTATCAAAAGCACCGAACGTCATACACCGAGCCGGCGGGCAGACATGATGCGACTGCCTCTGCGTAGTTCAGAAAAGAGCCGCATGTCGCCATTATCGCTCAGCTGTTTCCGCGCACGCTCACATTCAGTATAACCCAACTGAATGAAAAAGTCCTTCTTCATTCTATTCATAGGAATGTCAGTGGTCTTTTTAATTTAGTAAATTAATAGTGATTAATAGGATACTATCGCCATCTAGATTTACTAAAATGAACTTAAATGATCATCACATGGAAATCTTTGTGTTGCAAGGTATAAAATTAAAAATACCCTAATTTATTGTTGTAAATATGACGTCCATTAAAGGATTTAAAGATTAGGATCTAACATAAAACTATATTATCATAGCGATATCATTGATATATCATATTAATACTTTGAATAAAATTTAGAATTGATAGGGTTATCAACCGTCATGTTGCTTGGTATCGTCGCATCATTAAACATTTGACTTCAAAGTGACTGACACATTAGGAGCCAAGAACGCGTAACATTCAAAATTGGGTAACTACTCAAACGTTAAAATAGAAATGGTGAATACTGTGAAAGAAATCTAAAAAGTCGATATGTTTGTATGTATCGACACGCTTACATTAGACACGTAAGTAAATTTAAAAGTTGACATGGAATGTACATAGATATTATAATATTCATAATTTCGCGTAACAGCCCTGTTGAGCGCTACAGTATTCTATAGCTCTACAGGCGACAATACTTACTCAAGATTATCTAACTTAGTTCTCATAGAAGCGACTCATCTGTGACCAAATTTAGGTAAGAAATCAAATAGACCGCATTGTGAAAAAAATATTACACTGTTAAATACGTCTAAAATTTCCTTCTAATTCTCTTTTGAAGATGATTTAGGTAACTTAATTTTATTAGATTTTTAAACTTTAAATTTAATATGTTTGTGATTAAAAAATTAAATGAACAAACGTCTTTATACAAAACTATTTTCCCATATTTTTGTTGAGGTTTGTAATGTTTGCAACACTATTACCATAGCAACGATACTGTCAAACTGCCTGTGTTTACATTTTGAACCACAGACTTTTCCATAATTTTCAGTGAAAATAGAAAAACAATATCAATTATTTCTAAGGTATTGACCATAAGTTACTTATTTATCTACTTCTTACAGATCAATATCGATCTATGAGTAATAATAATTGAACTTTGGTGCCGTAGTGTAGGTCCGTGATGATCCAAATTTTTCGCAGTTTTGTCAATATTTTCGCATGTTTACGTGAACTGGTGACCTGAATATCATTTTCCTTTGCTTTTTGACCTAATTGCATCGAAGGTGCACATTGAATGAAATATTTTTCTATTTGCATGTGTTTCGAAGAGATATCTTTACGGAACTTAAGTATCTTATCAAGATGGATAATATTTTATGTTTATCCAATTACTGTAAAACGTGATAATGGAAAATTGTGTACAACCTTCGTTTAAGGTATTCTACTTTATAGATATATTTTTCCAATATTTTAATATATAATGTACATTTATACAATTATATAAATACCTGGTAAAGTAGAACAGCACATATCCATCTCTTCCAGTCGATTTCATAGCATCAAACGGTATTTTAAGAGCTTTAATTAGGTAACAGTTTATTATAATTATGTGCTTATTCTTAGCTATTTGGCTTTGGGTTTGATTGCTAGTGTTCTCGCGTTTGTTTTTTATCTGATCAAAGGACCAAACATGCATGATGTCCGTCAGATGTGACCCATGTACATCTGTAAGCAACTTCAGATAGAACAAGGGCGCTATCTGAAGACAATAACAGATGCATTTGCTACTCCCAGGGATTATGTTGGTCTCTCATATGAAAATGGTCCACACCCTTTAACCAAAATGCGAGGACAGTTTCACACCAGAAATAATTGTGATGGTAACTTATTTTGATATGGTGTGGCACAAATTTGGGTGATACGGAATGAACCACCGCCTCAGATATTCCCCGAGTGCTATAGCAGGGGGCTATAATCACTACATAGTATAAAACAAAGTTGCTTCTCACTGTCTGTTCTTATGTAGATCTTTAAAACTATGTAGATCTTTAAAACTATGCTACGGATTTTAATGCAGTTTTTTTTTAATAAATAGAGCGAGTCAAGGTTTTTATGTGTAATAGGTACATGCATAATATAGTGGACGAACGTTGATAATTTTATATTTTTTACTTTTGGGCGCAACAAAGTTTGTTGGGTCAGCTAGTATTATATATTTGAAATTTTGTTAGGATGTGTCTTTGTTACTCTTAGAGGCTGCCGAAGTACACACAGATAGTTTGTGTCCAGAATGTGATCTGATCAAATCTAGTTGAACAGTGCAAGTTACTATGTCGTCTAGTACTATTGTCCATTACTATGTAGTTGTAAAATTGCTCTTACAGTTTCCTACATACGGCAGAGTATCTCGGAAATGCCTTCAAAAGGACATTTCCAAGCTAACATTCTCTGGCAACTTCACAAAGCAACAAAGGCACTTTGACATCGTCATGCCGGAGAGAGACAGCATGCGTCAAGACATTCTGAACTCGGTGCTGAGAAGAACGGAGTCTGTTATGCATGAACGAGATAGCGATGTGAACCCATTGTATGAAGATCCAAGAGATGTTATTGGTATGTTTGTTTTTTAAGAAATTCAAGCTTATATGCAAATGGATAAGTATTTATATTATCAAACTTGAATAACAAAGTTTTTGAAGTGGTAAGTATATACGAAAATTAGAAAACTATTGTCTACTAAATATTTGAATTTTTTATTACTACAAAAAAAAAATGGTTGATTATTCTAAAAATAATCTTTGTTACCAAGGAATATTTTAGGTTTAATTATTATGTATAGAATTTCTTAGGCATTTACATTTCCTCTATATTAGAATACCTTTCACGATATATCCTTCATTATCAAAGTGCTTCATGGTACGTCACAAATGAATAGTTGCACCACGATCTGCATATTAACACAGTCAGACAAGAAATAAAAAGACATATTAAAACCTACCAGAAGAGAATAAAAGACCACCCAAACCCCCTGGCAAAAGTCCTCATGAAGGAAACTCGAACGACTTGTAGGCTGAAAAGGAGAATGCCACAAGACATACTAAAATGAAGCTGTAAAGTGTACCTAGTAAAGTAGGATGTGACACAGGTCACATACCGAGCACGTCATGATAAACGCCGACCAACTTACTATTCAATGTCCCAGTGTGGCAGATTGTAGTAAACGAAAAAAAAAAAGAAAATTATCAAAGTAAGTGAAAATTTAATTCGAGTACATGTAACTTTTAAAGAATATAGTTTCATGTCTTCAATTTTCATTATTTCTGCGCGTATACCCATGTATGTTAAATATTAAATAATTTATTACTTCTTCCAATATCCTTATAGGTGAAAAACCTCCTAAACCACCGAGAAAACGCAACGTCCAAGGCCTGGCGGTTACTTCACCTCGGACCAAAGAAGGACGGTCTCTTCTAAAAGAGCAGAAGAGGAAATTAACTAAGAAGTATGAGGGCTTGATAACAGCGCTGATGGATAAATGCGAGGAACATACGCTTTTGGTATGTATATTGTGTATTTTATTTATTTAATACATAGGCTTAAAACTAACATCACAGGTAAACCCAATTTGTTAGTGGACCTAATTTTCAAATTAATGATTCTAATTAAATGTCATACTGCAATAATAATAATAAATAATGAAATTATTATCTTAAATTATACTATTCATTCAAAATAATGTCATCAATAAATTAAATATAAAAACAATAATTAAATGTCTACCAAATGAGTATCGTCAAATCCTAGATAAATAATCAATTAAATGGATGCAATCCTAAATCAATTAATTTATAACAATGTTCAAATAAAATAAAATAAAAAAATAAAAATAAAATCAATCCGTAATCCCATGTAAACAAATAATAATTAAGTAAATAAGATACCAATATTGCAGCAAGTCACAATCACAAATAAATATAATTAATTTGAAACAACACTATAAACGACCCTCGTGAACTCATTCAGTGTACAGCTGAAGATGTCGACACAGTCTGCCTATTACTAAATCTGACTATTTATATAAATGTTTGTTAAAGGTTCCACCAGTGTAGTTCGACCGTGGAAGTACTACCGCCACTCCTATTTTTAGCGTGAAGATTTCTTGCGTTTCGATAGAAGGGTGTGATTGCCTGCACACTTTCACATAAGGCGACTATCATAGTCCTCGGGGGTAGCAACGCATCTGTGATTGACTTCAGATGGAACCATGTTTTATGTATGTAGTTGATTACAGATGTCCATGGGCGGCAGTGGCCACTTACCATCAAATCGACTGCATGCTCGTTTGCTACTTCAGTCAGATAAAAAAAAAGAAAAAAGACAAATGTTCTAGAAATGGAAACATTCTAATAGATTTTGAACGCAGTTGTAGGCTTGCTTGCTATTACACCTTTATTTCTAATTAGATAGTCTAAGATTCTAATTCAAGCCAATAATGATTTATTTTTTGTTAATGATTTGTGTTTTGTTTGCCAGATTTTGTTATATTCCGACTATTTGAATAAGCAGAATAAACATTTTTTTCTTATATATGTCATGTTGTCTTATATATGTCATGTTTCTAGATATCTGAAAAAGATTCCCAAATAGGAAAATTAAAGGAAAAACTAAAGACAGTCTTGGAGTATAACAGACTATTTGCAAATGAGAACGACAAGCTTAAGAATGAACATACGACATTGATGAATTATGCAGAAGAATGCAAGAGAGTCGCGAAGGAAGAACAAGAGAGGGGAGTGGAGATGGAGAAGAGATGCAAGAGATTAGAGGAGAAAGTGAGACAGTACCAGGTGCCTGATAGAGGTGAGTTTTCAGGTCTTTTTTATCTTAAAGTAGAAAACGGGCATGCAGTCCACCTGATGGCAGGTGTCCCCTGCCGGCCACGGACATGTGTAAACAATTTCATATAGAACAAGGGTTCCATCTAAAGGCTATCACAGATGCGTTGCTACTCCCAAGACTAAGATGGTCGCCTCAGATAAAAGTAAGCCGGAAAACACACCCTTCCACCGAAACGTAAGAAATGTTTCCCGCTAGGAATAAGTGTGGCGGAGATACCTCCCCTGCTCGTCGAAGGTTATGGATTACGGCTGACTAAAGTACAAAGCGATTATCTGAGGCCTAATCTCAGAATTGGCGAAATACAAGTAAGATAAGTAGTTTAGAGGAATAAGAAGCCGTCATTATGTTTCTTTGTGTGTTCTAAATAATATGAAACAAAATTACAACATTTGATTGATTTAAATCTATCTTCAATATCAAAATATATTAATTCTGAAGTTATGTTACATTTTTCATAGAAGTGCCATAGCTAGCCTAAGAATAAACTTTTCAGTTCGTATTATTCCGTATTAGCTGTGCCCGCGACTTCGTCCGCGTGGAATGGTTTTCATACATATATTTTTGGTATCTTCAACAGTTTTCGCAGCGCACGCAGGATGAAATGGCGTTGGAAGCCCTCTGGGATAATTTTCCTTGTTTTTTTATGTTATATAGCCTAAAGACTTCCTCGATAAATGGTATATTCAATATAAAAAGAATGTTTCAATTCGAACCAGTAGTTCCTGAGATTAGCGCGTTCAAACAAACAAACAAACTCTTCCGCTTTATAATATTAGTATAGATGAGGAATTTATATTACTTCTTTTGTATTTTGAGCAAATGCAGACTAAATGTTTACACGAAATGCAGACTAAATGTCTGCATTTCATTAAAACTGCTATGCTTTACTAAAAATTAACAATTTAAACTATGTAATCTTTTAAAACGCGGTCAACCCACATTTTCTTAACCGTGTGACACTGGTACCCTATAGAAAAATCACCATAATTCCAGAACACTCCGAGCCGTCAACAGCAATACCGCTAGTGGAGGTATGCATGAGTTGCAGCAGTCGGCAGATCCTGTTAAACCAGGCGAGGGAGCAGAATTCCAGGCTACAGAAGGATATGCAGGGACTGAAGGATGTTTTATACAGGTATTCTCTATAACATAAATTTTCCTAAAAGTAAATAAATAAATAAACTTTACGGTATGAGACAGTTATTCGCGGGGCTCACAATCTGAGCAAATACCGTGGATATAGAAACCGTCAATGGCCAACACCACCGCCAATGTCCATTATGTCTCCTTAAAACGAACATTGTTCTTGTATTCGCTCACATTATTATCCATACTTCCATACTAATATTATATTTTTTTATTTATTTTTATTTATTTATTATTATTAAAGGTACATACAATGATGACAAAATAATGTCACTAGACATTAATATATTACAATGATACATTTCTCTATTTACTCTAAATGTGAAAGTGTGTTTGTTCGTTCCTTTTTCACGTCGCCACATAGCTATTATATGAAGTGGTTTATATGCTGGGAGATAGCTAGGAGGGCGGAGAATGAGTTAGGCTACTTTTTACCGCGCTCTCTCGTTCTCATGTGAATATCGATGTTTTATTAGTTGCTAAATATTTAGTAGTTCCAGACGTTCTTAATAGATGGCGTTAGTAAAATTCATTTGCAAGTTCTGAATCACGCTATCAAATGCTGCATGTAATTTCAAGTCAAAGGCAACTAAGAAATTCAACTGATTCTGAATTCGTGCTGGCTAAATTGTTGTTTTGGTTTTATATTAATATTGTAAAGGAATAAGACGTAATAAAACATATACTTTGATTTCGGTATTAATTTGCTTCGTGAATTAGTTTGGTGTCAGAGTCAGTCAGTGGTCAGCACTACCTCTGGTTCCCTTACTATCTTTTCATTGTGGAGCTGTCACTTATTTATCCACCTGAAATGTGTCATGTATGTTAAACAACCCATTATTCATTCCCTTTGACCATGCGGGTGAAGCCGCGGTTAAGAGCTAGTATTTATATATGATTCCTCTACCAATGGGGTGTTATGATGAGATAGATAAGAAGATAGGACATTTGCAGGTGGTAGAACCAGTGTAGTTAGACAGGGGAGGTACCATCGCCACACCTATTTCTAGCGTATTGTTGGCACAATTTTATATGAGGCGACCATCTTAGTCAGAAGTAGCAACGAATCTGTTATTGACTTAAAATAAAGCTCTTATGTGATCTATCTAAAGATGTTCATGTGCGGCAAAGACCATTTAAATGAGGTGGACTGCATGCTCGTTTCTCTTTTCATTCTTCAATAAAATGATACTTAAATTATACTTATTATATTTCCAGGTTGAACATCCAATTATCTCGCTACCAGGAAAAATTACGTGCAAGCATTCCGGCACTGGGATCTGATGTCAAAGATGTATACAAGCCTGGTGATAGATACGATGGACTGGATTCTCTTATTGCGGCTAGTTTGGGACAAAGACAAGGTAATTTAATTGTGTAGAGGTCTGTAGTATTGAAATTGTTTTTTTAGGGAAATCTGGCTCGAAGGACCAATCTTTAGTTTAATAATTGGTTAAAAATAGCTAATTATTTGATTAAACTAATCGATCGACATTCAGTCTCTATTAAATTCAACATAAAACTAAACATAACATTATTAAAAGCAGCATAAATAGTTCCCTAATTCAATTTCATTATAATTAAAAACGCTAGAAATAGGCCGGCTTTGCAGTACAAAAAATGTTGTACTGCAAAGCCTGCCTATTTCTAGCGTGAAATATTTCTTGCGTTTCGATAGAAGGGTGTGGTTGCCGGTACACTTTCACACGAGGCGACTATCATAATCCTCGGGAGTAGCAACGCATCTGTGATTGACTTTAGATGGAACCCATGTTCTGTATGAAGTTGATTACTGTCCATCAGCGGCAGTGCTCACTTACCGTCAGGTGGACTGCATGCTCGTTTGCTACTTCAGTCAGATAAAAAAAATGAATGTTGTCGTGTTTCTATTGTATTTACTTAGTTGAAAAAACTTTTCAGATGTTGGTCAAACCGAGGAGTCCCATTCAAATAAGACTGGACATGACGAAGAGACACACACACGAGTAGTTGATTTATCAGGACTGCTCAGCGCGCAGGCTTTGGGTAATAATACTATATGTTTGGTATTTATGTAATTTCGACCCATAGTCGTAGGAAACTATTTACGTAGTTATTACGTGACCACAACAATTAGGCGCATGGAACAAAAGCGGTTCCGTCCCCCGCACCTCGCTTCTGTCCCCGCGTCCCCTAGTGACGTGCAGTCGTGTATCGTCTAGGTGTTTACGTTAGTCAGCACGTGTTTAATGTTATATGATGTTAGTTTAATGAGTGATTGTTGAATTTTTAAAGTTATTATTAAATTAGTTGATTATTCGTCAATAAACCTCAAAATGGGTAGGAAAAAGACTATTCGTGGAGGAGAAAGGACTCTTACATTCAAAATATAAATTTTTTTCAACACGAGAAGATGCATGACCTCAGTATTCCTGTCTCCCAAGTCGATACTCGAGTGTGTGCTGCAACAGGCATCAGTCTCTTACACAAATAAAAAAGAAAGAAAATATTCCATGTCTGCGAATATATTAAACACATGAAAGTGCTTTAATAAATACACGACTATTGAACATACACCACTATGGCGTATGTTTTAATAATGGTATACCTACATAATCTTGGTATTTGGTAATAGAATGTCCCGATACGGAGATGGGAAATCCCTGGTTCTTATGACGTTTCACCTGCCATGCTAATTGTTTTGGTCGAGTAGTACCAACCAACAAGTAGCTTGCCTGGGGACACTACTGTTAAACTCATGACTACATTAGTTATAAACATCAATAACAATCTATATAATAATTGTATTTAAATTGATCGTGCCATGTTATTATATATAACATAAATCAATAGAAGTCACAATAAATGGAAATATTAATGATCATATAAATAAATATATTCTTTGTGTTGTATATTTCATTTAAATAGTCTTATTTTAATTTTAGCACCTTTATTCGACGCGTACCAAGAAAACTTACAAGAAAAGGACAATCTAATACTAGACTACGAGAAACAATTCGAAAACATCAACAGAAAATCCAAACAAATTGTAACAGAGAATAAATCGTTAAACGAGAAAGTCTGTATTCTTGAAAATGAATTGGCGCAAGTGAGACAGAGCTATAAAAAGTTGGCGGTAGAGAAAGAGACGGCAGATATCGAGAAGATAACGCTAACTGAAAGAGCAGAGAAGGCAGAGTCCAAGTTGAAGGAGGTGTATGAATTGTATGAGGATAAAAGTAAGTGTTAAAATGTGTATTGTAAATTGTTAGAACTTTGAATCTTAGAGTCAGATATTCCCTTAATAATTTGGGCTTAATTAGATTCCCGTTTTGTACGAAGACGTCACTGAAAAGATTAATTTTAACTTTTGCATATTTTTTAAACAGATAAGAATTTGGCTTGCCCTATTGTCCATCGTGGGCAACTTGTAGAAAATAGGTTCAATCTGAAGTCAATCACATGCGTTGCTTCTTCAGATGACTAAGATGGTCATATAAAATGCTCATATAAAATTGTACCGGCAATCACACCCTTCATATGCGACGCAAAACCTGCTAGAATTAAGTTTGTTTACACACATAACCTCCTGTACACACCAGAACATAGCAACGCCTTACACCACTTTGTTAGATAGGAGCAGGTGTGACAGTGGTGCCTCCACTGTCGAATTGTGGTATTGTTACTCCTTCAAAAACAATGTGTTCTGCCACCTTCAAAAAATGTAATTTTATTTCACCATCACAATTCCCAGTGAGCGCCATGATGCGAGACTACGAGACAGTGCACCGTGAGTACTACGCGGTGAAGAACGCGTTGGAGGCGTGCACGGGGCGCGCGGCGCGGCTGGACGAGCTGCGCACGCGCACCGTGCCCGCCGACCTGCACGAGCGACGCTTGGATCATTGCAAACGGTGTGTTTGACTCTCTATTAGTGGTGTGTCATTGATGTGAGACTACTGTGAGGCGAGGCGGAAACCTTCAAAAGGTACCCGATGCTGTGGGAGCGACGCTGGGCTATATGGGATTCTTACCGCACTGAACCCCAAACGGTGTGTTTGACTCTGTTTTTTTTTTGTTTTCGAGGGGGAAACCCTCAAAGGTACCCGACGCCGTGGGAGTGACGCAGGGTTATGTGAGATTTTTACCGTACTAAAACCTCCGACTCTGTGTTAATGGTGTGATACTAGGAAATACTGGTGTGATACTAGTGCACCGCGAGTACTACGCGGTGAAGAACGTATTGGAGGCGTGCACTGTGCCTGCCGATCTGCACGAGCGACGCTTGGATCATTGCAAACGGTGTGTTTCACTCTGTGTTAATTGTGTGATTATTATATTAATACGTGAAGCAAAAATTTGTGACGGATTTTTAAGTAATATGCCGCGGACGGATTAGTATGAAATTTTGCACGGTTATAGTGGACGTAGAGAAGGAGTGCAGAATGTTAATATTTTTTCAAATAATGCATTTTTCATACATAAAATCAACTAAAAACACATTACACACACTGCCTTGCATTTGTCACAAACACATATGTACTTAGTAAATGAAATAGAACATTCAATGTCTTACTATGAAAAGACACAACGTCAAGAATGTCAGATGACATTTGATTTGAATTAGAGAAATATTCGTACTAATTTGGACAATATGAAGTTTAGTTTTTTAATTTAAATTACGGTCGAATTTCGGCCGATGCGACGGGCGACTAGTACTAGGAAACAGTGCACCGCGAGTACTACGCGGTGAAGAACGCGTTGGAGGCGTGCACGGGACACCAAAATCGGGATAACTAATGAAATGCACCAGTATCCCCCGGGTCCCCGGACGGCATGTTTGGCGTCAGTTTGCAGAGAAATAGCTGTACTGGACTTGGCTACCATTATTTCTTTGGAGATCCCGGAGTCCTCTTTGTAGCGCCGAGGCCGGCCACCGGGGAGGGCGGTTCAATGCGGTAAGGATATTGCCCTGCGTCGCTCCCACGGCGTCGGGTACCTTTTGAAGGTTTCCCCTCGACAACAAAAGCTACGCCCCCTGACATAAACGTCACTGAAAAGTTAAAAACATAAAATATATTGATAAGATAAAATTTGTTATATATAAAAATATGGATTCTTAATATTTATTTATATTAATAAAATAATTTTAATTGCATCCAGGTTATTAGAAGAGCTTAAACATCAGTACGGGATGGAGAATGAACGGAAAACGGAACAATTGAAGAAGGCACAAGAAGAATTGAAGAGAACAGAAGAGAAGTACAACAAGCTGTGTCAAGAACACACCACTTTGTCGGAGGAGTTGAAAGCGGCTTTGAAAAATATTAAGTAAGTTTTTTTATATATATCTTAATTTAACGGCGTAATTTCCGCAAACAAGGTGCTAGCGAGAGAAATTTCAGAGAAATTCGACCCTACCGACCGGTAGGGCACTCACTTAATTTATGACATAAATTAAAATCTATAAATTCGTGAAGTAAAAACTTGTGAAACATTTTACGTAATATGCCGCGGACGGATTGGTATGAAATTTAACACGGTTATAGTGGACGTAGAGAAGGAGTGCAGAATGTTAATATTTTTTTCTAAAAATGCTTAAAACATACATAAAATCAACTAAAAACACATTATACATACTACCGTGCATTTGTCACAAACATAAATAATAAAAAAAAGAACATTCAATGTCTTACATGAAAACACATAACGTCAGAAATGTCAGTGTCTTTGTCAAAATACCCGCTATTGCTTTTAAATGAGGTTTAGCTAATTAAACCTCTTTTTATATTTAACAGGTGCGTTCAAAATTACTTCAAAATTATTACAATTTATTTGAATTTGAGAAATATTCGTACTACTTTGGACAATATGAAGTTTAGTTTTTTAATTTAAATTATGACGGTTAATTAATTTAATTTAGTCGAGTTCGTTCTCGTCTGCTTCGGAGAAGACGAAGCCTCATGTGCCTACTCTTACTGCCTGGCTTTCTCAGATGGTATACATTACTACTCCTACTACTAATTAAACGTGTGGTGTCACCACATTTTACATAATAATGAATACAATACGATATTTCTTCTACTGCATTAAGAATACCTAAGTATATCAACCAAAGGCGGGGTACTAGCCGTATTAGCCGTATCAATGATACGTGGCTACATGAGCCCCGAATGCTAAACTTATTTGGGGGACGGCAAAAACACTTAGCGAAACTTTTTTTTGGTATTCAATTTGCAGGTTTGAGAGCTTCTTTCGGCGAATGCAACTGAACGGGTGGTAAATTCATGAACTTACAACTTATACTCGTAATAATCAATCAATGTTTTTTTTATGTTTAAAGCATTTTTTCTTTCTTTTGTGATATCTTTATCTTTCACTGGGCGCCTAACTAATTTTGATACGAGGCTCGCTACGCCACTGATCCATACCATTATCGTATCAGATTGTACCGCAAAGCAGCGGTGGTGTTCCGGCAGCGGGCACGCGCGGCGGCCGCGCGGGCGACGCGCGCGCGCTGCAAGCGGCCCGCCAACGAGCCGCTGCGACGCGCCTTGGACGCGCTCGAGAAGATTAAGCTGGAGATTAAGGTATTTTAGTTAGGTTAGGTTAGGTTGGGAGATCGACTTATTTAAGACAGGTTAGGTTGGGAGTGTCCCTGTAGTCCCGGGATCAGAATAGGGCTACGGTATCCCCTGCCTGTCGTCAGAGGCAACTAAAAGGGGCTTTCGGGGTTGCGGGCGGCTCGAACCGTTCAGCCAAGCGACCCCGGGAAGGACTGTGCCCCTTATGGTCACATGCCACCGTAAATCACAGAAGGTGCGGTGAGTGTATCGCTCACCAGGGAAGAGCCTGTAATACCTATTGTAACTGATTGTCAGAGTTTTAAATATTTTATTTGTTCTTTCGTTTAGAAGACTAGTTATTTAGACGAGGGTAAGAAGTGTCATGGAACGTTCAGGTATGATATCTGTTAGCACTAGAGATAGTAATTAATCCCTCTATTACGCCTATCAGATGACATGATATACGCATCCAACATCCACCATCTAATGTACTTTCCATCTTACCAGGCAGTCAAATCCCGCGCACATTCCTCCTTGGAAGAGCTGGAACGCCGCATCGTCCAGCAGGAACGTCGGGCAGCCCTCACGCAGGCGGAGTACCGCCGGGAGCTAGAGAGGGCCGCGTTAGCCCTGGAACACAAGGAGGGCATCATCCGGAGCCTCATTGACAAGGTCGCTGATGTTGAGGAGGTCAGGTTAGTGCGTGTCTAATAGATGGAAATAGAAATCGTTAGGGGTTTTGGTTGGTTGCTGGTGGAGTCATTAGTTTAGGTGGAGTGTCGCCGAGAGCTGGAGAGGGCCGCGCTGACCCTAGAAAACGAGAAGGCATAATACGGAGCCTCACTGACATGGTTGCGGATGTTGAGGTGATCAGGTAGATGGCGCTACTAGTGCTGACCAAGATAGATGGTCTTGGAGTAACGTCAGTTTTGATGAAACCAAGAGTCAGTTTTGAGGATCAATAAAAGTGATCTCATCCGAGGTTTTTTGGTATAAAATAGAAGTAGTAAACCAGCATGAATCCATCGAATGCTGAGTTTCTTAAACTGTCTGTAGTCACGCACCCCTTTCCAGAATTTAAAGGCTCCACGGACCCCTGTCAAAGAAGATGTCCCCTGTGAGTGAAAATAACATTTGCGCTAATAAATAAAACTAACTCGTGCCTGTACCTATTAATTACAATTGAACTGGTTAGCTTGTCGCTCAACACTACATCGTGGTGAAATGATTTTATGAAAAGTATGTTGAGGTTTAATTGAGCTACTGCGGACCCCTGACACCTAAGTCATGGACCCCTAGGGGATAAGTGGGCCCCACTTTAAAAAACCCTGATCTAGTGGAAAAATAGTGTCATTTTTCATGTCATGTTACAATCAATTATTATCGGAAAATGATGTCTTATCTTCAAATCGGAATACAAGAGTTTTTAAGCACTATTATTGCAACCAAGTAGACGTTGATTATACATGTAGTATTTAAAGTCAAAGTAGTTAAAGTCAAAGTGTAGCGTATCTTGCCAAACAGGGCTCTCTTTTACTGAACTGTAAGGCAAGATACTGGAGGTAACTTTCATTACTATGTAAAAAAAACATGATTGTAATAATATTAAAAAAAATGGATAAAAATAAGAAGAAAAGCCAAACCCGAAGAGTTTCTTGCCGGATCTTCTCAGTTGAGGTCGTGTTCCGATCCGGTGGTAGTGGAAGAAAAATAATGTAACTGACAATTTGTAAGTGCCCCCGCAGGCCTATACAAAATAAAGACATTTCATTTCATTTCATGAAATTTTGGGCTTTTCTTACCTCGCTGCATTTAGATGTAAGAATAAACTATCTTGTAGTATTTGACAGGTTTATTCCTATAGCACAGGGGATCTATTTGTAGTTAATCACAGAGCAGTTGCTACTGCCGAGGGCTGAGATGATTGATATGACTTTAGTTGACTTTAGTCGACCCGCGTGGCAGAGCGGTTACCATACCGGTCTGACGCGTAATTTGGTTCCGGGTTCGATTACCGGCCAGACAGGTATCTGAATGATGAGTTTAGATTCATTTTCTGGGTCTTGGGGTTTGTGTACACGTCTTGTGTGTATCCATGGTACCCACGACACAGGAGAAAATCCTAGTGTGGGGCTATGAATGTAGAAAGCGTGTTTAAAGCGTGTGTATCGTTCCACGGAAACACAAGAAGTGTTTCACGTTAGAAATATATGTGACGGTATTTTTTTTTCTTTTTGAGGGTATTTTTCTGTGTAGTCAACCGAATCTTCGATACAGAAATACACATTTTCACCTATAGTGGTATTTTTTGCAGACTCAGTCAAACCAATACTCATCGGTTGCAAGGAATCGTCTCGGATTCATCACCAGAGCGGTCAAATTCGCCTAAAAATCAAGATAAGAAAGAACATAAGACATCGGTCAAACTGGTGCCCGGACCCGGCGGGTACTTTCAGGAGAAAGAAGGGAAGAAGAAAACGAAGAATTGAAGGACGATCTGATAATTGACTTTGACGTACAATATTATTATCGTATAATATTTTAAATGTGAAAGTTTGTGAGGATGTATGTTTGTTTGTTTCTCTTTCCCTCAAAAATTACTACGGATTACTATGAAAATGACACCAAACTACTTAGCATAAAACATCGACGCCACGCCGCTCGCCTGGCAGTATTGTATCGGATATATTTTGAAGAGTGTGCGTCTGAACTACACAATTTAATTCCTGCCACTTCTAACATCGGACATCTAGACGAACCGCGGGTTACCACCGATATCTGCGATGTTCCATGCGCCCAAAGCGCTTCAGTAAAGCCTCCTTTCTGCGTACTGCCAAGGAGTGGAACTCACTTTCGCTTTGGTTGTTCTCCGACATTTATAATTTAGAAGTTTTCAAGACGAGGGTGAATATTCTTTATCTAGGCCATGTAACATCCTAGGCTGCATCTTACTAACAGGTAAGATCGCGGCCAAACGTTGTCCTATAATAAGAGGATTTCATCGAAGTTGGCACATATGTAGTTTGTGTCCTAGATTAAAACATGGTATACTCATAATCTTGGGTGATATAAATAGGCAAAGCCGTGGAAATAACCTAGTTAAGGAATTATTAAAAGTTGGTAAAATACTATTTAAGACGCGATTTCATTAATTTTTCTATCGTCTTTTAGTAACTTAGATGGGCCTTTTACAATATCTTGTTAGCAGAATTTATAAAAATACAAACTCCTACATAATATAATAAGAGATAGGTAATATTTAGACATATTTATTAATAACGGACGTAAAAAGGCAAAATAATATATTATTTGCAATTTTAATCTTCAAAAGTATACAAAATTTACATTTTTTGAATTATTTAAATGATACATTTATTCATGTTGACACAGACATGACAGAATAAAATGCATTGAATCTTTAAACATTACAGTAGTGCTGTGTGCTGTATTAATAAAAATTAAAGTTGAATTTATTTTGAAAATAAAAAAATTTTGACAAAAAAATATCCACCGACTTCCATGCCACAAAAAAGTAAAAAATAATTTAAATATATTTTAGTTTAAAACATACTCAGTACTTAGGACATAGTCCTGAAGTGGGTGCTCGACATATTTCGCTGGACGACGGTAACTATGTCCTATATGAGCACCGACTTCAGAATGCGTTTTTCTTATAGATGCCATTGTCAAAAGTGAACTTAAAATAAATGGGACCCCATGACACGCACTACCTTTCAAATAAAAAAAATATCATCCAAATCGGTTCACCCAGTCCGGAGAAATGAGGTAACAAATATAAAAAAAAAAAAAATACAGACGAATTGATAACCTCCTCCTTTTAAGAAGTCGGTTAAAAAAAAAACAGATTTATTCGCAGCCATTTTGAAGCGCTGTGTATTGTTGACTATGTATTTCATTCTACACCCTGTTTCTAGTCAATAGTGTTGTGATATGATATTTTATTTTATCTTGCGTTCACAGTAGGATTTTCCCCTGTGTCGTGGGTACCATAGACACACACAAGACGAAAACACAAACACCCAGACCTAGAACAGGAATCTAAACTCAATCATGTTTTGTATTAAGTTGATTACAGATGTCCATGGGCGGCAGTGACCACTTACCATCAGGTGGACTGCATGCTCGTTTGCTACTTTAGTCAGATTAAAAAAAAAGACAATAGGTTTATTTTATGTAGACACCCATCAGACATATTGTGGTGTACAGGTTATATATGAAAAACCCTTAGACGATTAAATAGAGGTATTTATTTGTATTTCAGTTTCAGCGTACGAAATCGCGACCACTATCTAGTCATACAGGCGTCCCAAGTTAGTCATTAAAGGTAGCAATTTATAACCTTCGAGTAGGGATTTTAATCTTGGGGTTAGCTAGAGACCGTAGACAGTTAAAATAAAATTTATGCTTCCTTCATTAAATAAATTGTATGAATAGTTTATAGAAAATATAACTAGAATGTTTAATTTTGTTATGTAGAAACGAATCTCTAATTACCTGAACATAGAAAATTAATTAAATATATTAAAAAGAAGTGACTTTCATTGATTTAACTCCTATCTCTAAGGTCATCTCCACAGCGGAGTAATTTGGTCAAGGCTTTGTTTGATTTAGTTAAAAATAAATGAAATAAGGCAAACAACCTCCATGCTTAAGCCCTTGTAGCGACGGTACCCTTATTGAAGTGATTTGTTTCGAAGAAGCGATTTCATTAGTATCCATATACTATATCTACTATAGAAAGTGTGTTTGTTTGTTCCTCTTTCACGTCGCCACATAGCTATTATATGATATGGTTTACATGCTGGAAGGTAGAAGGGCGGAGAGTGACGTAGGCTACTTTTTACCGCGCTCTCTTATTCCCATGGAAATATCGATGTTTTGTTAGTTGAGACATATTTAGTAGTTCCAGGCGTTGTTAATAGATGGCGTTAGTAAAATAAATTTGCCAGTTCTGAATCACGCTATCAAATGCTAATGTTAATACACTGAGACCGTTCTGGCGAAGCCGCGGATAAGAGCTAGTTGTTTAATAAATCGTTAGCGTATATATGTAATTACTCTCATGGGTCCTGCCGCTTAAAAGCTTCGAAATATCTAATTTAAGGTCCTTTTCCTGTCACACAGGTCTATGCCTGCACGCACGGTCTTCTCGCATACGAGGAATAATCCTATGGAGGGTTCACGAACCTCTTGTTGGAGGTGTCTATGACAGGAAATGTCAGGATGCAAGTAGTACGCATGAAAAATAGTCCTGCACGCGTGACAGGAAAAATAACTACAGACTATAACTATAGTTCCATGTTTTGTGCTATGTTGAATTTAAAGATATTAAATGTCTCACCCCTTTGTTAAGGTATAATATACCTATAAAGCTAAAATACAAGATGTGTATAGGTGCTAGTACCTAACTAAATGCCGCCCCGGGTGGCTGGGTATCCATAAGGATTACCCACTTAAAAAAAAAAAAAGTACCTAACTAAATATTTTACGAGCGATAATTACTTAACGTAACAATTATTGAAACTGAGTTATGAAAGTACTAAGTAACGAAATATCCTTCGATTTTACTTCCTTGTAATCGTACTATGCTTTGATACAATTGTCAACATCTTTAGCCTTTTTGTAAAACGTGTTGATATCTGTAGAACCCCCATGTTCATGAAATTTTGCTATCGCTGACTCGTGACATACGAATGTAATTATTTCGTCTAGTCAAGGTTTTATTGTAACAGTTTCAAAATATGACGTCATCATTTGCCGTGACTCTGGGCTCTATCAAAATCATCGTTTTCAGGGTTCCGTACCAAAAGAGTAAAAACGGAACTCTGTCCGCCTGTCTGTTATCGGTCTGTATCTCATGAACCGTGATAGGTAGATGGTTGAAATTTTCACAAATATTTGTATTGCCGCTATAACAACTTTAATACTTAATTTAAAAATAAAATAAGATAAATATTATAGGGTTACATAGAAAAAAAGGGACTGTTTTGCTCGATATTAATGATGGCAATAGGTAGACGTAAATATTCGCAGAATATTAGATTTAATAATCATTAAAAAAAAATGTTTTTAGAGACCCCCTTGCTAAAAAGATTTTTTTGACGTTTTTTACAGATAATAAAACGGAACCTTTTATGTGCGAAACAAACTCGCACTTGGCCGGTTTTTTATGTTTGAATAAAGATATAACTGTCACTGCGTGTGATATATTACATTTGTTAAACTTAAAGTTTTGATAATCACAACGCATCATAGAATTTAGAAAATAATACAACACCTACCTATCACTCATCTCATATGATTTTTTTTTGTTATTTTATAGGCACTCTCTCACTCTCTTCGGCAGCGTTAAATTTCAGACAATCACAATTACTTTTAATACATAGTAATCTTGATACTAATCTTAAGACCTTTATTGTTAGGACTGTTATTAACATTTTTACATAGTTAACATTCAAAGTAAAATATTTTTTACCTTAAAATTTTTGGGAACCACTGTAAGAAAATATAGTTTGCTTTTCCTTTCCCTTCTTGATAAATTTTAATCCCCCATATTTATATAAAAAAAAACACAGATCCGCCACTGTCTTTTTTATTGTTCTCGCCACCTTGACTTCTTGTTTTTCACCTACCTTTAGGCTTTATGTATCATCGCCACAGAATTCAGAATGTATTCTTTAGTGGCGGGAAAAAAAACATTTGTTTTTTTTACACTAGCCCTAAAATGCATCTATATGTATACATCCAACCAAATCTAAAGTGACTGATGTTTTACAGATGATGATGTTTTAACAAAAGTTACCGTCTTTTCGTGTGGTAACTACATGGAATGTAATAATAATTGATCAAATAACGAATGGACGTCCGATCTAGTACCTACTAAGTTGCGAAAAAAATGTCTGGAATCGTTACGGATTAAAGGACTTCAAGGATTTCAGATTTTCAAAGGAAATTTATTAAAATTTGCCCGGGGAATATATTCCTGAATTTTCCCATCCCTTTTTAGTGTTAACACAAGTGTCCGTTTCGTAAAGAATATATTATTATGGAAATGCTTTACTTTAATAGATAATTATATTAACGTTGCATATGTATCTGTTGTTAATTAGCCACTTGTGTTTCAAGTTGCAAGTATTTAAATTGCATTTTGAATTGTCATCTTTTATATTAGCTTGTTTTTACCTTGTGAAGAAAATTCTTACATCACTAAAATATTATATTTATGGTTGTATGGTGTATGTACTTATACATATATGGGCCGTCAATAACTATTATTCTAAAAAAATAAAATGAAAGAGAAAAAGGTAAGTGTTTTGCCTACGCTTAAATTTATGTACCAACGATTTTACTCAAGTAAAGAATTAGGTTCTCCGTACTGATCTTTTTCTTCAACCATTGTGTGTAGTAACGTGTAATTTTAATAGGTATAAAAATTATTTTAGACGTGTTCCCTAAAGGCTCGATTAGCAATTATTTTTTTATTTCTGGAATATACGCAAGCACAAGGTGGAACCTGTAATTACACTTTAAATGTAAGTATTCGATTTTTAATATAACATGAATATTCGGTAGCTGTTATACAGAAAATAGTATTACAATAAAATTAATAGTAGTGGGAACAATCTAATTTAAATTACTTTTTAAAACAAAAATAAAAATCGTCCTTTAACATAAACAAAACTAGGCAAAACATTTTTTTTATTATTTTATGAAATTTAATCATTCAATTAATTTTAGAATTTGATCCAACTGATTCCTAATATTCACGCTCTTGAGGCGGAGAAAATGTTTAGGAGTTCCCAAGAAATAGTTAACGTTGCGAAATTGTGTGATGTAGGTACCTATTTTTTCATATTATTGTAAAAATTTTAAGATGACCCCAGGAGAAACATATTACGTATACAATCCTGGGTTTAGCCAGTCTTACAATGGAGGACTGCAATGTCGATGGATAGCCACCAGCCCGGTACACTACTACATTCGAGTCGAATGCCCGCTTATGGATATGCCGAAGGTAACTGTTTCATGTAGTAAAAATCTATTAAATAAAGGACATGGCAGTTATTTGCCAACTCCGGATAAACACGGCTCGATTTAACTTCAGTTGAAATTTATGTGACTTGATTTGAACTTGAGTTAACCAACTTATGTTACTTGGATGAAACTGAGTAGGTATATCATTCGTTTCTTTTTTTTATATATATGACTGAAGTAGCAAACGAGCATGCAGTCCACCTGATAGTAAGAGTTCACTGCCGCCCATGGACATTTATAATCAACTTCATATAGATCTGAAGTCAATCTTAGATGCGTTGCTATTTCCGAGAACTATGATGATCGCCACATGTGAAAGTGTGCCGGCAAACACACTCTTCCATCGAAACGCAAGAAATGCTTCACGCTAGAAATTGGAAACCCTCCACTCCACCTACGTGTCCTTACTCCTTAACGTGTATGTAGGTATATATACCCACATACACGTTCGATCGATCGCGATCCTTGCAAGCTTCGTAATGTCATACCATATTGGTATTTACTTTATTATTTACGAAGCTCGCACGGATCGCGACGAGTTGCTCGGAAATCGGACGAATATGTAAGCAGCTGTTTGTGAGAAAGTATATAGTATCAGAGAAAAAAAACTTGAATGAATATAAAATAAAAAATACTGCATAAATAAATAAATTATTATAATTGCATAAGTTGATCAAACATGCTATGCAATAGCTTTACATACTAGTAATTTTAATAGTTTTTTTAAACTTTTTTTTTATTAAATTTTCAGAGTCCATTATGTTCCATTGACAAACTTATGATATCGCGTACGGGAGACCCTCAACTTACTTCAGCACAGCGTTTCTGTGGAGACGACCCTGTTAAGGGTATAGTGACCACAGGACAACAGCTTTCTATGGGTATGGGGAATATATCTTATCTTATCAGTCGGTTTTCGTATTTGTTATCAAAAATCAAAAGAGTAAAGTGGCGCTTTACTCTTTTGATTATACTAATCATCCGTTGCAACGGTCGAAATTCGACCGTAATTCAACTCAAAAATCAAACTTGATATTGTCCAAAGCAGCACGAATATTTGCTCAAAATCAATTAGATTGTATCAATTTATTTTACATACACCCGTTAAAGGTAAAAAGAGGTTTAATTAACTAAGCTGCATTTAAAAGCAATTGCGGGTATTTTAACAAAACATCTGACATTTTTGACGTTATGTGTTTTCATAGTAAAATATTGAATCAAAAGATACATGTTGATTATATGTATATTTTAAGCATTATTTGAAAAAATATTGGCATTTGGTCCTCCTTCTCTACATCAACTATAACCGTGCGTAATACTACTCCGTCTGCGGCAAGTATCGAAAAAAGAGATCCCAAGTTTGTGCTTCACGTGTTATTATACAGACAGAAGTAGCAAAAGTATGTCCTCCAAATGCTATGTGGTCACTGCCACCAACGGATACCTGTAACTAATCCAAGAACATTAGTTAGTTAAATAGATCCAGTAATGGTAGAATCAGTGTAGTTTGACCGGGGAGGTACCACCGCCACACTTATTTCTAGCATAAAGCAGTTCTTGCGTTTCGTTGGAAGGGTGACGTTGTCGGCTCACTTATCACTTTTAAATGAGGCGAACATCTTAGATGGCAATGGCAACACATCTGTGATTAACTTTAGATAGAACCCCTGTTCTATATGAAGTTGCTTACATATGTCCATGGGCGGCAGTGATCCATCAGGTGGACTGCATGTTTGTTTCTTCAATCGTATCCAAAAAGTATATTGCAAGTTATGGCCGAACCGAAAACAAAAGCAATCACTTCAATCGGTATACCTATACAAGGTCTTCATTTGCAGGCCTCATGTCCTCATACAATAGTCCAGGCGGTCGCATCTGCTGTAAGCTCACCACACAGAGTGCCAGGCCTCCCATTTTGGAAGTTGAAATCAAGATACTAGACTTGCCTTCTACTTGCAATTGTGGATATAGGAGAATGGTATGCTACTAATATTATTATTAATGTGATAGTTTGTGAGGATGTATGTGTGTTTGATACACTTTTGAAAGGACATGGTCAATTGTTGTATAGACGTTTGCAACTTTGCATAGTTATCGAATTTATTGTACTACTCGACCAAAACAATTAGGCGCATGACAGTTGAAACGTCAAGAGAACTACGGATTTCCCATCCCGATACGAAGTATATTCTATTACCAAATACCAAGAGTATGTAGGTATAGCGTTATTAAAACATACGCCATAGTGGTGTATGTTCAATTGTCGTGTATTTATTAAAGCACTTTCATGTGTATAACATATTCGCAGACATGGAATATTTTCTTTCTTTTTTTATTTGTGTAAGAGACTGATGCCTGTTGCAGCACACACTCTTACAAAAATAAAAAAGGAAAGAAAATATTCCATGTCTGCGAATGTACTTTTTGGCCAACTCCTTTGGTCCAAGTCATCATCATGCTATTCGTAATTAAAACGGACGAAGCCGTGGGAAGAAGCAATAAATATAAATTCGTTTTAAAAAGTTTTACCTAAGTAACGTTGGTTTGTTTCTGGTATTTATCTCAGAAAACCCTTTCATTCGATACCTAGATTTTGTATCAACAACTCGACCAAAACAATTAGGCGCACGACAGTTGAAACGTCATTAGAACTAGAGATTTCCCATCCCGATACGAAGTATATTCTATTACCAAATACCAAAACTATGTAGGTATACCATTATTAAAACTGTATGTTTTAATAATGGTATACCTACCATGACGTGACGCATCAGAAGGGTATCGGTTTCATATATTTAGTATGGTAACGTTCATACAAGTAATGCGCTATGTGTTGTTATGGCTTCTGTTGTGTCTCATCAGTTACCAGACTAAATGTATGAAACCGATACCCTTCTGATGCGTCACGTCACGACACGTCAGACAAATATAAATCCACCTTAATACCGTATTTGTCCCAGTGGTTCCGGGACCAGAAGAGGGCTACGGTATCCCCTATCTATCGTAAGAGGCGACTAAAAGGGGCTTTTGGGGTTGCGGGCGGTAAGAGTGGGAGCTCGAACTGTCTAGCCAAGCGATCTCGGGTAGGACGACGGCATGTGCCGCACGCCGTCGTGAACGCCAGGAGGCACAGTGAATACAAAAGCTCATTGGGAAGATTGGGGAATTGCGCTTGGAGGACTCCGGTTGTGTTCCACTGGAGATCCCGGAGTCCTCCATGCAGCGCCGATGATGGCCACCGGGTTTTTAGTGAGATAAAAATCCCACATAGCCCGGCGTTGCTCCCACGGCGTAGGGTACCTTTTGAAGGTTTCCACCTCGAAAAAAACAGGTTATATCGTATTTGTAGGCCGGCATTTTATAAGATTTCAGTCCTATCATGGTGTTGTGCTGACTGTGGAGCTGTGACCTGTTGTCAGTTGGTTATATGTACGAAAATATGTTCGTTTGTAACCAGAAACCCCGTTACGTTTTGTTGTTATTTTTGTAGTCACACCAAAATCTTCTCAGTAATGAGCACGATTGATTTTGACATAGACCACTTATAAGAAAATAAACATCGAACATATGTACATAAATAATATGTAACTTTTTTAACACAAATGCGTAAATGAAAGGATTTTGAGAATACGAAAAATGACGTTAATAAAAACTGTTCTTTTGAAGTTATGCTTCTTTTGGCGCGTTATGGAATAATGATGAGAGTAAATATTTACCATGCGCACGCACACCGTCACCAAAAACCGACAGCCTGAAGTTAGCTATAGTCGAAATTCCAGTTTTCTATTGTTAGTGTCGTTTTTCCTACAAACGTTAAATAAGACGAGAGATGAAATTTTTAAAAAGATTTTTATCTTGTTACGCCAAAGAAGAGTAAATTTTTACCATGCACACGCACACCGTCACGAGAAACCGACAGCCTGAAGATAGCTATAGTCGAAATTCCAGTTTTCTATTGTTAGTGTCGTTTTTCCTACAAACGTAAAATAAGACGAGAGATGAAATTTTTAAAAAGATTTTTATCCTGTTACGCCAAAGAAGTATAACTTCTAACGCGTACATAAGCACACACACACACACACACTTCCTTTTTTTAGAATCGGATGGTTAATGCCGAAGAGACTCAACCCAACGAGTTCACGATGATGGCGGCATTATTCTCAACATCAGGTGACTTTATCTGCAGTGGTGTGATCATATCAAACAAGCATATCCTCACCTCTGCATATTGCGTCTATGAGGCCTTAGCTTCTAATATACTTGTTGTTGTCGGTGAACACGACTTTAGAACTAGCGGTAAGTATCATACTAATATTATAAAAGCGAAAGTTTGTCAATGTGTGTTTGTTACTTCTTCACGTCTAAACGACTGGAGCGATTTTCATAAAATTTATTAGGGAGTTAGCTGACACGCTGGATTAACGTATAGGATACTGTTTAGTGAGAGAAAATATCTTATTCCCACGGGACAATCGATACATCGTTTTTTTAACGCGGGCGAAGCAAAAGTTCACTTGTTCATAACAAACACTTAGCATTTGAAATTGCTATCACTTGATAGAGTCCATGAATTTAAATGAAACAATCAATAAATGTTAATTGAATATATGGACTTCGAATACATATATTAATCCTTTAAATTATTGTCTGTATTTTAGTTGGATGATTCAAACACAATCAGACGGACATAATTTCTAAGCATTGTATAAATGTTATTACTCAATTATAAACGAAAATATTGTAAACATTGCATCTACTATTATAACGGCAGATTTCAATTCCGTACGTTAACGACGACGCAACCATGTTTTTCCAACACAAGTACATACAATAAAATAATCCCTACTAATATTATAAATGTGAAAGTAACTCTGTCTGTCTGTCTGTCTGTCTGTCTGTCTGTCTGCTACTTATTCACGCCTAAACAACTGAACCGATCTTTATGAAATTGGGCACACAGATAGTTTTGACCTCGAGAAAGGACATGGGCTGCTTTTTATCGAAAAAAATGGGTTGAAAGCGTTAAAATCGGGCATAAATGTTTGTATGGAAGTTCGTTTTTGATAAAGTTCCATATTGACAAGTCCGTCAAGGGGTACGATAGACTTACTTAAAACCTTATCTAAATAATAAAACATAAAAAAACATTGATTTCGAGTCGACAACATATATCCGTAAAATTCGGATTGTCGCGTATTTTGTTAAATTCTAATGTAAACATGTATGACATGACAGTAGTGTGACATGACAGTAGCCATAATGGCCGCCCGGATGCCATTCTGAATTCATTCAAAAATAATACGTATAAATTTGTAACTATCAATTATCATAAAAATAGATGTGATTCAAATTGATTTTAATTTAATTTATGAATTTATGAAATATTTCAATAATAAAAAAGCATCCGTTGACGCGCTGCGGCCGCGCAGCTTGCGACCTAATGTAAAATCGCTCTTAGAGTATAGAGATTCCCAATTGATAACAGATGGCGCGTCATACTATTATACTAAAATAGTTATTAGAATCCAATAATTCAAAGGCGATAAAATGTTGTTTCAAAATAAAATTATCGAGTCCATTTGTCACTCCATGTTCATGTTACATAAATAGTTTCTTAACTATTATTGCATAAATAAAGTTATGTTATTGACCACACCCGTACATTTTTAGCGAAAATAAATATTAAGGACAAAATACAATTGATAGTCTTTTAAGCAAAATACTAACATTAATAAGTCGATCAGTATCTAAATAAGTTAAAACAATTATATCGTGAATCATTATTATAAAGAAGCTATTGCAACTTTTGTGATAAATAATTGCATTTATGAATATTGAAGCATGGTTGATGAACACTTGGCTCTAATAACAAACGAGCAAGGTCAACATTATTGTTCTTTTTATATTTATGATATGTTCATTATAAATAATGTTATAGAAAACATGCATTTAAATAACAACATATTTTAAATTAATTTTAGAATAACAAAGTGTGTCAAAATAAGCCAAAATAGATGATGTTCTTAACTCATAAGTATGTGAATTTCGCATCTGTTATTAAAATCGTGATAGCCATGTGGTGCCAAGTCGGGCGGATTAGAAACGCGAGGTCTGGGGTTCGAATCCAGTCTTATGTACATTATTATTATTATAATCCGTAGTTTTCATAAATACTAATTTTAGTATTATTTTTTTTAATAACCAGCTCATTTTTTAATATTATTTTGTATCGGAAATGCAAAGCTTTCTCCCGCCTGGGAATCAATGTGTCACAAAGTTTATATGAAATTAATAGAGGTTTAACCTCTGTCAGGTAAAAGTACAAAATAATTTGAATTTACCTTGCAGACAAATTTAAATTTTTATGTAATGAACCACAAACAAGGGTTAATAAAGATAAACTATAAACATACCTGAGCGCCGCTTAAATGTTAGTAGAACCAAAATTAGTTTACGTATCATTGATACTGTCATTAGATTTTTAGTTTTAGTTAGATGCACTAGGCGGCACAGGAAAAACGTTTTTAAAAAATTTACTATTAGCGAAAAATATAAGATCTGATAGAAAAATAGCTATTGCCGTGGCGTCGTCCAGCGATGCGCCCACACTTTTGAAAAGCGGTCATAATGCCTGCCTATTCGCCTTTGAGCGTCCACTCAAGATTTGTAGCAACGATTTCTCTAACATTTTTAATATTTCAAATCAAAGGAATACTGGAAATTCAATGCGGGATTGTTATTTGACTATTTGGGATGAAGATTCTGTAGATACAGCCATCGAGATCGAAGACATTATCCAACAAAGTTTTTGGATTCCTTCAACCCGCCTGCCGGTACTCCTCCACACAAACTTTTTTTTTTAATAAAAATACGCTTTCTACACTCATTAAAATAGAAAATTTCAACAATTTCAATTTCTACAATAGGCCCCACATTAGGACTTTTTCCTGTGTCGTGGGTACCATGGACACACAAGACGTATATAGAAACACCCAGACCCAGAACATGAATCTATTCAGGTTCCTGTCTGGCCGGGAATCGTACCGGGTGTGGTAGCTGCTCCGCAACGCGGACCGTCAAGGTTGTCAAATTCATGTTAAAAGTAGGTTCACCTATATGTAATCTTACTCAGAAATTTAAAAGGACCAAAATTACTTAAAATTGTATTATTCAATTCATAAAAGGTAAAATCCATCTTTATATATTATAATCGATGCGCTTTGGTTTAAATGTGGAGGCGTTGTTTGAAAAGATGTATTCCGATATTGTTAATGTGATCACTAAGACTGTAAATTGGTTCAAAAAAGGGGCTTACGATATTCTGATTCGTCTTATTTTCATAACATTTTACATAACAATATGCACCTACCCACAAATACACACTTAAAATTCGTTTTTTCACTCTGTGTTTGTCCGGGTAATCCTTGACCGGCTAAACCGATTTTTACGGGTTTTTTACTATAGCAAATATTATGGAACAACATGTAGACTACTTTTATCGTAGAATTCCCACTGAGTGGAGATTTGCGCGGGAAAAACTTTGCGATACATTGATTTGCACGTGGGCGTAGCCGCGGGTACAGCTAGTAATAATAAAAATTGTTTAATTTTACAGCCGAATCTAATCACACCCAGGGTTTTGTGGCGGATAGTATTATAGTGCATCCAGATTATGACGAGTAAGTATAAAGTCTAGATATTTTCCCGACTGCGACAGATTTACAGGTGGTAGAACCAGTGTAGTTCAACCGGGGAGGTACCACCGCCACACCTATTTCTAGCGTGAAGCATTTTTTGCGTTTCGATGGAAGGGTGTGGTTGCTGGTACACTTTTATATGAGGCGACCATCTTTGTCCTCGGGAGTAGCAACACATCTGTGATTGACTTGAACCCACGTTCTGTATGAAGTTGATTACAGATGTCCATGGGCGGCAGTGACCACTTACCATCAGGTGGACTGCATGCTCATTTGCTACTTCAGTCAAATAAAAAAAAAAAGATGGCACTGGTAGACGCAAGATTTTTGTTAAAGCACATGGGAAGGTTCGATGTAGCCCATGGTAAGCGAGTTGACTGCAATTTATATTTCATGTAGGACTTGGCCTTAGAAATTTTAATATATTGTATTATTAATAATATTAACGCGTAATTAATAACTTTTCACATGTAACGGGTACTCAAGACAGTTTTTGAATGTCTTTTTGCCGATATAAAAGTGGTAGAATCAGTGTAGTTTGACCGGGTAAGTTCCTCCGCCACACCTATTTATAGCGTGAAGCATTTCTTGCGTTTCGATAGAAGTGTGTGGTTGCCGGCACACGTTCACATGAGGCATCATAGTCCTCGGGAGTAACAACGCATCTGTGATTGACTTCAGATGGAACCCATGTTCTGTATGTAGTTGATTGCAGAGGTCCATGTGCGGCAGTGACCACTTACCATCAGGTGGACTGCATGCTCGTTTGCTACTTCAGTCAGATAAAAAAAAGTTGCATGGATTTAGGTCATGGCCAAACTGTGGCGTCGGGGAGGAACCGTTGACAAGCACTAGTAGTAAATTAATGTACCCAGCGTCTAGTTCGTTTTTCTTTTTTTAAGTCCTTTATCTCGACACACAACACTGACTTTACTATATTTTCCAGGTTATACTTCTTTTAGCGCGTTAGGGAAAAATGAGAGCAATTTTTTTACGATGCGCGCGGACACCGTCACGAAAAACCGACACCCTGAAGTTAACGATAGTCAACAGTTTAGCTTTTTCTATTGTTAGTGTAGTTTTTTCTACAAACGTAGAATAAGGCAAAACATATATTTTTTAAAGATTCTTACCTTGTTACGCCATAGAAGTATAACTTTTAACACGTGTAGGTACAGAAGTACACACAAACTTTTTTTTTTCTTTTTTTAGGGTCACTCTAGATAACAATATTGCAATAATAAAATTACGAGATACTATAACATTTAATCAATACGTTGGCCCTGTATGCTTGCCCTTCAAGTACGCAGCAACGTCCTTCGCTGGAGAACCTGCTATTATGCTAGGTAAGTCTTTTACGCGCTATTAAGCCATATGTATTGGTTCTTTTATAATGTTGCAGCTCTACATCCTGAACTGTGTTTATCCTTTAATAAAAGATAAAAAAGATAGAGAGGGAGAGTGAGAGAACTCCACCACTAGTGTCCGATTGAAGCTTCGGCTTCGGCTTCGGTCACCTTCGGCCAAATTTGGCCAAAATGGGCCAAAGTTCAGGCTAAAGCCGAAGGTTTCTATCAAGCGTTAAAATTGAACAAAATAAAACGAATGCACACCACTGTGCTGGAAAGCTTGGAGTAGAGAAGCGAGAAAGTCGAAAAATAACGATATACCTACTATAGTGCTAAAATGATGAATGTAAATTATCTGATTTTGTGGTTGCCGACACACTTTTAAATGAGGCGACAATCTTAGTCCTCGGGAGTAGCGACGCATCTGTGATTGACTTCAGATAGAACCCCATGTTCTGTATGAAGTTGCTTAAGTGTTCATGGGCGGCAGTGACCACTTATCATCAGGTGGACCGCATGCTTGTTTGCTACTTCAATCTTATAAAAAAAATAGAAATAAATCGAAGAGCCATGATTTTTGATGATACGAGCATTAGAAATTTATTATCACTACTTTACAGAGAAGGAAAACATCTTAAAGAACGCTACAAATCTAAGAGTTCTTTGACATAAAGGTACTCAAAGATATGTGAAGGTTACGAATTATCTCTTGGCCAGTGCCGTGGAATATAGTCTAAACCTCTCACTCTGAGAGAAGACCCACGCTCAGAAGTACCACACTAATGGGTCGACGACAGAATAAAAGAGGCAGGACTTCAATGCTGTTATAAAATAGATTTACGTGTGATATGTGATGATTAGCTGATTCTTCGATGAAGATGTTCTAACCAATATTTATTTCCATTGTCCTTCTAAGTAATGGAACTTCGGTTTGCACTCCAATTGGTTAAATTCAAAGTTCTACAATAGGCTAAAAGGCTCCAAGGACGGGCCAGGCCTCATCTATACTAATATTATAAAGCTGAAGAGTTTGTTTGTTTAAACGCGCTAATCTCAGGAATTACTGGTTTGAATTGAAAAAATCTTTTTATGCTGAATAGACCATTTATCGAGGAAGACTTTAGGCTATATAACATCACGCTGCAAAAAAATGACGCGGACAAAGTCGTGGGTAACAGCTATAATTTATAAAGCTGAGGATATTATTGGCAAAAATAAATGATGCCCAAAATAACTATTCCACGCGAACGAAGTCGCGGGCACAGCTAGTTTTTTATAACATTTAAGCAGCAAACATACATACAATCCACCATAAGACTACTATTGCTGATCATAGATATTTGTAATCTTATAGTCTTACTGAGTTACTGAGATACTGATTTTGACCACAGATTGGTTACTACATCTGAAGATAAATTGGAATGCTTCCGATAAGGTTACTTACCTTGCCATTGTTTGGTCTCACAACAAACTAAATAAACCGTCGCAGTTGCATCATTTGTTTCTCATCCCTACTAATATTATAAATGTGAAAGTAACTCTGTCTGTCTGTCTGTCTGTCTGTCTGTCTGTCTGTCTGTCTGCTACTTATTCACGCCTAAACAACTGAACCGATCTTTATGAAATTAGGCACACAGATAGTGTTGACCTCGAGAAAGGACATAGGCTGCTTTTTATCGAAAAAAAATGGGTTGAAAGCGTTAAAATCGGGCATAAATGTTTGTATGGAAGTTCGTTTATGACAAAGTCCCATATTGACAAGTCCGTCAAGGGGTACGATAGACTTACTTGAAACCTTATCTAAATAATAAAACATAAAAAACATTGATTTCGAGTCGACAACATATATCCGTAAAATTTGGATTGTCGCGTATTTTGTTAAATTCAAATGTAAATATGTGTGACATGACAGTAGTGTGACATGACAGTAGCCATAATGGCCGCCCGGATGTCATTCTAAATTAATTCAAAAATAATACGTATAAATTTGTAACTATCAATTATCATAAAAATAGATGTAATTCAAATTGATTTTAATTTAATTTATGAATTTATGAAATATTTCAATAATAAAAAAGCATCCGTTGACGCGTTGTGGCCGCGCAGCTTGCGACCTAATGTAAAATCGCTCTTAGAGTACAGGGATTCCCAATTGATAACAGATAGCGCGTCATACTATTAAAGTAAAATAGTTATTCGAATCCAATAATTCAAAGGCGATAAAATGTTTTAACATTGTTTCAAAATAAAATTATCGACTCCATTTGTCACTCCAAGTTCATGTTACATAAATAGTTTCTTAACTATTATTGCATAAATAAAGTTATGTTATTGACCACACCCGTACATTTTTTGCGAAAATAAATATTAAGGACAAAATACAATTGATAGTCTTTTAAGCAAAATACTAACATTAATAAGTCGATCAGTATCTAAATAAGATATAACAATTATATCATGAAAGAAGGTTTTGCAACTTTTGTGATAAATAATTGCATTTATGAATATTAAAGCATGGTTGATGAACACTTGGCTCTAATAACAAACGAACAAGGTCAACATTATTGTTCTTTTTATATTTATGATATGTTCAGTAATAAATAATGTTATAGAAAACATGCATTTAAATAACAACATATTTTAAATTAATTTTAGAATAACAAAGTGTGTCAAAATAAGCCAAGATAGATGATGTTCTTAACTCATAAGTATGTGAATTTCGCATCTGTTATTAAAATCGTGATAGCCGTGTGGTGCCAAGTCAGGCGGATTAGAAACGCGAGGTCTGGGGTTCGAATCCAGTTGTCTTATGTACATTATTATTATTATAATCTGTAGTTTTCATAAAAACTAATTTTAGTATTATTTTTTAATAACCACCTCATTTTTAAATATTATTTAGTATCGGAAATGCAAAGCTTTCGCCCGCCTGGGAATCAATGTGTCACAAAGTTTATATGAAATTAATAGAGGTTTAACCTCTGTCAGGTAAAAGTACAAAATAATTTGGATTTACCTTACCGACAAATTCAAATTTTAATGTAATGAACCACAAACAAGGCTTAATAAAGATAAACTATAAACATACCTGAACGCCGCTTAAATGTTAGTAGAACCAAAATTAGTTTACGTATCATTGATACTGTCATTAGATTTTTAGTTTTAGTTAGATGCACTAGGAGGCACGGGTAAAACGTTTTTAATAAATTTACTATTAGCGAAAAATATAAGATCTGATAGAAAAATAGCTATTGCCGTGGCGTCGTCCAGCGATGCGCCCACACTTTTGAAAAGCGGTCATAATGCCTGCCTTTATTCGCCTTTGAGCGTCCACTCAAGATTTGTAGCAACGATTTCTCTAACATTTTTAATATTTCAAATCAAAGGAATACTGGAAATTCAATGCGGGATTGTTATTTGACTATTTGGGATGAAGATTCTGTAGATACAGCCATCGAGATCGAAGACATTATCCAACAAAATTTTTGGATTCCTTCAACCCGCCTGCCGGTACTCCTCCACACAAACTTTTTTTTTTAATAAAAATACGCTTTCTACACTCATTAAAATAGAAAATTTCAACAATTTCAATTTCTACAATAGGCCCCACATTAGGACTTTTTCCTGTGTCGTGGGTACCATGGACACACAAGACGTATATAGAAACACCCAGACCCAGAACATGAATCTATTCAGGTTCCTGTCTGGCCGGGAATCGTACCGGGTGTGGTAGCTGCTCCGCAACGCGGACCGTCAAGGTTGTCAAATTCATGTTAAAAGTAGGTTCACCTATATGTAATCTTACTCAGAAATTGAACCAAATTACTTAAAATAGTATTTTTCAATTCATAAAAGTTAAAATCCATCTTTATAATCGATGCGCTTTGGTTTAAATGTGGAGGCGTTGTTTGAAAAGATGTATTCCGATATTGTTAATGTGACCACTAAGACTGTAAATTGGTTCAAAAAAGGGGTTTACGATATTCTGATTCGTCTTATTTTCATAACATTTTATATAACAATATGCACCTACCCACAAACACACACTTAAAATTAGTTTTTTCACTCTGTGTTTGTCCGGGTAATCCTTGACCGGCTGATTTTTACCGGTTTTTTTTTACTTTAGAAAATGTTATGGAACAACATGTAGACTACTTTTATCCTAGAATTCCTACTGAGTGGAGATATGCGCGGGAAAAACTTTGCGATACATTGATTTGCTCGCGGGCGTAGCCGCGGGTACAGCTAGTAATTGATAAATAGAGGATTTGATCATGTTATTTTTAGGATGGGGTGCACAAGAATTCGGTGGTGCCAGGTCCAATATCCTGCAAATGATCAACGCAACCATTCTCTCGCCATCACAGTGTCAGGCCATTTATTCCAACATCACATCGTCAAAATTATGCACTAACGACAATGGAGGACCCTGTCAGGTAAACAGGATTTTTGAAGTGAAACTTCTTTATCGGGGTTGGAAAACAAAAGTGAAACTTCTTTATCGGGGTTGGAAAAAAATTTTGTGTAACAATTTTTCGTTACGCGCCATCTTTTTCTTATCCCTACCACGCGTAATATTAGATAGATTATTAGATAAAGTTTAATAAAAGCCTTTTATTAAACTTTATCTAATTTAACTTTATTTGACCAATTTCTGTAAAGTTTCATATAGTAAATTATTTTTTGAAAAATAACGTCATAAACAAGTTTCACTTCTTACGAGTGTACGCTAGTACACGCACACATTTTTTTTATTTTTAACCGACTTCCAAAAAGGAGGAGGTTATCAATTCGTCTGTATTTTTATTTTTTTTTTTTATATTTGTTACCTCATTTCTCCGGACTGGGTGAACCGATTTAGATGATTTTTTTTTTATTTGAAAGGTAGTGCGTGTCATAGGGTCCCATTTTTTTTTAGTATTTTTTTGACTAGGGCATCCATAAGAAAAACGCATAAGTCTTAAATTTGCATTTTCAATGTACGCGATAAATGTATGAATAACTCAATATCCCGCCAACCGATTTTGATGATTCTTTTTTTATTAGAAAGGATGTACTCCAGGGGTAGTCTGATAAGAGTTTGATAAGGTTCTAATCATAGGATCTTCAACTTTTTGGAGCAAAATAATAAAATTAGTGATAGTCGGCCGAACCTTAGCTGGAGAAGTCCAATTGAGTAAAATATAGAATAAAATTACTATGTAGGTATTTACTATGAAAAATTTGACCTTCAACTCTTCAATCCTGATGATGCAGGGGTACTGCTAGCCTGAACTATAAAAGTTGGTCGTTTGATGTTTGCGAATATATAATGAAATTGTTAAGCAAATTCATGGGACAAAAATTTGACCTTCAACTCCTCAACCCTGATGATGCAGGGGTACTTAAAGCCAAAACCATAGGAATAAGCCATTTGGTGCTTACGTATATGTTATAAGATTACTGAGCAAAAACATAAGATGAAAAATTTGACCTTCAACTCCTCAACCCTGATGATGGAGGGGTACTTCAATCCTAAACCATAGAAGTTGGCAATTTGGTGCTTACGGTTATGTAAAGAAAATACTAAGCAAAAATATAAAATCAAAAATTTGACCTTCAACTCCTCAACCCTGATGATGAAGGGGTACTTCAATCCTAAACCATAGGAGTTGGCAATTTGGTGCTTACGGTTATGTAAAAATAATACTAAGCAGAGGCACAAAATTAAAATTTTGACCTTCAACTCCTCGACCCTGATGATGAAGGGGTACTTCAATTCTAAACCATAGGAGTTGGCAATTTGGTGCTTACGGGTATGTAAAAATAATACCAAACAGAGGCACAAAATTAAAATTTTGACCTTCAACTCCTAAACCCTGATGATGCAGGGTACTGCAAGCCTGAGCCATAGAAGTTAGCCACCTGGTACTAACGTATATGTTATAAGATTACTAAGCAACAATATAAGATGAAAAATTTGACCTTCAACTCCTCAACCCTGATGATGGAGGGGTACTTCCAGAGGGGGCGCCCTGTTTGTATGAATTGTAAAAGTGTTTTATGTTTAATTTTTGTGAATATGTAGATGCACAAAGCAAACTTAGAGGCTTTATTTAAATACAAACATAAAAATATAGTCACTAAAAAGTGTAAAATAAAAACTTTTTAACAAAAAATATCTACCGACTTCCATGTCACAAAAAAGTAAAAAATAATTTAAATATATTTTGGTCTAGAACATACTCAGTACTTAGTACATAGTCCTGAAGTCGGTGCTCGACATATTTCGCTGGACGACGGTAACTACGTCCTATATGAGCACCGACTTCAGAACTATGTACTAAGTACTGAGTATGTTCTAGACCAAAATATATTTAAATTATTTTTTACTTTTTTGTGACATGGAAGTCGGTAGATATTTTTTGTTAAAAAGTTTTTATTGTCAAGAGCAAACGAGCAGTCCATACGTTATTAATATCTCATTTAGTATTAATATTGTAAATGTGGAATTTTGTTAGAATGTATGTATGTGTCTTTATTCTTTCACGCAAACCATCGATCCGATTTCGCTGAAATTTTCGCGCGCGAGCACATAGTTTGTGGCCTTGATTAACATATAGGGCACTTATTACCTTAGTAAACCCGACAGAAACGTGTAAGGCCACTCCTGGGTGGATCCAATAGTTGCTTGGAGAAGACTTGACCCAGCCGAAGCTGGGCTAACCATAGATGACCTAAATGTATTATTGCCTGGGAGTAATACATTTAGGTATGGGAGATTGACGAGATCTTTCCAGGGTGACTCTGGCGGCCCAGTGCTCCACACGAACAGTACAAGTGGACGTCTGTTTTCCGTGGGCGTCATCAGTATGGGCATCTCCTGCGGGGATCCGGACTTTCCGAGCGAGAACACACGAGTCACATCTTATTTGGACTTCATTTTGACTAACGCGCCTTATGACTACTGCATAATTTAGATGATCTATTTAGTTGTATCTCACTATTTCATAATTTGTGAACTTTCAACGATAGGCAGGCTCACAATTAAATGAATACATTTCAATAAATATATTATCAGTTTGTGTTTAAGTTTTTTGTGTTTCGTGCGTGAAGAAGTTTCATTTAACTCATCCAAAGTATGAATTGAATCCAGAGAAAGCAAACAAAAATTTACGCAGGTCCCTTCCTAATATTGAGATCCTACCGTTATCACATAGATATTACGATATTTTTATTAGGTACAGTAGTTATCTCTTACCCGCTAACTATGTGAATTTCAAAAAAAAGTAATACATCGAATATGCATTTTTTTGAAGACGGGAAGGAAACCTCAAAAGGTATACTGAAGCCTTAAAAGAGACTCCGGGTTATGTGGGACTTAACTATTATATGAGGCGACCATCATAGTCCTTGGGAGTAGCAACGCATCTGTGTTTGATTTCAGATAGAACCCATGTTCTGTATGAAGTTGATTACAGATGTCCAAGAGCGGCAGTGACCATTTACCATCAGGTATACTGCATGCTCGTTTGCTACTTTAGTCAGTTAAAAAAAACTACCTCCTTGACAGTGTTAATCATTTAAGAAAATAAAGAGAAAGATAGAGAACGGGAGAAAAATGTCAAGATGGTAGAACGATGGTTCGACCTGGGATGTACCACCGTTATACCTAGTTCTAGCTAGAGCAGTTCTTGCGTTTCTGTGGAAGTGTGTGGTTGCCGGTTCACTTTTATATGAGGCGACCATCGTCGTCCAAAAAATAGGTGTGATGGCGGTACATCCCCCTATAAAATCCATGGTTGCCAGACGTCCTGATTTTGGCGGGACGTCCCGATTTTTTCATCAAGCTTAAATGTCCCGCGCGGGACAGGCTCAGTCCTGCTTTTCGGGAAGGACCAGACTTTTGCAAAGCAAAAGAGGTCGCCAATTGTAAATATAAGTGGAACTCGGCTAAAAAAAGAATTCGCCAAACCTATACAAATTTAAGTCGATCTGCAGTTTGTCGACCAAAAAAAAAGGTCGCCAAATCCTACGCCAAGGAGGAGCGCAGGGCCCTTTTGTAGCACGAGGACTGCTGTCCTACTTTTTTCACCCAAAAATACATACCTACTCGGCTTATCTTCGTGTAAATTGTATCGTATTATTCTTTTTACAAAGATTTTTCGTAAAAAAATTGATACCCTCATTAGCCCCATGTTCATTATGTTATCGCTTACGTGTTTTACGAAAGTAATTATTTGGACAAGTCAAGGTGTTATTGTAACAGACTGAAATGTATTCGTAGATGGTGGCATTGATGGCTGCTTTGACGTGACGTCAACATTTACAGAAAATTAGTTACCGTATCGAAAATACTTCCATTTATATAACTAGAAGTTAAATATCCTTGACTTTGTAGATAAGTGTAGAGAGAGCACTTACGCAAAAGCTTCGCATTTTGAGATATGGCGTAACAAAAATATTAAGATCAAGTTGTACGGTTGTTTAGCAGACTCACAGATAGGGAAGACTTATAAGTAGTACTTCGCATCAACCCATTATTGGCCCACTGCTGGGCACGGGTCTTCTCCCAGAATGAGAGAGTTTAGGCCATAGTCCACCGCGCTGGCCAAGTGCGAATTGGTGGACTTCACACACCTCCGAGAACTTTTTTTTTAAGAATTCTCGGGTGTGTAGGTTTCCTCACGATGTTTTCCTTCACCGAAAAGCAGTGATAATTAATTTCTAATACGCACATAAATCATTGGTGCGTGCCTGGGTTTGAACCTCGGACCTCCCGATCGAGAGGGCAACTTTCAACCATTAGGCTATCACTGCTCTCCATTAGGCTATCACTGCTCTCAAGTAGTAGTACTTATGTCAATCAAATAAAGTAGTATTACTTTTGTCAATGAAATAAAATTCTTTCAGTTGTATAAGCCTGCGAGAAACTTGAATATTTTCAGTTACAATATTTATTCGTACAATACCGCAGGATCCGCACACGACAAAAATGAAGCTACATTATGATTAGTTGGTTTCAGCTTATTTAAAGACTGTATGCTCAAATACTTGTGGTATTTTCTTAACTAGGAACGTGTATACAGTGCCACACTGCTTCTGTTATAATTGAGAAAATGAGCAAGTTTGCAGTCACTAAAACGTGTAGCCACGCGGTGACTTCGTCAAACCTTTCTGGATGACTTCGTAACGCATGTGTGACAGTTAAAGATCGTTGAACTCTTTGTGATTCAAGCATTACTACGATCTGGTCTGAAAGGTGTGGTAAGGGAGACATACTCCGAGGCATTTTAATTAAGTCCTCGGTGGTGGTTACACATCTAAGGCCAGCTAACCGCTATAAGACTGATCTCATCTGGGGTTGATAACAAATGACCATGAATGGCAGCGATTACTTACCATCACGTTGAATGCTTGCTCGTTTGCTACTTCCTTATTATGAAAAGTTCTAAGGGCTGGCGAATAAATAATATTAGTATTTCATGTACTTTCCTATGTATAATGAGTTTTAATGAGTCATCGCAAAGAAAATACATAACAGAGGTCTATAGCAGTATTACCATTTAATGTCGATATCTTGGCGATATTATCGTAATAATATCATTATAAATTAATTAATCTATACAGATTATAGGTTTAAGTAACACATAAATTAATAGAATCAAAACAAAAAACCAGACCGCTAAAATGCGACTTTCTTTTAGTTTCATTTGTTGTTTTAAAAATAGTTTATTTATTTGAAAGTTTTTTTACTTTACGTCTTAGTAGTACCTAGATATAATATGAAAGATTTAATACAAGTTTTATATTTTTTGTAGTGGTTTATTTATTTGTTTTCCTGTCTCTTTCCTCCTGTTGTTCTCTGATCGCCAATGCCACTAAAAAATGTAAATCCCATGTCACTTTGACAACTGAATCGATTCCAATTATTGTCTATGTTACAAACTGACAAGTAGTTAGGGCTGTAGCGCGTGCTAAAAAAAATGACATGCGTACATGTCAACATACATACATACATTCAGGTAAAATTTGTCTGCAATCTCAGGTTTATCTTACATTTCTTGGGAACGACTAAACGCTTCAATACGACTTTCTTTGCAAACGTTGAAAACTCGACCACAGATTATATTTATAAATAAAAAATGTAAAATCTTTGAGCTTCCTCCTAAGTTAAATAAATCTTGACCAAATTCAGCTACTATCGCATTACGAAAAAGGCATAGACTATCAGTAAGAGTATGTACAAGAAATGATTATGAAAACAACAAACTCGACTGCTAAAATTGAAATAAGTTCGGTTTTTGTTTTTCTAAAATCATATACCTATAATTTAACGCTTTTTTACGAGTTTTCTTCAAAATAGTACGTAAATATTAAATTATCTATTTATTAACTTTTATAAAATACCTATATCCTTTAGAAAATAAAAAGTCGGCCCTACCCCCTTTTACTATTTACAGGCGCCATTTTTTAAATTATAAAGCCTATGTCATTCTGAAAACTGAGACGATTCTAATAGCGCGTGCAGAAGAAATGGGCATAGGAACAAACATACATACGCTCAAAAAACATTACCCTCCTGAAGTAACGTTCGGTAAAAACGTAAATAAATCAACAGAATGCATTCGTAAACGTAACAAAACTGTGTTAGTTTAGAATTTTCCTTATCTATTTAAAAGCCTTAGAACAACGATATTGTCGCCCGGATTCCACGTTATCAGTTGTTCATGTGTTAATGAGGCCTAAAACAATTAATTGTCGACATCTTCAACACATATAGCGCACGATCCGCCATTATCAATCTCAGTTCAGTGGCGGGAAAAGTGACGTGTGTGTTTTTTAAACGTGCGCAAAGATCATCTTCTTTAAACATCCAAAACAAAGATTAGAAGTTTTTTGTTTCGTATCGGAAAATCTAAGGTAAGTAGTAGTTCGATGACAACGAAGCTACAAAGTTATACATAAAACCTAGTAGTCTTTTTAAGAGATAAGTGGTCGAAGAAATCAATATACCGTGACTCAAAAAAGTATTTGTACACCTCGTTTTTTACCAATAACTTCAATTAGACGAATGTTAGGTGAACAAAATTTGGGTGGTTAGTACTTAACGAAGCATAAAAACGTTGTGTATGTATATTTACTTTTAATAAAGAGTAAAAAAAAAGTTATTAAAAAAAAACAAGAATTGAACGGTCAAAATAGTATTTGTACACTTACGTGTATATCTTTATACTATCGAAAAAAGTATTTAATGAAGACAAAGCGTCCTTAAATGTTTCATAAACCTTTTTTAGACTATTCTTTGATTATTTAATTACCAATTCAGTTTAGAATGAATATAAAAATCAAAAAAAGTAAAATATGTAAGTCTCGGCGTTATTGCGTTATTATTTTTCGGAAACAAGGAAAAAAATGTCAGAAAAATGTTCAAGAGCTGAAGTTAAATGTCATGACAATACAGTACAATGTAAAAAAACGAAAGAATGGCTCATACAAATGTAAAACGAAACCCGATCAGGTCAACCGAAGATACTTATGACGAGAGAGTGCCGTACTACCATTAGAGAAGCATCAGAAAAACCGTTTTCCAGTGTTCAAACGCTAGTCAATCACATCGCATCAACATCTAGCAAGTCCGTATGATCACAAACTGTATATAATGTTCTGCACTCAACCAAAAATATAAAAAAAAATCGTTTGGTGAAAACCGATTGCTGAGTTGCAACTGCAAAATAACGGTTAATCATGGTGGACGGAACGTTACGTTTTGGGCCTGTATGCCATACGATGGCATTGAAATGCTTGTTTTTTTCGAAGGGAATATAAATGCACGTAAATATATCGAAGTGTAGCGCGATAATTTAAATGAAAGTGCAGTCAAATTATGCCTTTGTGATCAATATCACTTTCAGCATAACAATGACAATAAGCACACTGCACGAATAATAAGAGAATAGTTACTCTATAAAATTACCTATCAGTTAGGTATACCACCACACTCTGGATAGTTGATTGATACCACATACCACCAGTCTCCGGATATTAATCCTATTGAAAATCTTGGGCATAATTTAGATATAAAAGTACACAACAGAAAAATCTCAAATATACTTAATCAGCAACGAATAATCATAGAACAGTGGAAATAATACCTGGCCACCGATCTTTAAAATTGGATGAATCCATGCCTAAAAGATAACAAGCTATTATTGATGCTAGAGACATGCATATTTCATTTCAATTATAATGTCGGGTTTAAAATTTTCATGTTTTACAAGGTTGTCGTAATTGTACAAATACTTTTTTGACCACTCAATTCTTGTTTCTTTCGTATAATTTTTTTATAACTCTTTATTAAAAATAAATACATATTCACAATGTTTTTATACTTGTGAAGTACTTACCACCCAAATTTCGTTCATATAACTTTCGTTTGATTAAAGTTATGGTTAAAAAACGAGGTGTACAAATACTTTTTTGACCCACTGTACATTTTTGTGTAGACATATCGCACAATGAGAACGAATAATATAGTATTTAAAATTTTATCAAATTGAGTGAAATAAAATATCGTGAAGCAGATTTAAAATAATTTCTTACTAAACAAGACAAACATTTATGTTAGGTATGTGCGTTTAATAATCGCGCGTTTTAAGAAACTCCTCAAAATCGAAATTCAATTTTGTTACTTTTCTTACATACAAAGTTTGCACTAGGTCCTTTTTATTATTTTTATTTGTAAAGCACAAAAGTCGCTTTACATTATATTATTGAGGGGGAAACCTTCACAAGGCACCCGGTGTCGTGGGAGCAACGCCGGTTTTTTACCTCACTAAAACTCACCCGGTGGCCGTCTTCAGTGATGCCAGGAGAACTTCGGACCTCCAAAGGAACACAACCGAGTCCGCCGAGCGCGATGCCCTTTTCCGTCTCTTCTCGAGTGAGCATTTACGCTCAAAGTGCCTCCTGGTATTTACGACGCCATGCGACCACACATGCCGTAGTCCATCCCAGGGTTGCTGGGCTGGACGATTCGAGCTCTCACCCTTACCGCCCTAGCCCCGGAAGCCCCTTGTACTCTTACGACAGGCAGGGAATACCGTAGCCCTATTCTGGTCCTGGAACCACAGGGACAAAATGTAAAGCACCTATTGAGCCTAATTTAAGATGCACCTAGCATCTGTTTATTTTCTAATAAATGCCTACCAGTAGAAAGCCGACCGTCCATTCTGCCATTTATTAATTTTGTAGGTATATTTCTTTACTGAAGGTTACAGCTAGATATTAAATGTGATAATATATTTCTTTATTGATAACAGTTTGATGACCGATTAATAAAGATTGCAATCAAATTAGATAAACTATCTTTTTGAAATCATAAAAATACATTTCAAGTGACCAAAGTGACTTAACAATCAGTGGTGGGAACGTTTCCTGAAAAACATCGCTTTTTCAGTGTTGATACAGCTGGGCTGTTGGTAAACAGTAGGTTTTGATATGTTAATGTCTTTGTGCAAATACGAGTAGATAAGTTACTTATCTGCTATTGATTGTTGTCACTTTTCCAAACGGTAAGTATTTAATTGCACATATTTTTGTGAAAAAAAAAAAAAAAAATTTATATTAGAGTATTCTGTTTTTATAATAAGATTATCTTTAATATTTAATAGTTTATTGTCTATGTCAAAAAAATAATACAATGTTTTAAGTGTTTAGTTGCACATATTTTTGCGAAAAAAAAATCAATTTTTATTTTAAAGTATTCTGTTTTTTATAAGATTATATTTAATATTTAATAGTTTATGATTTTCTATGTCAAAAATAATATAATGTTTTAGATGTATCGCGAAAAGGTAAAATTAGCAATTATTTTGCTGTTATTGGGACACGCATCAGCGCAAGATCCCGGCTGCAATTACTCTAAAGATGTAAGTAATCGTTTTCTATTTAATACTCATAAGTATAATTGAATAATGATAAAAATAATCTTCATCAAATTATATCATTATTAAAAAAAAAGTTAACCAAATCTATGTATTATTACGTGAAGCAAAAACTTGTGAAGCATTTTAAGTAATATGCCGCGGACGGATTAGTATGAAACTTTGCACCGTTATAGTGGACGTAGAGAAGGAGTGCAGAATGTTTTTCAAATAATGCATAAAACATACATAAAATCAACTAAAAACTCATTATACACACTACCGTGCATTTGCCACGAAAACACATAACTAATAAACGAAAAAGAACATTCAATGCATAATGTCTTACTATGAAAACACATAACGTCAAAAATGTCCGATGACTTTTTCAAAATACCCGCTATTGATAGTTAGCTTAGTTAATAAACCTCTTTTTACCTTTAACACTGCCTTCAAAATAACTCGACATTTTTTACAATTTATTTAAAATATAGAAATACTAGCTGTCCCGACAAACGTTGTTTTGCCATATAAAAAATAAAAAAAAAATGTTAAGGGTGGACAACCCTTATGGGGTATGAAAAATAGATGTTGGCCGATTCTCAGATCTACTGAATAAGCATATAAAATTAGGTAAAAATCGGTCAAGCCGTTTCGGAGGAGTATGGCATCAAAAACTGTGACACGAGTATTTTATATATTAGATTGGTGCAATTTGGACAATATGAAGTTTAGTTTTTTAATTTAAATTACGGTCGAATTTCGAAAAAACGACATACCCACATCTGAGTGCGTTTACCACCAAAGTTAGTTATTCACGTTATGGATTGGACTGTAGGTAAGCTATTAAAATATTGGCACTTTTTATTCGTATTTTACGGTGAAAGTACCAAGAGCTCAATTCTTTGAAACATTAACTTGTTAATTAACTATTTCTCGTGTATGTATGAAGTATGTCCACACACACACTTTCTACACTCATAGCCCCACAGTAGGATTTTCTCCTGTGTCGTGGGTACCATGGACACACACAAGACGAATACACAAACAACCATACCCAGATCAGGAATCTAAACTCATCATTCAGATACCTGTCTGGCCGGGAATCGAACCCGGGACCCATTGCGCGTCAGACCGGTATGGTAACCGCCACGCGGGTTCAGAAAGTAAATGTTAAGCTCTTAAAGCAGGAAGGATGTTTTCGAAATAAAACCCATATTACATTGCATTTTGATTCCCCTCCTCCGCAACTAAACTATTCAAAGACAGTAAATTAGGAATTGTCGATGCGACTATACGTTTCCTAAAAATTGTCCATTCCATTTCCAAGTGTGAATACGCGGTGTTTATAAGATACCACAAACTCCATGGAGATGAAATTCACCGCTTCGTCGTCATTGAAGATAAAACTCGTGTACATTTTGCTATGTAACGGGTACTCATGACATGCGTTTTCGAATCGGTAAAAATAAGTTCACAAACCGCAAATCGCGAATACTCGTTACATAGAAAAATGTATAAATTCCGTGGTAATATTAGTCTTAAAACTTGGGTACACACCTGACGGTAAAAGGCTGTCTCAAGAGTGGCGTAGCATCTAGTCACTTTCCGCTAAAAACTTAAAAATAACAATTTCAGCCGAGAAATTATGGTGTTCGTGTTTTTAGGACTGGAAATTTTAATTGAATATATGCGTTTAAGGACTTTTAATTCTGCAAGATACTGTAAGATTCTAAAATTAAAACCGATTTTTTCGGCATCTTTACCAATACATGACACGACCATCATAGTCCTCACGAATAGCAACGCATCTGTTGACTTCTGGTAGAATCCTGGTTCTATAGGTACAGTTACAGATATCCATAGGCCACTTACTATCAGGTGGAGTGCAAATTTGCTAAAGACTAATGTTATGAAATAATACGACCAAATTGAAAAGCAAGTTTCTTATTAAGAAAAGTTTTTGAAAGAAATGATTTTGTAATCAGAACCGAATCGTAACGCTGTCATTCTTCAGTAGATTTTACTCCTCACATTTTTCTCATACCGGGCCCTTATATACGCAAATCGATTCTTAAGAAGTAATCTCCAAAAACATAATCACTGTCCTAAGTGGTTAATAAAATTTTAAGGTACTACCAGGGACCACGTACTACGCATACAGTCCAAACTACAGCTACCCATATCCTGCTGGGACACAATGCAGATGGATAGCCAGATGCCCCACAAACTATGTTTGTCGTCTTGACTGTTCAGATATCAGCCTACCACAGGTGAGTGTTGTTCATTCAACCCTTTGTGCGTTAACTAGGGAAGATTTGTTTCAATGGTGTAAAACATGCTTCTTCTTGGCATTTCAACTTAACCCTCAGGGTACCGCACATCTCTGGTTGACTTCAGATAGAATTCTAATCTCTAATCTATAGTGTTACCAACCAACAAGTAGCTTGCCTGGGGACACTACTGTTAAACTCATGACTACATAAGTTATAAACATTAATAAGAATCTATATAATGATTGTATTTAAATTGATCATGCCATGTTATTATAAATATCGCAAATCAATAGAAGTCACAATTATTATATTAATACGTGAAGCAAAAATTTGTGACGGATTTTTAAGTAATATGCCGCGGACGGATTAGTATGAAAAAAATATTAACATTCTGCACTCCTTCTCTACGTCCACTATAACCGTTATAGTGGACGTAGAGAAGGAGTGCAGAATGTTAATATTTTTTTCAAATAACGCATATATCATACATAAAATCAACTAAAAATACATTACACACACTACCATGCATTTATCACAAACACATATGTACTTAGTAAATGAAATAGAACATTCAATGTCTTACTATGAAAAGACACAACGTCAAGAATGTCAGATGACATTTGATTTGAATTAGAGAAATATTCGTACTAATTTGGACAATATGAAGTTTAGTATTTTAATTTAAATTACGGTCGAAATTCGGCCGATGCGACGGGCGACTAGTATAAATAAATATAACTGATTATATAAATAATATAATAAATGCATATATTTAATTTTTATATAATGTAATAGATGAATAGTAATGCTGTTGTCTCTGTGACGATTTCCTTAACGCCTGCCATTTTTTTAAAAAGGGAGGGTATAACAGTAATATGGATCATTCTAATAATTCTCAAGTGTAAGACGTTACTCTGTCCGAATGTATTCTGAAATTGTATAAGAGTAAAATCGTGAAAATATACCAGTGTTGTACATAATGTGTCGTTTACTTTGGCTATCCAATCCTACTTTTGGAACAATAGTTAATTTCTCTTTACATACTTTACAGGCTTGCCATCAGGCAGGTGCTTACTCGTTTGCTACTGCTTTAGCTTAAAAAAGGATGACTTTAAAAGTTCAAATTAGATTTTACTTAGACTATAATGTGTTGTACACATCGAATATTTATATTAAAAAACTCGTACTAAATTATATTTTTTCCAGGACGATACATGCTCCATAGACCGTCTTTTGGTATCAGTCACGGGGGACCCGCAACTCGCTTCAGCAAAGTATTATTGTGGACAGGGCACTCTTTACGGCATTGAATCCGTTGGACAGCAGATGTCTCTTGGTATGACTTTCGAGCTATATTGTTTCAGCCTTGAATAATATCATTACCTCTCTTCCCGTGGATATCGTAAGGGGAGACTAAGGCACAAATTCAGGGGATAGTTAGCAGCGTCTTTCTGTTCTGTGCACCATCAGAACCCACTGCGAAACCAATACGATACGATGCAATAAATGCCAATAATCTGTTGTCAAAAATCTTTATTAAAGGAAAACACAGAACATCCAAAGACTGGTGTATAGATGGATGACTGTATTCAAATTGAACGAGCCGATCTTGCAAGAAGAAACTTGAGGTGGTAGAACCAAAACCAGTATATTTTGACCGGGTACTACCGCCACACTTATCTCAAGCGTGAAGAAGTTTTTTTTTAAGTTTCAGTGCAAGGGTGTGGCAGCCGGTTTACTTTAATATGAGGCGACCATCTTTGTCCTCAGGAAAACAATATATTTATAAGCGACTTTTAACAGAATTCTCTGTTCTATATAAAGTCCCTTACAGATGTCTTTGCGCGACAGTAACCACTTACCATCAGATGGTCTGCAAACTGGTCTGCTATTTCAATCTGATAAAAACCATTCAGTCATCAGCGCCAGCAAAGAATCTTTGATTGACGGTCTTTTTATGGTTAAATACAGGTCTATAAACGGTAGCGACTTTCCATCATCAGTTGATCGTTATACTACTTTATTGTAAAGGGATCCTCCTTTCTAGCCCTCGTAACATCGCGCTACAGTCCAGGTGGTCGGCTACTCTGCCAGATCACTGCACAGAGACCCAGCACTCCAACTCCCGCGCCTCCGACCTGCAGCTGTGGGTATAGGAAAATGGTAAGTGAAGGCTTATGCCTGATATATGAATCTGAACATAGACATCGTTTTATATTTATACGAATTTGAATCATAATGTAAGTTTCCAGGTGGTAGATCCACTGTAGTTCTTTTTGCGTTTTAGTGGTAGTGTGGGGTTCCCATCCATCCATCAGCCCTTTGAGGTCCACTGCTGGACATAGGCCTCCCCTAAATGACGCCACTCCAACCGGTCCTGTGCCTTCTGAATCCAACTGGTTTCCCGCTGTCTTCTTCAGGTCATCGGTCCACCTGGTGAGAGGGCGACCTGTGCTCCTTTTGCCTAAACGTGCCTAGTATGAGGTTACTGACTCACTTTTATGTGAACAACGCTAAATAAATAATAATACTGCTAAAAGATATCCAAGGACGGCAGTGACCACTTACCATCAGGTGGACTGGCCAAAATTTTCTCCAATTTTTTATGCCCCGCCTCAATTAAGTAGTATCAATCCGTTGTTGAAGTCAACAGCAGCTCAGTGAACCGATTTGATCTTACGACCCGACAAAATTATTACATTATGTAGTTTATTATATGATTGAAGTAAACGCAGTCCACCGTAGTACTGGTAACTAGTTGCCACCCATGGACGTCTGTAAGCAACTTCATATAGAAGAAGGTTTCTATGTGAAATCAATCACAAATCCCTTGCTACTCCCGAGGACTAAGATGGTCGCCTCTTACATAGTGACTTAGTGAGCTGGCGACCACACCCAATCACTAAAACGCAGGAATTATTTTATGCTAGAAATAAGTGTGGCATTGGTACCTCCCTGGTTGAACTACAACTTTTACCACTTCTACCATTTGGTAAATGACATTAAGACTTTATCACCTGGGATCTGGGTTGGCACACGCCGTGCGATATCCGTCATGGTAAACATCGACGACCCGTATGGCCGAGCGGTTATCATACCGGACTGACGCGCAGTGGGTCCCGGGTTCAATTCCCGGCCAGACAGGTATCTGAATGTTGAGTTTAGATTCTTGTTCTGGATCTGGGTGTTTGTTGATTCGTCTTTGTCCATGGCACCCACGACACAGAAAAAAATCCTACTGTGGGGCTATGACTGTAGAAAGCGTTTTTTAAACACGATCAAAGCAAGTGGAGCCGCGGGTGTAAGCTAGCATTTTGATATGTCATACCGTATTTCACATTTCAATCAGAACCGCATCGTGGGAGGCACTCCAACCAAGCCAAACGAGTTCACAATGATGGCGGGCATAATCTACGTGAGACAAAATCTAGCGGATTCCTCCATAAAGTGTGGTGGTACGATCATCTCGAACAAGCACATTGTCACCGCAGGGCATTGTGTCTACAAAAAAGCACTTTCCGAGTTAGCGGTGGTTGTTGGTGAACACGACGTTAGTACTGGCAGTAAGTATTTTGTTTACGTAAATTAGTATACGTCTCATCAACCCATTATTGGCCCACTGCTGGCCACGGGTCTTCTCTCATAATGAGAGAGTTAGGCCATAGTCCACCGCGCTGGCCTAGTGCGAATTGGTGGACTTCACACACCTCCGAGAGCTTTTTTTTTTAAGAACTCTCGGGTGAGTAGGTTTCCTCACGATGTTTTCCTTCACCGAAAAGCAGTAATAATTAATTTCTAATACGCACATAAATCAGTGGTGCGTGCCTTGGTTTGAACCTCGGACCTCCCGATCGAGAAGGCAAGTTTTTTAACCATTAGGCTATCACTGCTCCAATTAGTATACGTATTACGTATTTATTTAGTAAGTTTACTTTTTTAACTCGCTTTTATTAGCTTCTGTCGTATACATCTATGCATCGCGTAATAGAATTTTTGAATGCAACTTTGACGATCTTTGGAATCTTGAATTTTCGGATTACCTAATTTGAATTTTTGTATACTTATCAAAGACCGATGACAATGCAATAATATGAAACAATTGAAGTAAATAAATTAAATAATTTATCGGATAAGTGTCTACAAACGAGCAAGTAGGTACACCACCCAACGTTGACCGATTTTTACCGGATTTAGAAAAAAACATTTGTGACAAAAGCGGGATTTCATAGCCAAAAGCAGGACAGCAGTCCTCGCGGTACAAAAGGAGTCGCGCCTCACAGACACACGGACAAAAATTTTAATAAAGTAAGAATATGTATAACTAAAAAATCAAAAATAAGTAAAACATTTCGTTTCGACGGGATTCTCATGAGCATTGCGCACCCGGTCAACTTTGGAGCGCTGTAGCAGAGTTTTAAATGTAACAAAACAAAATAATAGGGAAAAAAATCCTCAAAAGATTATCTACAAGATTGGTCTGAAGTTTTTTTTTTTTATAGAATGTATAAAAAAAGTAATAGAGCAAAAAGAAAATATATTAAATAATTCTTACTTTTTTGCTTATAACTTCTTTAATTTTTAAGTTAAGGCAAAAACTTGTATAAACATATTTATAAGCAAAATAATTTGCTACAAATTATGACTTCAGAATTTTTTTGCAAGTTTCTGAGATATCGTTAAACGTCTATTGACCCCCACACATGTCACAAAAATGAAAATTGCGTCCTCTAAAAATGCAATATTCGGTCCATAAATTGTAACATTTAAATGGACTAATATCGAAGTTTCTAAGGATGTGTGTTTGACACACTTTCATGTAAGAACTACCGGTCGTATGTCGCTCAAATTTTGCAGACACATAGTATATGTCCTATATATACATAGGATACTGATTAGTAGACGTAACCGAACAGGAAAAGCCGCGAGAATAAACTATTGTCTCATAATAAGGTAATAAAAACTTTTTAACAAAAAATATCTGCCGACTTCCATGTCACAAAAAAGTAAAAAATAATTTAAATATATTTTGGTCTAGAACATACTCAGTACTTAGTACATAGTCCTGAAGTCGGTGCTCGACATATTTCGCTGGACGACGGTAACTACGTCCTATATGAGCACCGACTTCAGAACGATGTACTAAGTATGTTCTAGACCAAAATATATTTAAATTATTTTTTACTTTTTTGTGACATGGAAGTCGGCAGATATTTTTTGTTAAAAAGTTTTTATTTTACACTTTTTAGTGACTATATTTTTATGTTTGTATTTAAATAAAGCCTCTAAGTTTGCTTTGTGCATCTACATATTCACAAAAATTAAACATAACACACTTTTACAATTCATACAAACAGGGCGCCCCCTCTGGAAGTACCCCTCCATCACCAGGGTTGAGGAGTTGAAGGTCAAATTTTTCATCTTATATTGTTGCTTAGTAATCTTATAACATATACGTTAGTACCAGGTGGCTAACTTCTATGGCTCAGGCTTGCAGTACCCTGCATCATCAGGGTTTAGGAGTTGAAGGTCAAAATTTTAATTTTGTGCCTCTGTTTGGTATTATTTTTACATATCCGTAAGCACCAAATTGCCAACTCCTATGGTTTAGAATTGAAGTACCCCTTCATCATCAGGGTCGAGGAGTTGAAGGTCAAAATTTTAATTTTGTGCCTCTGCTTAGTATTATTTTTACATAACCGTAAGCACCAAATTGCCAACTCCTATGGTTTAGGATTGAAGTACCCCTTCATCATCAGGGTTGAGGAGTTGAAGGTCAAATTTTTGATTTTATATTTTTGCTTAGTATTTTCTTTACATAACCGTAAGCACCAAATTGCCAACTTCTATGGTTTAGGATTGAAGTACCCCTCCATCATCAGGGTTGAGGAGTTGAAGGTCAAATTTTTCATCTTATGTTTTTGCTCAGTAATCTTATAACATATACGTAAGCACCAAATGGCTTATTCCTATGGTTTTGGCTTTAAGTACCCCTGCATCATCAGGGTTGAGGAGTTGAAGGTCAAATTTTTGTCCCATGAATTTGCTTAACAATTTCATTATATATTCGCAAACATCAAACGACCAACTTTTATAGTTCAGGCTAGCAGTACCCCTGCATCATCAGGATTGAAGAGTTGAAGGTCAAATTTTTCATAGTAAATACCTACATAGTAATTTTATTCTATATTTTACTCAATTGGACTTCTCCAGCTAAGGTTCGGCCGACTATCACTAATTTTATTATTTTGCTCCAAAAAGTTGAAGATCCTATGATTAGAACCTTATCAAACTCTTATCAGACTACCCCTGGAGTACATCCTTTCTAATAAAAAAAGAATCATCAAAATCGGTTGGCGGGATATTGAGTTATTCATACATTTATCGCGTACATTGAAAATGCAAATTTAAGACTTATGCGTTTTTCTTATGGATGCCCGAGTCAAAAAAATACTAAAAAAAAATGGGACCCTATGACACGCACTACCTTTCAAATAAAAAAAAAATCATCTAAATCGGTTCACCCAGTCCGGAGAAATGAGGTAACAAATATAAAAAAAAAAAAAAAAAATACAGACGAATTGATAACCTCCTCCTTTTTGGAAGTCGGTTAAAAATAGTATCCATTGAAAGTAAAATCCGACCGTAGCTTTTATGAAAGTAACAAACACACATAAATCCTCATAAAGTTTGGCATTAATATTATTATAAGAAATAGGAATGAAAGGAGACATTGTTTTTACTTTGTTTTATTATTTATTTATATACAACTATGTAAACAATTATACAGAAATCGTATTACCGTATCGTATTTTTCGTATATGATAAAAATATTTTTTTTTATATCTTTCAGAGGATTCTAACTACACACAGGGTTTCAGAGTGGAAAGCTATACCGTACATCCACAATACAATGAGTATGTTGTTTTTATTAATTTTAGGCTGTGTCTATTACATGTAGATATCCTTTTTTTGTCATGGGCACACACTGAGAAAGGATTTCCAGATATTTAACCCAGTAAGTACGTTCAATAGGGGCTGAAAGTTTGTATGAAAGTCCGTCCATTGTGAAGAAAGCTCTATGAAATTTAATATCCAGTCTTTTTTGTAGAAATAATTAAATACCTTTTAATTTCACCCCTTTTTTGAACATCAATCCAAAGGGTGTAAAGGGTGTAAAGTAGGGGTTGAATGTCTGTATAAAAGTCCGCCAATTTTTAATCAACCTTTCAGAAATTTAATATTTGGCTTTCAGGGTACAAATAATGATGTTCGTATTTCACTGTTTTTATAAAACAAACACTTCGGTATTTTTTTTATCTGACTGAAGTAGCAAACTGTCATGCAGTCCACCTGATGGTAAGTGGTCACTGCCGCCCTGCGACATCTGTAATCAACTACATACAGAACATGGGTTCCATCTGAAGTCAAATACAGAATGATACATCTGAGGACTATGATGGTCGCCTCATGTAAAAGTGTGCCGGCAACCACACCCTTCCATCGAAACGCAAGAAATGCTTCACGCTAGAAATAGGTGTGGCGGTGATACTTCCTCGGTCGAACTACACCGGTTCTGCCACCTAAAAAAAATGTCAGCATTTCAATTGCGAGTTAATTATAAAAGCGATCAACTCAAATTGCCGAAACTTCCGAGTTCAGTCCGTTTTATTTTGACTGTAACTTATATTTATTTCAGGGATAATTTGGAAAATGATATTGCGATAGTGCGGGTACAAGGGACTATAACATTCAATGAGTACGTCGGTCCCGTGTGTCTGCCCTTCAAGTACACGTCAGCATCCTTCGCTGGAGAAATTGTGACATTGCTTGGTGAGCCCTTTAATCCTATGAAATAGACTTTAAGAAACTCATTAATATTATAAATTCAAAAGTTTGCGACTATGTTTTTTTTATCTGACTGAAGTAGCAATCGAGCATGCATTCCACCTGATGGTAAGTGGTGTCTGTCGCCCATGGACATCTGTAAGAAACTTTATAGGTATAGAACATTGGTTCTTTCTGAAGTCAATCACAGATGCGTTGCTAGTCCCGAGGACTATGATGGTCGCTCATATAAAAGTGTGCCGGCAACCCCACCCTTCTATCGAAACGCAAGAGATGCTTCGCGCTAGAAATAGGTGTAGCGGTGGTACTTCCCCGGTCGACCTACACTGGTTCTACCACCATATGGTGATATGTTTGTTTGTAACTCTTGTTTGTAAAAACTATGATCTCCGCGTAGTGCTTGCTATATTGCCTAATCGCTATTATGTGCTTAAGAACAATATAGATTATCGCTCGTGTGCCTAGTGTAAGTATAAAGACTATTATTAGTGGCGTATCTTGCCAAACAGGGCTCTCTTTTACTGAACTGTAAGGCAAGATACTAGAGCTAACTTTCATTACCATGTAAAAAAACATGATTATAATAATATTAAAAAAATGGATATAAATAAGAAAAAAGACAAACCCGCTGAGTTTCTTGCCGGATCTTCTCAGTTGAGGTTGTGTTTCGATCCGGTGGTAGTGTAAGAAAAAAAAATTAACTGGCAATTTGTAAGTGCCCCCGCAGGCCTATACAAAATAAAGACATTTCATTTCATTTCAGTGTTTAAGTTTAGTGCGCTTTATCGTTTCTCTTTCTCCTTCTTATTAATTATAGTACATTAAAATGTGGATGATTGTTTAGTTTTAATTCTTAGTGTTAGTGCATGCTATGGACCTTAGGGTATTATTGTGACCGCGCAATAAACTCTTATTATAAGTGGACTTGTGCGACTTTCAACCTTTTCCTGCACATACCTAAGACTCGCCACACACGCATCTCCATAAAACCATCGTTCTATAATTATAAAGTTTCTTACAGATGTCCATGGGCCTCAGTAACTTACTGCAGTGGTCTGCATGCTCGTTTGCTAATTTAATCTGACACCAAACCTTTAAAATTTGATTCCTAGGTTGGGGCACTCAGTTCCCTGGCGGTCCAACGTCCAATGTGCTGCAGATGGTCAACGTGACAGTGACCACGCAGGCGGAATGTCAGACTCGGTACACTACCTTGAAGTCGACACAGTTGTGCACTTACACTCCAGGGAAGGACGCTTGTCAGGTAATCTACTGTTTGGTACTGAACAATTCAGCCACAAATATCGAAATTACCATTGTTGGATAATGTAACCGTAGACAGCATTTACTTAAAAACTTAACTCAGATTACGGTCTGGACAAATTCCGTCAAAAAGTTTCCCATTTTTAATGAACAAAGTTATTACTCAACCATAACAATTAGGCGCATAAAACAAAAGTGGTTCAATACCCCGCATCTCGCTTCTTACCCCGCGCATCCCCTAGTGACGTGCAGTCGTGTATCGTCTAGGTGTTTATGTTAGTCAGCACGTGTTTAATGTTATTTCGTTATAATGTTAGTTTAATGAGTGATTTTTGAATTTTTAAAGTTATTATTAAATTAGTTGATTATTCGTCAGTAAAACTCAAAATAGGTAGGAAAAAGACTATTCGTGAAAAAGAAAGGACTCTTACATTCAAAATATGCTTTTTTTAACAAGAGAAGAGTATTGGGCTTAGTATTCCTGTCTCTAAAGTCGAAAATCGAATGTGTGCTGCAACAGGCATCAGTCTCTTACACACATAAAAAAAGAAAGAAAATATTCCATGTCTGCGAATATACTAAACACATGAAAGTGCTTTAATAAATACTCGACTATTGAAAATACACCACTATGGTGTAGGTTTTAATAATGGTATACCTACATATTCTTGGTATTTGGTAATAGAATATACTTCGTATCGGGATGGGAAATCCCTAGTTCTAATGACGTTTTAACTGTTGTGCGCCTAATTGTTTTGGTCGAGTAGTACTTCGCCAAATTGTGTTGATTGTGGTATTGTCGAAGACATAACCCATATTTTCTCGGAATGTGTTCGTAATAAATCATTAAACAATCTGTATTTTTACTTTAGGTCACCCCTTGTCGGCTATCTGAACAGCATCCTGGCTTTCCCGTTGTCGGATGAGGCTAGAGTGCTGGTTAGATTGGCTGATATGGAACTAAAAACAATTGATTGTATTTTATGTTTTGATATCGATCTATTATTTATATTGTAGTCTCACAGGACTATGTGGTCGTCAAGCGACAAAGTCCTTTATAAAAAAAATGTAAAATACTTAAAACTTTACTGTCACGGATCTGTCATGACATCTTTAAAAGATATGATATCATTGGACTCTACGTATTTATACGTCATGTATTACTCAACCACAACAATTAGGCGCATAAAACAAAAGTGGTTCAATACCCCGCGTCTCGCTTCTTACCCCGCGCATCCCCTAGTGACGTGCCGTCGTGTATCTTCTAGATGTTTACGTTAGCCAGAACGTGTTTAATGTTATTTCGTTATAATGTTAGTTTAATGAGTGATTGTTGAATTCTTAAAGTTATTATTAAATTAGTTGATTATTCGTCAATAAAACTCAAAATAGGTATGAAAAAGACTATACGTGGAGGAGAAGGGGCTCTTACATTCAAAATATGCTTTTTGTTTAACAAGAGAAAAGCATTGGGCTCAGTAGTCCTGTCTCCAAATCGATACTCGAGTGTGTGCTGCAACAGGCATCAGTCTCTTACACACATAAAAAAAGAAAGAAAATATTCCATGTCTGCGAATATATTAAACACATGAAAGTGCTTTAATAAATACTCGACTATTGAAAATACACCACTATGGTGTAGGTTTTAATAATGGTATACCTACATACTTTTGGTATTTGGTAATAGAATATATTTCGTATCGGGATGGGAAATCCCTAGTTCTAATGACGTTTCAACTGTCGTGCGCCTAATTGTTTTGGTCGAGTAGTATGGAGATTTACTGTGTCATTCTAGAACTCAAGCGGTACCGTCCGCGAAAGTGTTAACTCAATTAATATCCACAGGATGACTCCGGCGGTCCAGTTCTTCTCACAGACCGGAGCAACGGTCGCCTGTACCTCGTGGGCATCATCAGCTACGGCCGCTTCTGCGCGTCCGGCTGGCCCGGCGTCAACACGCGGCTCACGGCTTTCCTCAACTTCATACTGAATAACGCGCCTTACGACTACTGCTATGTTTAGATCGTTTATTTGTGGAACATGTACAATAAAATTTGAACAATGAAATCCTCCAACCCGCCACTAGTGGGCATATAATAAATCTATTTTTATAAATAATTGTATGTGGTTGTTGTATAATTTTATCGTGTCCTTTTTAAGTTTTATTGCGTAGCTTCAGCCGTCATCTCGAGCATGTTTAGTTTAGCTAAAAGGAGACAATAATGGACAATATTCGTTGTCTGCTAGACTCTGAAAATTTTCTTTCTCTCTAAGCTATTGTGTCCCAAGTAAATAGACTCCAAAATTTCCTCTCCTCCTCTCTTAGATGTTTTCTTTTCTCGACTTTGGTAAGGAAGAGGTAAGGCCTCTAACCTTTTATCCCGCCTTTTTATACTCATGGGCGATGCACACATAGACGATAGACTACGTTATTAGGAATACAAATCATCACTTATTTAATTTAAGATACTATATTATTAGATTTTTTAAGAATTAAACTCAACTTGTCGAAATTTTGAGTTTAATCTCGTTCTCACTTTGTAGCAGGTACATACATATCAGTGCGGTTATAAAGCTATACTTGATTGCCTGAACTTGTCATTAGATTCGTTTTCCTGCTTGCTAGGGGTCGCTCCATTCAATCTAATTTAGCCCCAAAAGATGGCGGTGTTCCCTCCGCGCCGGTGTTATTGATTTTACAGACACATTTCATTTGCGCCATCCCTAACCCTCCGTCATTCTTATTTCGTAACTCGCAAATATTAGTAACATATACCAATTTAGCTTTGTTTTAAACAACACTTTGACAAGGAAATGTACGTTTTGTGAAGTTGCGAAAATGCGACCCGATTTTCATATGCGGTGTTTTTTTATTTTGCCCCCGTTGTAGTGTAATTGATGTCAGAGATGGAAGTGGATACAGTAATCGTTCTGAGAATAGGGAGGTAGTTCTGAAGATGCCGAAAAGAATAGCATTCCACGTAGTTTACGCAACAAGTAAGTGATGAAATATTTTTTACTTATTTTTTTGAGTTATTTTGCAATGAAACTACTTCTAGTTGGCTGCATTTTCTTTCATTTTTAGATTGGTTATCAATTAAAATAGTTAAATATGATGATTGTTATGTCAAAACCAAAAGCAAGTTTTCATTTTAAGACTATATAACAACACAAAAGAATATCAAACATATTATGTTTTAAAGTCTTCTTTAAGATTAATTCATTAGTAATGAAGAATGACCACTCCAATTATGGTAAAATATTCATTCCAGGATCTAATTGCATTTATATATTAATTTAATTATAAAGCGGAGTGATCGGGCTGAGTTATAAAGGCTTATTTGTGTCAAATCAATATAACTATCATTAATTATTTATTGGTATAAGTATGGGTGAATACCTAGGGGGAATCATTGTAAAGCAATTTATACTTTTTATACTTATGTTCCGTGTAATCGCGATATGTTATTTTTGAATTCTTTTGATATTTCAATCCAGTTCATAGGCACTAATTTCATACTTTATTACTTATTATCTTCCCGATCCTCAATTACCAGGGCGTATAAGAAGGAGGGAAAAAAGGGTGCTGATATCTTAGATGATAAAAAAATCTGCAAATAGGAAAACTGGCGATCTTTATCTAAATATCTTACAAGTGGCAAATAAGTTAAAATGTCCGCTCTTTTCCTGTATAAAGAAACAGAAAAATATATAGGATATCAGGATAATAATATAGGATATCAGGACTAAATTGTCTCTAAATATTTGCAATTTGTCCGTGAAAAAAAAGCTCGTTTACCATAGAACAATCATACTAATATCGTCATACTAATCATACTTCATACTAATATTTTAAAAGCGAAAGTTTGTGAGTGTGTATGTTTGTTACCTACTTCTTCACGTCTAAACAGCTAAAGCGATGTTCATAAAATTTGGTAGAGAGTTAGCTGACACTCTGGATTAACATATAGACTGCTTTTTACGATAGGAAAATATCTTACTCCCACGGGACAATCGATACATCGATTTTTTTAACGGCTGCGGGGTTCAGCTAGTTTTTTCATATTTATGATATTGCCGGCCCCCGAAAGTGCCTTTATAAAAAGTGCCGTCCCCAGTCCTGTGCATTTTGACTGCCGTTAATGCAGACCCCTGTTGCTGACACAAAAATAAAAAACCTTGTAGAACAAAACCTTAGCTCAATAACAGGTTTTATACATATGTTTCAATAAATAATGTAACAATGACATCAAACTCTAATTATCGAAAATAATTTTGCCGCCCCTCAAAAGATACTGACTCTGGTTTCTCTGAATTTTGACTAAGGGGAAAATACCGTTGTTAAGTTCGGACTTATAGTTCAATAAGCTACATATATATAGACATATATATAGAGGTATAGTTACGGCCCCTAAGAGCCCTTCTGCATTTTGACTATGGGTAGGTAAATAAGGCCAAAGTTGTGAAATTGACACTTATCATTTAATTAGCTGCTTGTGACATAAGAAATAATAAAAAGGTAAAAGGAAAAATATTAGATAAGTATGAAAAGCTTTATACAAATGACCCAAAGTTTAATGTAACAAGACATCGAATGTATTACAGCGTGCTAGTTAGTCGGCACACTGTCATGTAATATTTAATGAGCCAACCAATTAATCGATCGTGTATCCGAATATGAAAGGGAGTATTAGTGGAATAGTGCTATAACAAGATATACTACACATATAGAACGTAGAAATTGATTGGAAATAGAAAGTATACGAGTACAAAGGTACAATCACACGTAGTTATTGTAGACTTCCTTTTTTTTTTGTTTTCGAGGGGGAAACCTTCCAAAGGTACCCGACGCCGTGGGAGCGACGCAGGGTTATGTGGGATTTTTACCGCACTAAAACCCCCCCGGTGGCCGTCCTCGGCGCTGAAAAGGAGGACTCCGGGATCTCGAAACGACTTCAACCGGAATCCTCCGAGCGCGCTGCCCCATCGGGCTCCTCCCAGATGGGCGGCTGGGCCCACCGCTCCGTCTAGTCTTTACGACGGTATGCGACCACACATACCGCCGTCCTTCCCGGGATTGCCTGACCGAACGGTTCGAGCTCCCACTCTAGCCGTCTGCAACCCCGGAAGCGCCTTTTAGTCGCCTCTTACGACAGGCAGAGGATACCGTAGCCCTATTCTGACCCCGAGGCTACAGGGACGAGTTATTGTAGACTTAGGCATCACTTTTTGCTGTCTGACGGACTAATTACTAAGGAGTATTTGGTGCTTAAAAATCTTTAAGAGTACAGTAATACCCCGTTTTACGCGAGGGAAACGATCTGGAAAAAATCGCGTTAACTGAAATTCGCGTATATCGAGGTTTAAGATTAAACATAGTCAAAATTTAATACGTACAAAAAATAGGAATCATTTTAATCAATCACTTATTCTAAGAACATTTAATGCAATACATATTATTAATTATTTTTTACGGAAAAATACACCTATTGTGTTTTGGGTAGCGTTTCTTTTACGTTCTTGTAAACTACATCTATAACACTGTTTGTAATTGTTTAACACACGGTTAATACACGGTCATCATTATTATCTATACTCTGCAATATGTCCAAACCTGAATAAATTTTTGAAAGAGCATTTTGTATTCCCCTGAAGTTAAAACTCTTCTACTTTTTCTTCGTAGCTAGGATTATTCTGTAACTCGAGTAGATCTTCATTGCCGAGAGGATCGACGTACGTTGTTACAAGTTCTACGAGATCTTCTACCGCGACATCTGCAAGTTCAGACCTCTCAATCGTGAAATTTTAATTTTACGTTGTACTGAAACCGCGTATAACGGGGTCGCGTAAAGCGGGGTATTACTGTACATCTATCAACTTTTGAGACGCACAACTGGACGTGTGCATACGCTTATAGGCGTTACACTTGGTATACTAACAGATTACTTGCTAACGATAAGTGGTACTCGGTACTTATGGAATTTAGCAATATTTTTGAAGCTGAATTTGTACAGCTAGAAATAGATCTTCGTTAATGGGGTTTATCGCCAATTTACCCTGGTGTGTTGGTGACCGTAGTAGTTGGTAGAACCAGTGTAGTTCGACCGGGGAAGTACCACCGCCACACCTATTTCTTGCGTGAAGCAGTTCTTGCGTTTCGTTGGAAGGGTGTAGTTGCCGGTACACTTTTATATCAGGCGACCATTGTAGTCCTCGGGAGTAGCAACGCATCTGTGATTGACTTCAGATAGACCCATGTTCTGTATGAAGTTGATTACAGATGTCCATGGGCGGCAGTGACCACTTACCATCAGGTGGACTGTATGCTCGTTTGCTTTTTCAGTCAGATAAAAAAGGTGTTTATGTTAAACGACGATGTAACGAATATTCGCATTTGCATTCGCAAATATTTCTACGGGCCTCTAGAACAAGATCGTATATGAAAAATTACCAATTTGCAGTATGAAGCTTAGAAGTTTTGTGGACATACAAACAGTGATTACTTACGCCAAGACGATCTATGGAAAAACATTGTAATAGCTATTTAGGAACTTATTAAATAAGTTTCTAAATATTTATTACGATCAACAAAACTTCATAATACTGTGAATTGGTAATTTTTCATATATGATTTTGTTACGGACCCGTTGATTTGCCTGTTTTTTCCACCCGCACCCGCACCAATTCTTGCGAATGCGAATATCTAATTAGCAATCACAAGAATTGGTGCCAAAAAACGTCGCCAAATTTATCCAAATGGAAATCAAACTATAATAATAATAATAATAACGTTTATTTGCTCTCACAAAAGGTCTTATGTACTAGGCTTATATTTTAGGGCAATACAGTAACCTTCCTTAGTGAGAGTCTGGTGCCTGTTGTAGGCTTTTACAAGCCTGTGATACAAGTCACCAGTGCCCTTCCACGGACAGTTTGTGATTGCATAGATTGTAAACTGCAGGTTGACAAAGAAAAAAAGTTCGTCAAACCTTTGTTTTGGCATCGCGAATGTCCGTAAATGCTCCTTTCTCTAGTAATAAAGGGGTGTAATGTAACCGTATTTATCTATAATCTGTCCTAAAGTTTGCTGTATCGGAAAAGGATATTTTTGTCGTACCTATATCGTGTTGATGACCCAAATATGAATAACTATGGAGATGCTTAGTCACCTACGACATTCGCAGAATGGTGTTTTTCTGGGTCGAAGCCGGATTATTTTTGGCAAATATCTACTTGACGATTAAGTATTCTCATTGGCACTCATTTTAGGTCAAAACAACCATTACTCAAATCCCCACATTTATCATTATCCGCCGCAGTTCTACATTTCTTAAAAAGTATAAAATCTATTTTTTTATCTGATTGATGTAGCAAACGAGCATGCAGTGCATCTTATGGTAAGGGTTCACTGTTCATGGACATATGTGAGCAAATTCATATAGAACATAGGTTCTATTTGAAGTCAATCACATTGCCTGATGTAAGTGTGCCAGCAACCACACCCATTCATCGAAACGAAAGAAATGCTTCACGCAAGAAATATGTGTGGCGGTGGTACCTTTTCGGTCGAGATACACTAGTTCTACCACCTTCTAATTATTCTATTCGAAGTAATTTTGATTATGTTTAATACCTAACTTATCCATTATATTTTACGACCCAGTGTCATTACCATATCAAAAGATACATTATACCTTAAATTAAACTATTTATAGATTTAATGTTTTTATAGTAGAACGGTAGTAATTATTATGATACCTATTTGCAACTGCAAAGCGCATTGTAGAGCTGGCATACGGTGAAAAGGTTAAGCTCAGAAACAAAGTGAGGACAAACTAAGGCATAGTCACTAAGGAGTGTTAACGCGCTTCAAGACTTCGGCTAGATAGCTTATTTTAAACAGTAGGGCTCTAGTAGGTCGTCCCTGTAGTTCCGGGATCAGAATAGGGCTACGGTATCCTCTGCCTGTCGTAAGAGGCGACTAAAAGGGGCTTCCGGGGTTGCGGGCGGCTAGAGTGGGAGCTTGAACCGTCCAGCCAGGCGATCCCGGGAAGGACGGCGGTATGCGTGGTCGCATATCGTCGTATAGACTAGACAGAGCGGTGGGCCCAGCCGCCCATCTGGGAGGAGCCCGATGGGGCAACACGCTTAGAGGATTCCGGTGGTGTTTGTTGGAGATCCCTGAGTCCTCTTTTTAGCGCCGAGGATGGCCACCGGGGGGGTTTTAGTGCGGTAAAAATCCCACATAACCCTTTGTCGCTCCCACGGCGTCGGGTACCTTTTGAAGGTTTCCCCCTCGAAAACATAAAAAAAAGGGCTCTAGTAGGTACGTGTTTATTCCGTTTCCTAAAACAATCACTCTTTTCGCCCATTAAGCAATGTTCATTGAGAGGAATACCTAGAAACGTAAACGGAAAACGTAAAAGATGAAAGTTAAAGCAGCAAACGACATTGCAGTCCATCTGATGGTAAGTGGTCACTGCCGTTTACTTCATATAGAAAGGAGAATATTTGAAGTCTATTACAGATGCGTTGCTACTTCCAAGGACGTAGATGGTTGCCTTGTATGAAGGAAAGCCGCAACCACACCTTTTCACCAAAACGCAAGAACTGCTTAACGCTAGAGATAACTGTGACTGTGTTACCACCCCCATCAAACTACACTGGTATCATATAATCGTGAGAAAATATTATAAAATCTTTTATATTTTATTAACTTTGTATAGTAATACGTTTTGATGGATAGATTTTAAAATATAGGAATTAGCTTTAAGTGTTAGTCCTCCAAATGTTTTGTTTTTGCAAACATGTAACACGGGATATACAAAATCCGCGAAAGTATTATTAGGTATTATACGGTATATGTACGTAATGTAATCGAAGTTTCGATAAACTCAGTGATATTCATACACTATATTTGTTTCGACCTCTCAAATGTAGGGGTGATGCCCTTAAAATATTTGTTCTACAAAACCATCGCAATCCATCCTACCACAGAGCGTTGAACGCCCTTCGTACTGTACCTTTTATCGACCGTAAATAAATAATGCCCCGCCCCATAAAATGACGGGAACCGCATTGCACTTGCATTATGAAACACTGCAGTCGGCTTACCTGTTCAAAAGTTTGAAAGCTGTAGCCACTAGTGATGTCACGAATGTTATTTTAACATTCCCGAATGCGAATATCCTCTACATTCGCGAATAGAAATACGGATGTTATTTTTTTTATTTGGCGCCAAAATGGTCGCCACTTTAGTAATGTAGGGGGCGGTAAAATATTGATTAGGAGACCAACTTATTTTAACTAGTTAATCGTCGCAACGGTCTAAATTCGACCGTAATTTAAATTGCATCGGTCATTTCGACCCGACCCGAGCAAAAATTTATACGTCTAGTGCGTCTATGGGGTCGTAACGACCCGATGCCCGATGACCCTATATCCGCACTAGATTACATGCTAGCTGATCTAGTGACGTCCGCAACGTTAGATAAGTTTGTATGCAAATAAGGAGTAATTCAGTGTTCGTAACATGAAGTGATCCATTAAAATGTTGTTTGAGTCTCGTGAAGGTGAAAACCCTAAGGAAAATAAAGAAACCAAAGTTCTCCAAAACAAACGATAATAGATAAGTGGAACATATCTAATGATATATACACTAGTCTTCAAATTTTGAAGCCTAAATGTTATAATTGCTATTTTGAATGGCTATTTAAATGCCTTGATAGTGTACAACCTACAAAATGAAAACAAATTGACCAAAAAAGAATATTGAACATTTAATACACTGGTTCTCAAATGTATCACTGAGGAAGAAAACATTGGTTCCGAAAATGGATTCAACATCAACTTTACCAACATCTACGGTAGGAACAGTTCATAACTTAACTATGAGTAACAGGAATTGTTCAGGATATTACAAACACTAAGCAGCAAAGAGGCCGGCAATAAAGTTAAAAAATGTAATTCATGTAAAAAGACATTTCGAGAATGTTATAATGAAAATCATGCGTCTAATACTATCTCATAATTGTTTATGCAATCTTTATATTTAAAAGATACATAAATAGTTTTATCGATATTGCTTTTTTTAATTTTGCTCAACACTAAAATATATTGACACTTTTGCTAACCAATGCGGATAGCGGGTCGTAAAGATCCGCCAGGCAATTTCTTCATTTACAAAGAAACTATTCAGTGCATTCACCTACGATTTCAGCCTTTTATTGATTGTTAATTTATCTACATATTGCTATAAAAATAAACTAGTAAACATTAAACCTATAAAGATAAATCCTTCTAAACTGAAATAAGTCGAACAGGTCTTTTCGACCCACCAACGCACCGGAGGCGAGTTGTCTTTCGGGTCTAATAGACCCCATGACGCACCCACTGAAATTCATCAAATTTGACTAACGCAGTGAACGTGTTAACCCTAACCGGCCGTTCTCTGCTTCATATTGTCCAAAGTAGCACGAATATTTCGAAATTCGAATAAATTGTTATAATTTTCAAGTTATTTTGAACGCACCCGCAAAGGGTAAAAAGAGGTTTAATTAGCTTAGCTGCATTTAAAAGCAATAGCGGGTATTTTGAGACCAAAGACCTCTGACATTTTTGACTATGAGTTGAATGATCTTTTTCGTTTATTATGTACGTGTTTGTGTCAAATGCAAGGTTGTGAGTGTAATGTGTTTTTAGTTGATTTTATGTATGTTTTATGCATTATTTGAAAAAAAGTAGCATTGCGTAATCCTCCTCTACATTCACTATAACCGTGCGTAATTTCATACTCCTCCGTCTGCAGCATGTATCATAAAGACGGATCACAAATTTTTGCGTCACATATTAATATATAGAAAAAATGTTCTATATTCTTTATTTTATTGTAATAATCATATTGTTCGCAAAACATCCGGAAAATACATGTAAGAAAGTGAAAATATTTGCGAATGCGAACGTGGATATTCGCTACATCACTAGCAGGTACAATTATACGTAATTCATTCTTTGAAGTTGAGCTTTGAAATGAGTTTTATACCTCATACAGCCTTCGGTTAAGCCGCCGCCATCATTATTAGTTTACAGCTTTTGCTTTCAGTTTGTTTCGTGAAATCTATTTTTGATTATTCGGTTGTTTGAGACATTTTTGTACGAATTGAAACACCATTCATTCTATTTGATCGTCAGTAGCGCTGCCAACCGTGGATATTACAGATGTCCATGGACGGCAGAACTTCATAGAACAAAGGTCTACCTGAGAACTGCCTCATCATAGAAATAATATAGGCGGTGGTGTGTCCTTGGTCGAATCAAGTTAATTCTTGCACTTCTACATATTTTTTTTTTACGTATGCTTCATGAAGCAAATGAGCATGCACTCATCTGATAGGAGTCACTGCCGCCCGATATTTGTTATCAATTTCTTATAGAGTAAGCGTTTTATCTGAAGATAAGCACAGATGCGTTGCTACTCCCGCGGATAAGGATGGTCGCCTCATATAAAAGCCGGCAACCACACCTGTCAAGCGACACGTCGGTCGTGCATCGCCAGTACCCCACATTAGCGCAACTGAACTTTTTTGTTCACGAGGGGAAAACCTTCATAAGGTACTCGACGTCGTGGGAGCGACGCGGGTTATGGGGGATTCTTACCGCACTAACATAGCGCAACTGACCTTTTTTTTTTTTTTTTTTATTAAGTGGGTAATCCACATGGATACCCAGCCACCCGGGGCGGCAGCTGGGTTATGCCGGACTCTTACCGGCTAAACCCCCACTGTGTTTTCTCCTCGCACCGTACGGCGGGAACACGGGTAGGCTTTTGCAGTCATCCGCGAGCCCGCCGGTGCCTGGCCGCTCCCGCAGCCCCTCCTCGCGTGGAGCATAAAGCTCCCCTCCAACAGCAAGGCGCGCCAGAAAACACAAAGGCGCGCCTTACCTCCAAGGCCCCATCCGCAGGGCGACGGTCCAACCCCGAGACCGCCACCCAGGGGCCGTGGGCATGGCAAACCGACACCCGCATGGCATCCCTACAGGCATCGACCAACCACACCCAGCGGCGGATCCGTTCTTTGGTTCCGCCGCAAACCACCAAACGGCCGCAGAGGATAGGGAGGACGGCAACGACACACCGCATCTCCTCTTCCTCTGCGGCCCCACCGCCAACGCATCTGACGGTGCGCCCCCGTTCGGTCGCGGGAGATAGGGTGCACGGCAACGACACACCGAGACACCTCTCCTCCCGCGACCCCTCCTGGCTGCAGAGGCCAGAAAACACCGACCTCCACAGCCCCCTCGGATGCGTCCGGAGCGGGCCCTCAGCCAAGCCCGCTCGGAGCGTCCCCTCCCTGGGATCTCTCTTGGCTTCACCGCGGCGCCCCCAGCCACGGTTACTGAGCCCCCTCACCACGACAAGGTGGAGATCCCTGCGAGGGGGATCTAACTGACCTAAGCCAAGGTCCGTACCTCAAAGGAGGGCTCTGTCCACAAAAATCCATTGTAAAAATCCATTGATCAAAAATCATTGAAAAAAATCACAGGTGAAACCAAATTAAAGTTTGTAAAAAGAAGGTTATGTATGTTTGCTTTAACCGTGATGAATCTTTTGACACGCGTTAGTGTAATAAAATCCACTTTGCATAAAATCATCAATAGAGGATTAGTGGATTAGTGGACACAAAAGTGAAAAAAGATTCATTAATGGATTTTTTCAAAGGATTTTTGTGGACAGAGCCCAAAGGAGGTGCCCTTAGATCAGCCGCAATCCCTATTTAACCAAGAGGCGGAAGGCCAGGACATTGGCAATAACCGGGTCCGCAACCGTCTCTTCCTCTAGTGAAGGAGGAAGTCGAGGAACCCGAAAACGGGGACCAAAGGCATCCCCCTTCCAGCCCACTGTCTTCTTGTCGCGGCTCGAGCTTTAGGCTCGCCATAAAAAAACTCTGTGAAGCTGTAAAGGCCACTAGGGCCAACAGTAACTACATATTTGCCAAAAAAAGAACATCTGCGCGGTAGAAATAGAAGTACCTACATAGCCACGCTCCTTAGCCCAGAAAACCGCGGCGCATAACACTGATCTCATTAGACAGAAATAGGTGAGGCAGTGGTGTTTTTGGAGTTGAATCATAAAGAGTTATATGATTATATTTGTTCAAAACTGTAAGAACCACTTCAGTTCTTTAACCGTAACCATCACTACGTATTATAAAACAAAGTAGCTTCGCGCTTTATGTATGATTAGAGTTTAAAAACTACGCTACAGATTTTAATGCAGTTTTTTTTAACAGATACAGTTATTCAAGAAGAAGTTTTTATGTATAATACATGCATAATATAGTGGAGGAACACTGATTAATTTCGATTTTTAACTTCTAAACGGCATGAAGTTTGCTCAGCTACTAAATACATAAAAGACTTTAAAATACGTAGATACTCTCTGTTAAACACAGATGAGTACTTATTATATGCACGTTACTAGATACGTACGTAGATTAATATGTAGGTAGGTACTTCAGTGGATTCAGACTAGCGTAATAGGTACTCGTGCCTACTCGACAGTTACTGACTATTCCAATTTATATTCGCTTACACAAATTTAATCTCGTTTGGAGAGAGCCGTAGTCGAGAATTCGTTGACGGTGCAAAATTAAATAACTGGCTAAAGTAGAATTTAGTACTACTCGACCAAAACAATTAGGCGCATGTCAGTTGAAACGTCATTAGAACTAGGGATTTCCCATCCCGATACGAAGTATATTTTATTACTAAATACCAAGAGTATATGAATATATGAATGTAAGAGTCCTTTCTCCTCCACGAATAGTCTTTTTCCTACCCATTGTGAGGTTTATTGACGAATAATCAACTAATTTAACAATAACTTTAGAAATTCAACAATCACTCATTAAACTAACATTATACCGAAATAACATTAAACACGTGCTGGCTAACGAAAATACCTAGACGATACACGACTGCACGTCACTAGGAGATTCGCGGGGACAGAAGCAAGGTGCGGGGTACGGAACCGCTTTTGTTTTATGCGCCTAATTGTTGTGGTCGAGAAGTAATAAGTAACATTGTCAAAATTTTAAAACAAAAAAACTCGACAGCTTCAAAACTATTGATTATTGCCTCTAGTTTCGGTTAATTGTTTTAAAGCAGGTGGGCTTTTGTTTTAATAATAATTTCAATGTACCTAACTCTTTTCTCTGATTTCCAATTATAACCATGTCATGTTACCATCCGTCAAGCCGTTTAGATATACATGTGTAAGCTTGAAATTTAATTCACATTACCACCTGATACAGTCTGGTAAAATCGTCAACCCATATTGTCCCACTGCTGGGCACGGTCTTCTCTCAGCATAAAAGAGTTATAGGTCATAGTCAGGCGCTGGCCAAGTGCAAATTGGTGGACTTCACACACCTGCGAGAACTTTTTTTTAAAGAACTCTCGGGTGTGTAGGTTTCCTCACGATGTTTTCCTTCACCGTAGAAAAATCACTGTAGAAAAATCAGCGGTGCGTGCGTGGGATGAACCTCTGACCTCTCGATCGAGAGGGCAAGTTTCAACCATAAGGCTATCACTGCTCTGTCTGGTAAAAAGTTATTTAAGAAATACAAGTTAAATATGACTTGCAATTTTTCGTCTAAAAATACCTATGAGATATGATCGTAGTAGTGTAGTAATGTGTAGGTACCTACTTATTAACTTGAGGCTGAGGGTATCGAAGAATTGATTGGTAAGACCTTAGTCTTAGTTAAACGTTTATATAACTAGCTGTCCCGACAAACATTGTTTTGCCATATAAAAAATAAAAAATAAAATGTTAAGGCTGGACAACCCTTATGGGGTATGAAAAATAGATGTTGGCCGATTCTCAGACCTACTGAATAAGCTTAAAAAATGTGGTAAAAATCGGTAAAGCCGTTTCGGAGGAGTTTGGCAACAAAAACTGTTACACGAGAATTTTATATATTAGATGTACTCTGTGGTCTTAGTGTGATATTTAACTGGTACTCTCAATAAGCGGTTTTAATTGCTTTACTTTACCGTACAATTATAACAAATAATAATTATAGTTTTAAATTCGGGAGAACGTGGTTAGTTGAAATTATAAATATAAAGTGTATGTGGGTAACTATGTAAAGTGCAAAATGCGGTGTGTAAGTATACCCGTGTCGTGGGTAGTGATATGGAATTTAAAGCATAAAATAGAAGTAGATCTGGATTAGACAGATTAATCTACCAGTAGTGCTTGTCAGAGCTTTGTTTTCGCTATCGCAATTTCGCCGTGATCACGGTCTACGCAACTACGTCGTAATATCGGCAGTTACAAATTTAAATCTCTAATCGTGAGTATCTACTCATAGACGGGTATCTACCCGTCTTATATTAAACACTAGCTGTACCCGCGGCTCCGCCCGCGTTCAAATCAATGTATCACAAAGTTTTACCCATTTCACCCTTAGGGGTTGAATTTCATAAAATCCTATCTTAGTGAGCACTTACGTCCTTAAAAGAACCCGCATGCAATATTTGAAACTCCTAGCACTTGTAGTTTCTGAGATTTCGTGATGAGTGACAGAGTGAGTGAGTGACCTTTCGCTTTTATATATATAGATGTTAATATAGTTTAAAACAGGGTTTACGTAACATGTAATGACTACAGCAACGCCTGTCAAATTTAAATTGCATACTGGAGCAGCGCCTAGGGGTAATTGACAAATGCTCTAAGAACTTTTTAACCGACTTCCAAAAAGGAGGAGGTTATCAATTCGTCTGTATTTTTTTTTTTTTTTTTTTTTTTTATATTTGTTACCTCATTTCTCCGGACTGGGTGAACCGATTTAGATGATTTTTTTTTTATTTGAAAGGTAGTGCGTGTCATAGGGTCCCATTTTTTTTTAGTATTTTTTTGACTAGGGCATCCATAAGAAAAACGCATAAGTCTTAAATTTGCATTTTCAATGTACGCGATAAATGTATGAATAACTCAATATCCCGCCAACCGATTTTGATGATTCTTTTTTTATTAGAAAGGATGTACTCCAGGGGTAGTCTGATAAGAGTTTGATAAGGTTCTAATCATAGGATCTTCAACTTTTTGGAGCAAAATAATAAAATTAGTGATAGTCGGCCGAACCTTAGCTGGAGAAGTCCAATTGAGTAAAATATAGAATAAAATTACTATGTAGGTATTTACTATGAAAAATTTGACCTTCAACTCTTCAATCCTGATGATGCAGGGGTACTGCTAGCCTGAACTATAAAAGTTGGTCGTTTGATGTTTGCGAATATATAATGAAATTGTTAAGCAAATTCATGGGACAAAAATTTGACCTTCAACTCCTCAACCCTGATGATGCAGGGGTACTTAAAGCCAAAACCATAGGAATAAGCCATTTGGTGCTTACGTATATGTTATAAGATTACTGAGCAAAAACATAAGATGAAAAATTTGACCTTCAACTCCTCAACCCTGATGATGGAGGGGTACTTCAATCCTAAACCATAGAAGTTGGCAATTTGGTGCTTACGGTTATGTAAAGAAAATACTAAGCAAAAATATAAAATCAAAAATTTGACCTTCAACTCCTCAACCCTGATGATGAAGGGGTACTTCAATCCTAAACCATAGGAGTTGGCAATTTGGTGCTTACGGTTATGTAAAAATAATACTAAGCAGAGGCACAAAATTAAAATTTTGACCTTCAACTCCTCGACCCTGATGATGAAGGGGTACTTCAATTCTAAACCATAGGAGTTGGCAATTTGGTGCTTACGGGTATGTAAAAATAATACCAAACAGAGGCACAAAATTAAAATTTTGACCTTCAACTCCTAAACCCTGATGATGCAGGGTACTGCAAGCCTGAGCCATAGAAGTTAGCCACCTGGTACTAACGTATATGTTATAAGATTACTAAGCAACAATATAAGATGAAAAATTTGACCTTCAACTCCTCAACCCTGATGATGGAGGGGTACTTCCAGAGGGGGCGCCCTGTTTGTATGAATTGTAAAAGTGTTTTATGTTTAATTTTTGTGAATATGTAGATGCACAAAGCAAACTTAGAGGCTTTATTTAAATACAAACATAAAAATATAGTCACTAAAAAGTGTAAAATAAAAACTTTTTAACAAAAAATATCTACCGACTTCCATGTCACAAAAAAGTAAAAAATAATTTAAATATATTTTGGTCTAGAACATACTCAGTACTTAGTACATAGTTCTGAAGTCGGTGCTCATATAGGACGTAGTTACCGTCGTCCAGCGAAATATGTCGAGCACCGACTTCAGGACTATGTACTAAGTACTGAGTATGTTCTAGACCAAAATATATTTAAATTATTTTTTACTTTTTTGTGACATGGAAGTCGGTAGATATTTTTTGTTAAAAAGTTTTTTTCGTGTCAATCTGTACTGGTTTGCAAAGTCAATTCTGCTTCGGACCATGCAAAACTACGCGATTACTAAAAAGACTATCTTCTATATATTAATACGTGAAGCAAAAACTTGTGACGCATTTTTAAGTAATATGCCACACTACCGTGCATTTGACACAAACACATAAATAAAAAACGAAATAGAACATTCAATGTCATTCTGAAAAAACACATAGCGTCAGAAATGTCAGTGTCTTTGTCAAAATACCCGCTATTGTTTTTAAATGCGGCATATCTAATTAAACCTCTTTTTATATTTAACGGGTAAAATCAATACAATTTATTAATTGAGAAATCTTCGTGCTATTTTGGATAATATGAAGTTTAGATTTTTAAGTTAAATTAAGGTCGAATTTCGACCGTTGCGACGGATGACTTGTTCACATAAATTTATTCCATTCCCCAGGTGAGGACAGCTCGTACCCAGCATGCGAGTTGAACGCGCAAGGCCCGGCCGCGCGGGGCTGGCGAAGCACGGGCGCTCCGCCCCACGAGCTGCTGCTCCGCCTGGCTTGCGTCACCAGCTTGCACAAGCTACAGCTGCTAGCGCACCACCAGCTCATCCGTGAGTTTTATTAAAGAGCAAGTAGCTAGCAAAGTTTCCGTTACTTTTAGAGAACATTGATTTAAAATCTCTGTTCATGAAATTTGGACCGATGACCTGAAGACCAGCGGGAAACCGTTGGATTCAGAGGGCACAGGACCGGTTGGAGTAGCGCCATTTAGGGGAGGCCTACGTCCAGCAGTGGACATCAAATGGCTGATGGATGCATGGATGGATGGTTCATGAAATTTTATTTAGCTTAAAATTCATGAAAACTTTCGATCATGTTACAGGTAAAACAACAAAAATGAAAATCAGTTTATCCGTTTAGAAGAAATCGTTCTTCTAATCATAGAAAGAAATACAGTTCTACAGTAGATGTTTATGCAAGAATAACCAACCCTGTTCTTTTTGTGAGAGGTTAAAGAGCTCTAAAAAATTAATTTCAAAAATTATCGGTTACTTTTTTAGTATTGAGTATTCAGCATAGAGTAGTAGCAGTCCGCCAATTCGCACTTGGCCAGCGCGGTGGACTATGGCCTAAGCTCTCTCATTCTGAGAGAAGAACCGTGCCCAGCAGTGGGACAATAATGGGTTGACGAGAATGTTATATTTTTGATAAAGAGGAAAGCTCTGGGCGTCTGCATTGGGCGTTAAAAATCAATGTATTTGTATGACTCTATAATACCAAGAAATTTCGCTGTAATTGGAGAGTTTGTTAAAATTCCCTCAACGCTGAAGTATTAGGTTTTAGGAGGTAGATCGACGTCAAGTATCTTTTGAAGGTTTCCCCTCGAAAAAAAGGCGCGTTGGGCAATTTGGCGTAGGACCAATTACGACTTATCATCAGACATCTGTGACGATGGTAAATTGCAGATATTTGTCACATTCTAGCGGCTTGCGTGGAAGTGCTGGTGTCTGGCGGGCTGGTGTCGGAGGGCGCGGCGACACCCTGCGGCGCCACGTACACCAGCGTGGGGCGCGTCACCCTCGCCAGACCAGCTCCACAGGCTCGGACCAGAGAACTGAGGTATCAATATTCTAATTGTTCCATATTTTTTTATCTGATTGAAGCAGGAAACGAGCATAGAGTCTACCCGATGTTAAATGGTCACTGCCGCCTATGGAAATCTGTAAGCAAGGTCATGTACCTAGAACTGTGCTTCTATTTGTATTCAATCACAGATGCATTGCTACTCCCGAGGACTGAGATGATCACCTTATAAAAAATTGAACCGGCAATCGCACATTAAAACCAAAAAACAAAAGAACTGTTTCACGCTAGAAATGCTAGAAATAATTGTGGCGATGGCTAACTTAACCTACCCGGTCAAGCTATATTGGTTCTACCACCTGATAAATGTTGTTGATGATGTATCTTTTATTACATAAACGCGGAATATGTCTTATATAATCGCGGATTAACTAAAGGATTAATGTACCTAAGAAATCTGGCATATTAAATGTGTAAGTCAAGATCAGAGGTAGAGATTTATAAAACAGTATTTTTTTTAGATCGGCTGCCCTCCCGGAACCAACCATTGCTAGATTCGTGAAGCTCAAGATTTCCGGCCCTCATCCACCTGCGAAAGAAGATGACCAGGTATCAGTATTCCGAGTTGTTACATAGATTCTGTGGATATATACTTATTTAATTTTAAATGTATTTCTGTAAGTTACCCTACCTGTGTTAAAAAAAAAAAGATTTTTTTTTATTAGTAAGACCCTACCGCTGTATCTCTTTCAAGCAATCCGATTTATAGTAATTGTGTTCACTACAATAAAAACATTGTTTTGATATTATTGCAAGTTTCGATTTTTTTTTATTTTTACCTGATTGAAGTAGCAAACGAGCATGCAGTCCACCTGGTGGTACGTGGGCACTGCCGCCCATGGACATCTGTAAACAACTTCGTATTGAACATGCGTTCTATCTGAAGTCAATCACAGATGCGTTGCTACTCCCGAGGACTATGATGGTCGCCTCATATAAAAGTGTGCCAAACTAAACATTGAACTCCATTACTCAAATCACGATGTTTTCATTTACCGTAAAGCAATGACTTAGTCCTTAAATCAGTACAGAAGAATCAGTGAAGCATGCTTGGTGCTCCAACCTCGAACCATCGACGAGTTTTGACCATAACTTAGGCTATCACTACCATTGTTCTATGTTAATATCATCTTTCACTTCAGGTTGCTCTCATGGCAGTGAACGTCCTTGGAGATGAAATTGAAGATGAAGAGAAGTGTTCCCCAACGGTGCTGAAGAACGAGCCATGCTACTCTCCGTACGATGATCTGGCATTTGTCATGTATGTAGACAATGAGATCGCTGATCTGGTGAGGAATTTGGACGAGAAGAAGAAAGCTGCTGTGGCTGGTGAGTTTATAAGAACAGAGTCTTCACGATGTTGCTTGTACACGTGTAACCTGTTTTTTTTTTTTATTTTTTTATTTGACTGAAGTAGCAAACGAGCATGCAGTCCACCTGATGGAAAGTGGTCACTGCCGCACATGGACATCTGTAATCAACTTCATACAGAACATGGGTTCCATCTGAAGTCAATCACAGATGCGTCGCTACTCCCGAGGACTATGATGGTCGCCTCATGTGAAAGTGTGCCGGCAACCACACCCTTCCATCGAAACGCAAGAACTGCTTCACGCTAGAAATAGGTGTGGCGGTGGTACTTCCCCGGTCGAACTACACTCACTGGTTCTACCACCTTTAAAAATTGAGTTGTTATTAAAAAAGTCATTGTTACAAGTACGGGTATTTTGCATACTAATAGGTTTCACTCAAAGTTTTGATCTTATATTTTTTAGTCCCAGTTTTATATGCATCGACAAAAACTGACAAAATTGCATGTAAAAATATCTATGCAAGAAATAAAATACATATGGTTCGAACGAGGAGATATTATTACCACAACTATCTCTGCCAGGAGGCATATCCTGCATTTCGATATGGTTGTCAACTCACTTTTATATGAGGCGACCATCTTAGATCCTGGAGTAGCAATCCATCTTTGGGTGAGTTCAGAAAAATACCTTTGTTTCGCTTAAAGTTACTTACAGATTAATAGGTGGCAAAGACCACTCACCACCAGGTAGACTGCAAATCTGTTTGCTACTTCACTACCCGAATAAAAAAATCTTGAGATCACAAATTCCTTGCAAACTATCCTTGTTTTGTCATGTTACCAACGGATACAAATGTATGTTAAACAACTTCCCCAAACAACATAATTTGAGCTTTTACCTTGTTACATAGCTTGTTACCTTTCCAACAGATGAACGCTTCGAATACGCCCGTCGTTTAAAATCAGCTGGATCAGCTCTAGCGGCAGCTGGCATCCGAATCGGAAGGTGGAGGCTGCGGAAAAGAACAGCAGCGGCGAGGGACGACTTCGAGTTGGCGAGGCGAATGAGAGACAGGATCGCTGATGCTCTTGCTGGCGTTAAGGAAGACCCGCAGCTTTGTCGCCTGTTTGAAGATCAAGGGGTATAGTTTAGTTAAATATGAGATAATAAGTATATTTGAATAAAGCCTTCTAAATCATCCAAAGACATCCAATGATCTTAATACGCTAATGCTTGTATAGTCCAGTTTATGCTATATTTCTTAACGATTTCATCCCAGGAACTGCGTTGATCTGCCTAATCGCAAAGCTAAGTATCTGTAACTAGTATATTTACTACACCGGCACACCACACAACATCGCTAAAAGTTAATAAAACATCTTTCTTTAATTTAATCTCTGTTTTCGCATTTTTTTCTTTTTTATGCCTAATATATTCCTTTTTGTTACAAAGAAACGATCCTTCTGGTATTGTTGTTTCGTGCATTGCTGTAAGTCAATTGTGTCTTTAAAATGGTTCATTTTCTTGCTTTTTCTAGCCGGATTCCCGAAACGACTCATCAATGCCACAAGCCTACGATTTCTCGCATCATCTCTCTCCATCGGTCGCCGCCGGCTCCATGAGTTTGGATATACCGTCCCCTGTTCCACCCATAGAACATCTCGAACCAGATGAACAAGACTTCAATGGAGTCGAATATGAAGAAGTCAGTAATATACCTACGGTAAGCTGTACATTCGCATGTTACTTAGATTTTAACATGTATTCTCATCAACCCATTATTGTCCCACTGCTGGGCACGGGTCTTCTCCCAGAATGAGAGAGTTTAGGCCATAGTCCACCGCGCTGGCCAAGTGCGAATTGGTGGACATTGGTAACATGTATTACGACTAATTATTAACAAATATTTTGTTTTGCTATAAGCAATGACTTACGGCTTATTATTGAAAAAATTTTGAATTGTCTACGTGTTTCAGTCACCCGTCCATACAGTTCAAGAAGAGATTCAACTTGAACCACAACAAGTACAAACTATCCAACCAATTCAAGAACCAATCCAGCCAATCCAACAACCGATCCAAACAATTCAACAGCAAATCCAGCCCATCCAACAAATAACTCAAGACGAGAAAACAGACGCACAAAAGAAAGAAGAAGATGAATTGAGGAAGGAAACTGATAGTCCACGCAGAAGTATAACACCAAACGCAGCAAACGGTAATTCTTTTTTTTTACATAGAAAGTCTAAAATGTATAGATTTCGGTAAATTATTTTTACTAGAAATAGTAAAATCTGAAATATCAAAGTCATAATGTAAAGCTACTGATATAAAATTAACAGTTTTATATTTTTAGGTGGTACATTAGCCAGGCGAAGAAATAAAAGCGCTGGCCCAAGGTCCACATTTGAAGCTTATGAAGAACGATTGTTACCCGCTCTAAGACAGTAAGTACAAGGAACAAGATATACAACGAATGAAATACAAAACTATCATGCGTGAACTGGATACGTTTCGGGAAGAAAATTATCGATATTTTTATCAAATTTCACAATCATCCCGTTCACGAGTGGCTTAAATTGAGTAACAAACATTTATTTATCTATCCTTTCATACTTACGGCGTTATAATGTAAGTCACGATACGTAACATGTAAAAGTTTACTATGCACATTTGATTTCTCCTTCTCCATTCAGTCTGTCCTTTTTTTCTTCTCTTCTATATTTCTTTTTATCCTTCCTTTTTTCATATTCATTGCAACGTGATATAATTTCCTTGATAGAATCATTCTGTATGTTATACTTGTATATTTTTGTATGTTTGATTTTATAGAATGATCTCTGCATCATTACCTTTTTTGGAAGGGCATTTAGACTATGGTCTATGGTGACTATGGTCTTCTATTTTTCAGTTCTCATACCAACGAGTATCTCCGAGAGGCTCGGGAGGAAGAGTGCAGTGGAGGTAGTGCGTCTTCTCATCCTAGAACGGTGCATAAGTTGAACGAACGCGAGAGGAAACAAGCTGCCTTGCCGATACTGATCTTTGGTTATCCATTGGTAAGATAAGCTCTATAATAAAAAACGCTTTCTACACTCATAGCCCCATAGTAGGATTTTATCCTGCGTCATGGATGCCATGGACACACACAAAGACGAATACACAAGCACCCAGACCCAGAAAAAGAATTTGAACTCATCATTCAGATACCTGTCTGGTTGGGCATCGAACCCGGGGCCCACTGCGTGTCAGACCGGTATGGCCACCACGGCCACGCAGGTCGTCTAAAGTCCAATAAGGAAACGAACATGCAGTCCACCTGATGACCATCCTAGTTGCATAATACTATTGCATATACTTGCACTTAATATAGTACAGGATATCCATCTGAAGTTAGCTAAGAGTTGCTTCATCCGAAGACTATTGTCGTCAACCCATTATTGTCCCACTGCTGGGCACGGGTCTTTTCTCGGAATGAGAGAGTTTAGGCCATAGTCCACCGCGCTGGCCAAGTGCGAATTGGTGGACTTCACACAACTCCGAGAACTTTTTTTTTTAAAGAACTCTCGGGTGTGTAAGTTTCCTCACGATGTTTTCCTTCACCAGCACTTCAAAAGCAGTGATAATTAATGTATAATACGCACATAAATCAGTGGTGCGTGCCTGGGTTTGAACCTCGGACCTCCCGATCGAGAGGGCATTTTTTAACCATTAGGCTATCACTGCTCCCAAATTAGAAATTGGCTTTGTGACGTTACCTCCTCATCCGAACCATTCACGTTCTACCTTTGTTTGATTACTTATAGTCCTAATTGATAAGCTTTTCAAAAAATTCATCACACTCAAATCACACTTATATCTGATATTTCTTTCAATCCTTCAGGTAGAGAAGTTCTACTCCAAAAACTACCTCGACAAGGAAGAGGGCTTAGCCCGTCTCCGCTCAGAGCTGACGAATCCATCGAACGGCAGCACCAAAACGTCTCCAAACAAGACCGCGAGAGCTGCTGCTACGCTGCTGCAGCGGACGCTCAGAGACAAGGTCTTCTCGGTCTACAGCCAGGCTAATGAGGTCGTGCGGGTGTTGTTTAAGGACTTCGTGCCTGATAGGTATTGGATTTTTGATACATTGTTACAGACAAATAGATGAGAATAAGATGGATATACCGTCACTGATTTAAACAGAGCAGTTATTCGCCACACATGCTCCTGAAGTTTTTTTTCTAATATTGAAGTAGCATACGAGAATACAGTCCATCTAATAGTAAGTGACTAGTGACTGTGCCTTTGGACATTTGTTATTAACACCAGAAAATATTAGAGTGATACTTAAAGCCACAATTGCGTCTCTATCCTGAGAAGTAACTAAGAAACTCTTTTAAATAATTGAGCGAGCATTTGCGCCCATATATAAGAATAAATTTCTGATAGAATCACTGATCTACTAATGCTTTGGTAGTTGCTACCGTCAAATACTAAGTTGCTTTATCTGCCCCACTACACCCTTAAAACCAAAATACAATCCATACCATTTTTTAATAAAGATTAAAACTTGATTAGTAATGATGGTGGCTCCGTAGTGCAACTACAAAAAACTCAACTCAAAATATGTTCCAGGGTGTGTGCAGCAGAAGTTGGTCGGTGTGTGGAGCGGTTGCTGCCGGAGCTACTGCGCGCGTGCGGCGACCCCGCGCCACGCGTGCACTCCACCGCGCAGCACACCGTGCTCACTGTCGCCGACTGTCCTCATGTCAGGTTGGTATATCAGCATAGTCAACATTGCTATTGTCAGCTTCATTACCAATACCGTGCTCACTGTCGCCGACTGTCCTCGTGTCAGGTTGGTGCATTAGCATAGTCAACATTGCTATTGTCAGCATCGTTCTCATTGTTGCCGATTGTCCTCATGTCAGATTGGTGGTCGTCAGCGTAATCGACGTTGCTTTAGTCAGCAGCGTTGCCGACTGTCCTCATGTCATTTGGTGATTGTCAGCGTAGTCGACTTTGCTTCATTACCTTCATACTCATTGTTGCCGACTGTCCTCATGTCAGGTTGGTATGTCAGTGTCGGCATCGTTGCATTTATCAGCTTCGTGCTCCCTGTTGCCGTTTTCTCATGTCGGGTTTGGTGATCGTCATTGTAGTCAAAGTTGTTTTTGTCAGCTTCTTGCTTATTGTTGCCAACGGTCTTCATGTCAGGTTGGTGGTCGTCAGTGTCTTTTGTCAGTGACTTCATCATCACTAAAAATTCTCAATTGTTAATAATTGTTGATAATTTGTATCTAATTGTTGGACACGGCATGGCTAGCATATTTGACATTGCAGGCGCTTTAGATTTCGTCATCATCATTTAAAATAATAAAAATGTCTTTGGCAATCTTTGCTATCAATTTATTATTAATCATTGATGGTCACGGCGACATAACTGGTCCATCTTTTCATAGATTTGAGAAACGGAAAGTAAATTTTAGCTGAAGTAAAGCTGGGGATATATACGAAATAAACGTTATTAAAATATTGTTAGGTAGTTCCTCGAATTTATTATATGACAATATTTACTGAAGATTGGAAGTCTGACAAGATTGATAATTCTGTAGCTGCATGAAATTTTGTAAAACTTATTTATATCTCTGGAAGAAGAGAGGGGCGCTGCCTCCATATCCTTCTTGCCAACGCCAGTCAACCGTATTCGTTACGATGTAAAGTCAAAGATTGTTGATATTAAATGTATTTCTATATTTCCAGAGCGCTCCATATAATACCGCAACAATTGGTGCGGCCAGTGGCAGCATCCATGCATCCTCGCCTCGCACTTAGTCGTCTTCAAATGCTAGAACAATTGATCCTAAGCCACGGAATATCTACTGACAAAAACAGGTAATATGCCTATTTCTAAAGTTTAGTAGCAGAAATTCTCCCATCTTCAATCAGCTAGTTTTTTTCTTTTCCTTTTACTATATTGCCTGCTGGTTTTTATTTTTCCGTACCCTTTTTTCTGTGTTTTATTATTATTATTTTTGTTAATGTATTATTATTTTTATTTTTATTTTACCACTTTGCTGCGGTTTTTACGAACAGCTAGTAGAATTACGTTGGCCGAATTCTTATTTAATCCAAATATCCCTAGCGGTCTAACCGTCCGTCGGCTAGCGGAGTGCGGGGCGGCGGGTGCACAACACGCAGCGGGGTCGGTGCGGGCCGCTGCGGAGCGCATCCTCCTCGCGGCGTACGCGCGCTCCCCCCGCGTGGTGCGTGCGCAGCTGCCCCCGGACGACGCCGTGACAAGACGGAACCTCATCTACCGGCATTTGTTCCAGCAATTCGATAGGATTGATATGCAGGTAAATGCAATATAATCCCCCCTCAGCGGTCTAACCGTCCGTCGGCTAGCGAGTGTGGGGCGGCGGGTACACAACACGCAGCGGGGTCGGTGCGGGCCGCTGCTAAACGCATCCACTTCGCGGCGTACGCGGAAGTTCATTTACCGCCATCTGTTTCAGCAGTTCGATAGCGTTGATATGCAGGTTGGTTAAAAAAAAACATGTTTCACCCATGTCGGTCACATCTACGACGCTGACGAGAATTTTATGTGTAAACTAGGTATTATACTATATACGTTCAGCAAAATTTGATCTATGTTCGACCTATATTCGTTTTTTTGCGTGAAAGAGTAACAAAAATTTATAATGTTAAAAGTTAATAACATTAACCTATTCTGCTTACTTAATTATTTTCTGTTTTGTAGAAAATGCTAAACCAAGCACCAACAGAAGAACAACTTCTCAACGGTGCTGATCAATCAATGGCCGATTCCACCCTTGAAGCCAGCACTACCCAATCGACTCGCAGTGGCACGACCGTCAGTGGAATGACCACTTCTCTAGGCATGACATCATCTCTTGGAGCAACATCTTCATATAGCTTAAAGTCTAGCGCCAGTGGTGCAACTCTAGCGCCTTCCAGCTTAAGTGGAAGCTTCACGACGTCTAGAACTAAGAGTAGCCTGAAGAAGTCTCCCACGAAAAAATATACACCTAGCAAACCGACGAAAGATTTCTCAAACTATCCTGGGTACAACAAATTGAGACTTGATAGTGCTGTGAGCCCAAAACATTCACCAAGATCTTCAGTTGTGGGAAATGAGAAGGTAATATTAAAACTAGTCAACAAAACTTAGTTTTTTATGTCTTTTTAATTTTATAATCATTATTTGCTTCTTTTTTATTTCTATTTGTAGGTTCCATCTTTCTATTTTTGTTAAGTGGATGATTTAAATCAATTATGTAGATTGTTTTTGTTTCTATAACTTCTTTTTGAAGACAGTTAATGATGTTACTTTCAGGTTCATTTCCAAGAAAGTAAAAACGATGAAGTTGTGTACCGCCGCACCAATCGTAATATGGAGAATCGTCATTCAATGATCCACTATGACCATGATCCATCCAAGCCTCAGCTAAAAGAACGACCAGTCACCGTCTACGAACCCTTGCATTTGGACTACAGGGACTCTCCAACTCTTGGGTCTCCGAAGAATTCTAAGAACGATATCCGAAGTATGGATTCGTTACCCATGGATTCTCCTCAACTATCCAGAAACGATTTAAGGAGCGATTCGGATTGTAGGAGCTTAGATTCCCCAAAGGTTAAGGCTGATTATTTCAGGGAAAGTGCTTTGGAGTCTCCGAAACTGGTTGCGGGGTTGAGGAACTTGCATCTTGATGAGAGCAGCCAGATGGATGAAAGTGGATATTACAGCCCGGGTAAAAATAACTATATTAACATTTAGTTTAATAAGAAACTAGTAGTTTTTCGATCAAAAAATTAAGAGGCAGCAATAATTCTATGTTTGATTGAAAATTTAACATTGATTTAAGATTGATAATCTGAACTCTATCATACACGCGTTGCGACTCCCAAGGGTTATTTGCAATGAAATGAAATGAAATGAAATGTCTTTATTTTGCATAGGCCTTCGGGGGCGCTTACAAATTGTCAGTTACATTTATATATATTTTTTTACACTACCACCGGATCGGAACACGACCTCAACTGAGAAGATCCGGCAAGAAACTCAGTGGGTTTGTCTTTTTTCTTTGTATATCTTTTTTTTTTATTTGCCATCTCGTTTTTACATGGGTAACAAAAGTTAGCTCCAGTATACAATAAATACTAATTAAAAGCTTGTGAAACTAAACAAAAAATATAATGCCAAAGACAATAATATTTTTCAGGGAGAAGACAGCAAGTGAATACTAGCGATCAGCAATTTGATAACTACGATGTGGGAGGTGTGGACGCTAGCAGTGAAACCACACCGGAGCCAGTTTGCAAGTGAGCGATTATTAGTTCATTTTAGAATATGTAAACCAGAAATACTAGATTTATTGAAAAGATAAATTACTAATGACGGTCACCGATATCACCACACTTATGAAACTACTCAAAGTTTGAAAATATAACTTATCAACGAAGGAGACCTTTAAGACAGGTTTAACCTAATGGTTAAACCTGTCTAAAAGGTCTCCTTCGTTGATAAGTTATATTATTAATTTTTGTTTTTTTAAACCTGTCTTAATAGACAGGTTTAAAAAAACAAAAATTAATAAGTTAACCGCAAGTAGATCACAACGTAAACATATTTTATGGTAAAATTTGACACAAAACAGCGCAACACTCGATATAGCCTTTTGAATTAGAGCGTCTGAATTAATAGCATTTAGTACAGTAGCACTGGGCACTCTTTTACGCTTACTATTATGCTCAACACTATTGTTGATTGAGTAGGAACTAGGGGGAACCATCGATCGCGGGGCCCTGAGCACGTGCCCAGTGGAGAACAGGAGCCTGGCTGTACGTGTCTAAATGTACGCGTCACGTATTACAGCACGTCGTGCACGTGGTGCGGCCGACGTGTGCGCGCGGCGGCGCTGGAGGCGCACTACTGGCGGCGCTGCGTGCTGCTCGCGCGCTGCCCGCACTGCCGTCTCGCGCTCGAGGCGAGGGCGCTGCACGCGCATCTGCTGGGTAACGTACTTTATAAGTATTTATTGTTTATCTTAGTATCGACCGCAAGTATTTAGCACTTACGGATCACGTGGTGCCGTCGGCACGTGCGCGCGGCGCCCTTGGAGGCGCACTACTGGCGGCGTTGCGTGCTGCCCGCACTGCCGCCTCGCGCTCGAGGCGAGGGCGCTGCACGCGCATTTGCTGGGTACGCACTTTGTAACTAGATACCGACTGAAACAGTTTAGGACTTTGGGAACTACGTAATTAGTGAGCGGAGGGATTCAGCTGAAGCTGAAACGGAAGCTTCGGCTTTTGGCCAAAACCCAAACTATTTAGAACTTACGTATCACGTGGTGCAGCCGACGCATCCTGTTCGCGCGCTGCCTGCACTAACGCCTAGCGTTGGAGGCGAGGGCGCTGCACATGCATCTACTGAGTTACCTACTGTGTAACTAGTGCACCAACGAATATTAACGGCGCTGTGTGCTGCTTACACGCTGCCGACACTGCCGGCTCGCGCGAGCGGTGAAGACGCTGCACGCGCACCTGCTGGGTAACGCACTTTCTAACTAATGAACGACCGGATTAAGGCAAAGCTGAAACCGAAACTTCGGCTTTTGTGTTAGTGTCAGGCATTGAGAAATGCATACAATTCCTCGAAACTTACAGATTTACAGACATACTTAGGAATTGTGCAAACTTTACCTCCAAAATTTAAACGGATATAGGTATAAAATAACATAATACAATTAATCTTTTAAATGTCATGAACAACGCTTAAAGTTATTTTTATTAATTATGACATTCGAAGACTTTCCTGCTTACATTCTTCTCTTTCCGTCCTCATTACTGTTATATAAATTATTAAATGATTGCGAATTTTATTATTTTGAATTGAAGTATAAACTGCAAATCCATCCAGTTATGTCCTATTTATATAAAAAACATGCGTGCGTACAAAGTACACATGTCAGAAGTGAAACTTCTTTGGCGAACTAATTTATAAATCTTGTTTATATTTATACAAATCTAAAACTTTAAATTTCCAAGATTAAGAGGAAGGGAAAAAGGCGTGATACGACGTTCGCTCTGTCTCACTTTTTCTCTCAATCTTTCTCACTCGCTTGCTCCCTACTCTCACTCCACGGCTAGTTGCTCATGCTACGTTCGCCCTGTCTTACTCTCTCTCAATCGGTCTCGATCACTCTCTCTCTCTCTGTTTCATCTGTAAAAAATTTACCCACATGCGCCTTAAGAAGTTTCACTTCAATAGGTAATTATTTTATTCTACTTACAGAAGAATGTTCACTGAGCGAGGGTCTGTGGAAACCGTGTCATAAATGCGGTGCTGCTCTTCGCACAGACGACAGCGAGTACCATGTTAATTGTATACGTAAGTACATATATTCATTTTATTTTATATTTTTTTTATCTGACTGAAGTAGCAAACTAGCATGCCGTCCACTTGATGGTAAGTGGTCGCTGCCGCCCATGGACATCTGTAATCTCTCAACTTCATACAGAACATAGGTTTCATCTGAAATCAATTACAGATGCGTCGATACTCCCGAGGACTATGATGGTCGCCTCGTGTGGAAGTGTGCCACCAACCACACACATTAAGAAAAAAAATAGTTTTGCTATAAAACTTAAATATGAATTTTCCATTTACCACAAAAAGAAATTAAAAAACTCAATTCAAGAATACCATAAGTGGTAATAGTCACTTACCATCGGGTTACGGGTAGACTGAGTAAATTTCATCGTATTGTTCTTCTTATTATATATTTTTTCTTCGCATCAAACCGTAGCATGAGTACAGTCACGAACAAATTTCTTTATTTAAAAAATAAAATAATAATATATAATTTCCCAATAACATTTAAACTCTACCACAACCAACATGAATCTCAAAGACAAAAGTCATACATTAATAATATTCAGTATTATTGTTAATTAACAAACACATATTTTAAATTTTCAGCACTAGGCCTAGATGAGTGGAAATGTCCGTATTGCCTGACTAACGTGCTGGCGCGGGACTTGCCGTGGCAGAGGCATCTGATGCAGTGTCCGCGGAATCCACGACTGCAATTAAATTGAGATATTAAACTTTGTAACACGCATTCTGTGATTAATGAGATAACTGAATTTCTTCAAACTAAAATCTGCAGAAACAAGTAGGTAAAGATAATTTTGCCAATATGATATATTTATGTTTAAAAGGATTTAATTTATGGTTTGCAAAATTATTACTTCTCACATTATGTACCTAAGTTGTAAGTACATACGAATCATCATACACGGTCATTGCTTATTATTTTTTGATTCAGTTATTTTTTAACTTAAACTTATGTATTGTTATTTGACTCCCAATTTTCCCGAAAATACTTATTCAATTTGTCTGACCGTTTATGAATATACCTACAAACCGTATGAATACCTTCATAAACATAATCTAAAAGAATGCGTGTTACGGACAATATTTTTTTTGGAATTGTCTTATTAGTTATTACATAATCTAGTTAATGTTGTTGAGTTTTTGTTCTTTACGATTACTGTTCTTGTATACTATACGTAACATGTACGTAGATTACTCGTCATATTTCTTAGGAATCAGGCTTTTCATCGAAATTAAAACCATGATTTATTTTGCCCTTTTAGCAGAACGCAAGACATGTTTTTAATGTTGATTATAGTTTATTTAATTCTTTTTACATTCTACTATGTATTATGTATTTGAAAATGTTACGTGTGTATTGGTTATCGTATATGTATTTGAAAATGTTACGTGTGTATTGGTTATCTGGAACGTAATTACATTTCTTTAATATTTTTGTTGTAGGTACAATTAATTATTGGGATTAAATAAATAAGTGGCGCACGGGTCCGCAACAATTGTATCGTAAGTTTGGATATACAAAAATTATATGTAGTATCGCGTTTTATTTTTGGACATTTTGTTCAAAAATTAAATAACTTGTTCGGATATAGTATTAGTAGCTATTGTAGTTATTTTACTAATAACTTGTTCGTATACATTATGATTAACTATGTTTAATGACTCGTGCGCGTGGGTAGACAGTAGACATTCTTGTTTGTTGGTTGAATGTTTGTATAAAAGAATACAAAATAAATAGGAAATAGTATAAATAAAGGTACTTACTACCAATAACTTATTCTTATTACTAATAACTATTACGTCTAAAATATATCTGTCCTTTTACTATTGAAATTATTTGTATTTTAAGATAAATTTCATTATATATTTAATTTAATATACACGGCATATATTTGAAAACAAAGAAACAAAACCAATTTTAACTTTAATATTGTTGACATTACCAACAAACAAGTTGTCAAAACCAATCAACTACAGTTGGAATCAAAAATATTTTAATCAAACCAAACAATAATAATGAACTAAAAATTATAATTATAACTATGGATTATTTTTAATTTTAAGTCTTTTGTAAACTAATAATTTATGATATTCTCAGTCAATTTTGGAAATTTCTTCGTCTGATTGATAAGGAAAGCACAGCTTTTAGTCCATCCTTACCGTCCAGAGCTGTTAATTCCGTCTTAGGCTACGCTCACGACTTATAATTTAAGACTAATGCTTTTATTTACCATTATTTTAGTATGAATAGTTATAATTTTGTTACAGTTTTTGTTATATTAATTTTACACGTTTAGTTTATAAATAATTTAGTGAGTATGTGAAATTAATTTATTAAATGGTTTCAATTGGTCAGAATGATGTAGCGAAATAGCAATATTATAATTTTCAAATTGTAAAATCTAGTCATACATAGAGTTTAGAATAAATTTTACAGTGTATAGAAATATTTTGAATTATTAAGCCTACTTAGAAGTTACTATTTGAACTTCTTAGTTATATTTTCAGTTATTCACAATACTAAAGTTTTGATTTGTTTTAAACGAAGATTAATTAAGTAGCTTAGTTAAATGGATTTTATCTCTTTGTATTAGTAGTAGTATTTATTAGATTTTTAGAGAAGTTACTTTTAGCATTTAAGTAGAGTAATACAAGTAGGAGTGGATTAAAATTTTAGCATATTTTTGAAACATGAATTTGGATTTAATTAACGTACGTAAATAATTTGATCTAATCTAAAAGCACTGCTTTTTATTCACTAGAAATGTTTCTTTATTTAATGAGTAAATAAAATAATAATTTAAAAAAAATAAGCATTTATTGCCTATAATCACCTTGTTACCAATCTGAGATTAAATATAAACAATTCTAAGTAGAAAGGAGAAATATATAATCCAAGTAACATATTATTTTCATAAATGTAACTGATATGTATATCTATATAGTTTTAATAACTGGTTACTGTCCTACCTTAAAGATAACTGTATAGAAGAAATAATTAACTTTCTCACTCACTTTTGTAAATATATTTTCTGATTGACTCAAATTATTGAGGATATCACTTCCTATAACCTTTTATAGTCAATGCATACCAATTAGTTATTATATAATCGTATCTGCTGTCATTGGAAATAGTTTAAGCTTAGCATAACCTAATATTAAGTGAAACCACATCACCCCTGTGATATCGGGCCGAGGCATTGCGTTAAATCTGGTATATGAGTGAGGTTATTCAGTTGTCGGGTAGTTGTAAGTTATTTCATAGGTATTATAGGAATTTAATATAAGCTGTAGACAAATAAAACTTTAGCTACAGAGGCCCGTTTGTGTCTACTGACAGAGGCGAAGAGCTATAAATGACGTTTAGAATAACACGATTACTTAATCATTAACATTATATTCTTGGAGTTGCTTATGATATCCTTTGAATCGAAATATTTGTAATATTTTCCCAGATTGCTATGAATGTGTTTATCTTTACTATTATATTGATTAAGACCAAATGACTAAGATTTAAGAACGAAAATTAAGTTACTTTTAAATTTCATTATCAAAGAGATTCTTTAGTTTAGTATATTTAAAGATTTTGCTTGTTCGTTTTTAAGAATGTTAAAGATAATTGTTTATCTAAAGAGGTGCACTTAGTATTCACATAAATAAACTTATACTGATTAAAATAATTAGTGAAAATATTATGTATACTGAATATTTAAATAGGACCGCATCTTTAAAATAGGATTAATAAATGTTTAATACTAATAATATTTCTATAATACATCTTATATTGAAAAAAGGTCTCTAAGATTAACTTTAAACATTAGAAAATAATCACGCTTAGTTTAATAATTAATAATTTTATCTGCAGAACAAATTGTACTACGCCGAAGTTATAAGTGAGTAACAAATAGATACGTCGTGTGTATTCATTGCCTTAGTCTACCAATTCACACTGTCTACTAATTTATACTTAGACTATGGGCTAAAACTCTCTCATTCTGAGAGAAGACCCTTGCCCAGCAGTGAGAAAATAATGAATTGACAACATGCATAGACATCCAATAAAAATCCAAGTTACAAAGCAAATTAGAAGGTAATAGGGCATTGGGTTACTCACACATCTTTTATAAGATTTGCTTTGATATCTCTTATGCTTAACAAACTTTATTTAAAAGCGAATGCCTTTGAATCCGAATATTTGAGTTCACAGGCTTACAGTAATGTAACGTTTAATTAGAGCATATAAAAGCACTATGATGAAGTCCATTTAACTAAGGAATATAATTAACTCTGAACCTACATATTGATATTTTTATTATATCCAATAAGCCGTAATTTAAATAATTGTTATATTACTGGATTTATATGTATATACCTAGATAATTTTACCCGTTTGACCAATACGTATATTTTTATATTTTTACCTAAATAATGAAGTTTACTTGTAATAATAACTATATTATAATAATTCGTGGGCACATGTTTATTAAAAAATATTTAACCCATCCAAGAGTTTTAAACTTGTAAAACTGGTATTATTTTCTACTCGACTGTACTTTTGACATTACACTGTAAAATTTATTTTATCTGTGGTAATTGAAATTAGTCTGTCACTAATTAATTAACGCTACTTTTTTAACCTTCATTTCATAAAATTGGCTCAAATTTCGTAAAGTATGTAAGGAAAAAGTATTATAGTAAATATTTGGACTGATTGTAAGATGGAAAAACGCATAAACGTTTTGATATTTTTTATGTATTCAAGTCAAACTATATGATCGCTGGACTATCATAATAATTCTGCTTTTGTATATCTCGATCACAGATAAAAAAATCGACAAGTAAATAGCAAAGCAAGTATTAATTGGAAAATCATCCTTAAAGCCAATTTTAGTATTATCAATATTGATATCGAGTTTATTATCGGTCGATACTGTTTTACTGAATCGATAACACTTAATTACTTACTATTTGCTCGTAAAATTGAAAAGCTAACCAGCGTTCATAAAATTTGACATAATTAATCTATACTTATTTATGTACCTATAATACCTAATTACCTATAGTTAATTTATCATATAAAATAATAGTGTTAAAAACAAATGTTCTGTTCTGCTGCATTTCTGTTTGTGAGAATTTTTATTGTTATTATGTGTTAAATAATATTATTATTGCGACACAATCAAACTATGTTATATTATTTGTAGTGTTTGTTATTTTAAAATTTGAAGTCGCTAAATTACTAATGACTTTAACAGTTTGTTTTTTTTAAGAATATTGCAGATTAGTAATAGTGGTATAATTTATTTTCAGCTGTTGGAGTCACTTTAAGACCCTTTCCAGTGATGGTATGTTTTACCATAATATTTGTTGAACTTTTACCTAAATACTTCGTGTTTCCCAAAGATGATAACACTTCGTTGCGGGCGTTGTATTCCAAAAGAGCGGAAGAATCTTGAAACTTTGAGAATCTTTGTTATATTTTTTTTATTATTCATAGGCTAAAGGGGCTATGGGAGGACTGCTGAACCTCGAAATGAAAAAATAAGCGTCTTATTTCGGATTTCTACCGTAAAAATTGGCCAAAGGGAGAAGCTACTTCAACCGCTGTCTATATGTCACTTGCCCCTCCCTTTTTTCTTTAGGGGGAAACTTTCAAAGGTCCGGTTTCTTGTCAACGGTCAACCTTTGAAAGTTTCCCCCTAAAGTGAATGCAGATTTTGATCGTCTACCGAACCCTCCGGTAGCTCTATCGGTGTTGCGAGGAAGATCCATCGGGCTCCACCCAGGTGAACAGCTGGGCCCATCATACCATCTAGTCTTTACGATGGTATGCGGTCACACACACCGCGATCCTTGTCGGAGTCGCTTGATTGAACGATTCGAACTTCCACTCTTGCCGCCCGCAATTCTGGAAACCCTCTTATAGTCGTCTCTTGCCAGAAGCAGGGAATACCGTATCTCTATTCTAATCTCCGAACTATAGACGACCTGCACCTCCCTAAATCAACGGCTGATAACGTGATTTATATTACTTATAGGGTGTAAAGAGTTGTGCCTATGTAGCTAATATGTACTTCCCCATTATAGGGCTATGTAGCACATCGAGATGTGGCAACACTTATACAGGTAAAGAGCCCAAATATACAAAGCATTTTGGAGATAATCCTTCTTTCCATTATCCCCATCCTTTACTCTTTTTGTGAAATAAATTTCATACAGAAGTAACAAGCCAGCATTTTGAATAAAGAACTCTTATCAAATTTAAACTTTTCCTTGCTCCTTCTCCTTTTTGAGAATAAAACAATAATAGAACTCCCGTACGCGTGGCGAATTGAAAAACAATTTTTCAAATTGAAAACTGAATTAAATTGTATTTGTTTGTGAAAAATGATCATAGCTATTTTAATACGGGTATGTTTTAAAGCACTCGTTTGATTTTGGTCCTAAATTTAAGGTAAGAAGGATTGTTATCGCCCGGTCTTCGGGTGAAGTGGAGTGAATAAAGGGTTTCTTAATTTATTCGTAGTTTTATTTTAACAGAATTATTGAACTGTAGTATTTATTATATTTTCATGAAGGTAGATTTTACGTTGAAAATAAATCTGAAGGTATTCCTAAAAATTAACAAAAAATGAGGGTCGATCACAAACCATCGACAACACATAAATATCAATAATGATCTTTTAAAATATAATTTCAAAATTAAATCATTTTAGTGTTTTTAATTTTTCCTATTTAGCTACGAAAGTAATTACAGTAATTAAAAATTTAAAAATATTTAATAAAGTTCAGAACATTATGGAACATATTGGAGCGATTGCATTATTTGGTCACGTGACAATACTATCCATTCATAAATTTTGTAAACGTGTTAGAAAGAGACAGAAACATTGAAATCTCTTTCATATTTATGCTATCCTGGTACATTGCGACTGTTGTTTTACGTTTCTATTTACAAATTTGACGTTTGTAAACAGAATCTTTGTGCGTTTACCTCCCATTGAAATATGCTAGCCTGGTACTTTAAAAAGGTTATCGACAATTTCTACCGAGTTTCAATGACGTAAAAATGATGCTTTTATTAGAATGAATTTCAAAAATACTTTTTAACATGTCGTTATCATGTGATTTGTTTTTAGCATTACATTTTTTTCATCATAAGTATTTTTTTTGTTTTTAAATGATTTTTGAGAAATATGCACTGAAACTCATCTTCGGTACATTCGTAATAAAAAACGTTACATTCAGAAAGGAATAAACATAAAAAACCAAAGATAGTCAAATATAAAACTATATTTCTTAGTTTAAAGTTTAAATACAATTATTCCCCAGGAATATTATGTAGTAACATTATTTTCTTCCTTCTTTTCACTACCGTCCGCGCTGTTGAGGTCAATTTCGCTTATCAATTGCGTGGTCTCCTGTCCCTCGGAAGTCTTTGTGTCATCTTCCGGCGATTTTTGTTCATCGTCAGGCGATTTTGACTCTTCTGGCGACTTTGCGTCATTACCATCCTTCTTATACTTGTTTTTATCTGAAATTTAAAGAATATTAATGAATGAATGCACAAAGAAAATATTAGTAATCAATAGTATTTGGTGTGCAGCAAGTTAATACTGCCAGTGTTCGGAATTACAGGGTAGTTTTAGGTGGTTCATTTTATTTTTGAAAATAATGTAAGATTTTTTTTTTATATAGAGATAAGACGGTATTGATGTAATGATTGGTATTTAATCATTCGCGAATATTCAGTTTTTTTTAATTTGAGGCCAAAATGGGCGCCAACAGGTTGATTTTCAGGGAGGTATCTGCATATACACCAGGGTTGCCAGACTTTTGGCGGGATGTCCCGATTTTTTAAACAAAATCAAATGTCCCTCGCGGGACTGGTTCAGTCCCGCTATTTGGGAAGGGCTGCACTTTTGCAAAAAAAAAAGGTCGCCAATTGCAAATATAACTGCTGCAGTTTGTCGACCGATAAAATGGTGGCCAAATCTATACCAATTTCAGCCGATTTGCAGTTCATGTCCACCAAAAAAAAAGGTCTCCAATCTTTCGGCCCCTTACGATTTTTTCCTGTGTGTCTATGAAGGTCGAGGCCCTTTGTACCACGAGAGCTACTGACCCGTTTTGACCATAGAATCCCGCTTTTTTCAGTCAAGTAAACTGGCTTTATTACACTTTCAATATTACTGTTTTGATGCAAAATTCCAAAAAGCATAGAATTACAAATTACAAAAACCAAAAAAGTTAATGATTCGTTTCTAAATAATTAGATTTTTTATTTTAACTATTAATACTATTATTTAAAGGCGAAAGTATGTGAGTGTGTATGTTTGTTACTCCTTCACGTCTAAACGGCTGGAGCAATTTCATAAAATTTTGTAGGAAGTCAGCTGGCACTCTGGATTAACGTATAGGCAACTTTTTACAGTAGGAAAATATCTTATTCTCACGGGACAATCGATACATCGATTTTTTAACGCGGGCAAAGCTGCGGGGTTGAGCTAGTATACCATATTTGCTGAAGTCTGCCCCCAGCATCCGCAGATAGTGCACGGTGTCGTTGGTGGACGTGTACGCGCGGAGCGAGTGTACTCCGCGCCAGCCCACCAGAACTAGGGACAGGTTCGCCTCCAGGTCGGAGAACTCCAGCACGCAGCTACCCGTTGCTGGAAATTGTATTTACTGACTTATATTTGTGAACTTACGATGAAAGCGCTATGCGATAATTGGACGTATTTTTACAAAAAGGAACCAACGAGTTTTTCCTTCTATATTATTAAAAATGTTGATGGTTTTCAATAATATCATATTTGTATACATAGACTAATTCGCACTTGGCCAGCGCGGTGGACTACGGCCTAAACTCTCTCATTCTGACAGAAGACCCGTGCCCAGCAGTGGGACAATAATGGGTTGACGAGAAGAGATACATAGACCAAATCATTTTGTGCAACATTGTAAATTCATTTTATTAAAAGTGACCTAAAATTATACAGTATACAAAATTTTAATAAAAATGGCTTTTTCTTAAAACTGTCGTCGTGTGGGTTGATTCTGTTATACACGTATATAGGAAAACAGGTGTTAATGACACATAAAACAGCTCGATAAGTATTATGTAAACTACATGTATTAAGGGTTTTTCATTAATAGATTGAAGCATAACGACCACCTTTTTTATCTGATTGAAGTAACAAACGAGCATGCAGTCCACCTGATGGTAAGTGGTCACTGCCGCCCATGGACATCGTTGAGCAACATCAAATAGAACATGGGTTCCATCTGAAGTCAATCACAGATGCGTTGCTACTCCCGAGGACTATGACGGTCGCCTCATGTGAAAGTGTGCCGGCAACCACACCCTTGCATCTCACGCAAGAAATGCTTTATGGTAGAAATAGGTGTGGCGGTGGTACTTCCCCAGTTGAACTACACTGGTTCTACCATTGAAAAATTGCGAATTGGTGTACATATAACTCACCTAGGTCCTTAACCATGTTTTGTGTGTGTTCAGTGAACACGCTGATGTCCGGCGGGTTGCTCGGCTGGTCGTTCTGCAACACGGTTATCAGGTCGTCCCGCAGTATGGGAACTCGGCGTTTGAGCCCGATAAACTGGTATATACTCGGCAGGCCTTCCTGGGATAACCTGGTGGAATTAAAGAATTAATAGCCGGAATTAAGTTCTTTTTTGTCATGGTATATATCTTTTTTTTTCGAGGGGGAAACCTTCAAAAGGTACCCGACGCCGTGGGAGCGACGCAGGGTTATGTGGGATTTTTACCGCACTAAAACCCCCCTGGTGGCCGTCCTCGGCGCTATAAAGAGGACTCCGGGAACTCGGTCCGACCGCAACCGGAATCCTCTGAGCGCGTTGCCCCATCGGGCACCTCCCAGATGGGCGGCTGGGCCCACCGACCCGTCTAGTCTTTACGACGGTATGCGACCACATATACCGCCGTCCTTCTCGGGATCGCCTGACGAACGGTTCGAGCTCCCACTCTAGCCGCCAGCAACCCCGGAAGCCCCTTTTAGTCGCCTCTTACGACAGGCAGGGGATGCCGTAGTCCTATTCTGATCCCGGAACTACAGGGACGGTCATGGTATATTTTTAACCGTAAGGTAGCCAAGCTGGAGCTTCCTTGATAGTAAATGGCCCCTGCAGTCCATGGGCCTCTGTAATCCATCTCTGATGCTGTTACTTGAGGTTGATCACAGATGCGTTGCCTGAGAACCAAGTTATAACGCTGTAGATAAGTATGTGTTACCACAAATACTTTGAAGGTGGTAGAACCAGTGTAGGGTGTGGTTGCCGGCACACTTTTATATGAGGCGACCATTATAGACCGCGGGACTGGCAACGCATCTGTCATTGACTTCAGATACAACCCATGTTCTATATGAAGTTGATCACAGATATCCATGGGCGGCAGTGACCACTTCGCACCAGGTGGACTGCATGCTCGTTTGCTACTTCAAACATATAAAAAAAAACAGTTAAATTAGCATCACCCATACAAATTTTCATGTAAATCGGACCAGGGCTTCTTGAGTGATTGAGTAACAAACTGACACACGGTTCATTTTTATATATTAATGAAATGAAATGTCTTTATTTTGTATAGGCCTACGGGGGCACTTACAAATTGTCAGTTACATTTTTTTCTTACACTACCACCGGATCGGAATACGACCTCAACTGAGAAGATCCGGCAAGAAACTCAGCGGGTTTGTCTTTTTTCTTATTTATATCCATTTTTTTATATAATTACAATAATCATTAGTACAGAAAAGATAAAATACTGACCTAAACGGACACGTCATATTCTTATTATCGCATCTCACGAACGTCTTCACACCTGTATTAATAATCTTGAGATGTGCCTCATTCCTCTGCACCACATCTTTCACAGCCGGCGACACGAAGTATATATTCTTCTTTTTACCAACATGACACCTCGTTAAGAGGCAAGTGGGGTCGAAATCTTCTTTCAGATCGTAATACTCTTTTATAGACGGAAAGACGTCTTCTTGGTCGCCAGAGAAGAATACATAAGGATCCTCTTTATAGCCCATTCTTCTGCGCTTCTGCGGCGGCTCCTTCTTTTCTTCCTTCTTCTCTTCTGTGCTGTTTTCTAGACGTTCCTCGCTCTGTTTCTCGAAGGGGAACACGCCGGTCTTCTCGAAGACTGCCACGAAGAAACCGCCCGTGTCTTGGTGGTGTGGCAAGATTCTTATGCTGGAAATTTTAATTCGGTATATTAGGATTATAGCGTGCTATAAAAATATATTAATTACAGACTTTGTATAGTGTGCAACGTTCTATTTAGATTTCGAATTTATACAAAAAACGTTAACTAAAAGGATTCGTTCATAAACTTTCATTACGTTAAAATTCCTCCATTATTAATTTCTAAGATTACCTTACAAATAGATGTACAGATTGTATTTTTTTTACATCCAAGATTGTCAAGGTTTGAAATAAAAAACCTCTTTTGAAATTAGATAAGCAATATCTCAAAATAGCGCGCATACAAGCATTTAAAATTAGGGAACTTTTTATAAATTTCTTTGTCGTTATTACATCAACAATGGTTGATAAAGTAATGACGCTACTTTAGGATCTTATTTCGTTACCTCTTTTGTTGAGTTACCAGTACCCTTAACACGCATTTCTTTTCCTTTAATTTTTCGCCCATCTATATATTAATACATACAGCAAAAACTTGTGACGGGATTTTAAGATACTTGCCGCAGACGAAGGAGTATGAATTTACGCACGGTTATAGTTGATGTAGAGAAGGATTGCACAATGCTAATATTTTTTTCAAATGATGCATAAAACATACATAAAATCAACCAAAAACACATTACACACACTACCTTGCATTTGACACAAACACACACAATAAACGAAATATCTTACAACATTAAATTTCTTACTATGAAATCACATAACGTCAAAAATGTCAGATGTCTTTGTCAAAATACCCGCTCTCCCTTTTAAATGCAGCTGATTGATTGAAAATAACTTGAAAATCATTACAATTTATTTAAATTGGAGAAATATTGGTGCTAATTTGGACAATATGAAGTTTAGTTTTTTAATTTATTATACGGTCGCATTTTGACCATTGCAACTAGTAATTGTAAAGTACTTACACTGTAAGTTAAGGCCGGAAACAAAAACGTAAACGCGCAACGATCATCGCAATATATTTTACGTAAAACGTAAACGTGATTATTTTCAAGAAACGTAATAAAGTCGTACTAAGAGTTTTTTTTTCTTTTTCTTTCTTTTTTTTCTTCATCCTATTAATGTCCCAGTGCTGGGCACGGATCTTCTCTTAGTTTGAGAGAGTTTAGGCCATAGCCCACCGCGCTGGCAAAGTGCGAATTGGTGGACTTCACACACCTTCGAGAACTTTTTTAAAAAAACTTTCGGGTTTGTAGGTTTCCTCACGATGTTTTCCTTAACCAAAAAGCAGTGACTAATTTCTAATACCCACATAATTTTAGAAAAATCAGTGGTGCGTGCCTGGGTTTGAACCTCGGACCTCCCGATCGAGAGGGCGAGTTTCAACCATTAGACTATCACTGCCCCGGCTTCTAAGAGTTAGTCAGTCTAATATAATTTAATGCGCTAAGAGTAATGATACTAACCACTTGTCCAAATGATACTTGTCTACGTCTTCCGGCTTCGGCGGGAACATCTGTGGTCGCACCACCGTCTGCCACTTCTCTGGAACGTCCTCGTATTTATCGTAGAACACCAAGTCCTTGGATGCCGGCCGCCAATATGTCATGCCTGGAAATAGATAAATAATGTAATAAATAATAAATATCACTACGTGTTTGTGACTCAGCGGACACAATGAAAATACCTTTTGGTATTTAACAACTTTATTACTTAATTGAATTAATTTTACAGAGCGAAACTTGACACGTCTGATTAGAAAAATGTTGGATCGAATAAAAAATTTTTGACAAAAAAATATCCACCGACTTCCATGCCACAAAAAAGTTAAAAATAATTTAAATATATTTTAGTTTAAAACATACTCAGTACTTAGGACATAGTTCTGAAGTCGGTGCTCATATAGGACATAGTTACCGTCGTCCAGCGAAATATGTCGAGCACCGACTTTTTTGTGGCATGGAAGTCGGTGGATATTTTTTTGTCAAAAATTTTTTATTTCATGCTTTTTAGTGACGATATTCATCTATTTGTATTAAAATAAAATCGCTAAGTTTGCTTTGTGCATACACATATGCAAACATTAAATAAACATCAACATAAAATAACAAATTAAACATAAGCTTAGACACAACATACAACACTATCAATTCATACGAACTGAACGCACCCGCTCGCAGGGCGCTGCCGCGCCCTGCTCGCTTAGTTTTTATGTTTTCTTTTATGTTCCAACCTAACCTAACCCACAATACATTTAAATTTAAAGCTAAATCTTAGTCATAATAATAATAATAATAATAATAATAATAATAATAAAGCTTTATTGATTAAATTCCATACAAAAATTATAACATATACATGTCCGTCATACAAATTAGTAAAAAGTAATGTCAAACGAAATATTTATATTATATAATATTACAATTAATGTCTCTTTTTTTTTTTTTTTTTTTATGAACTAGTAATAAATATTAGTTAAAGTATTTAAAATTAATTTTTAATTTATTCCTTTATTTATTTATTTTTGTATGGACCCCCTTAGGGTAAAAGCCTCCTCCAAGTAGTTCCACTTTGCTCTATCACTAGCCGTAGTCATCCAGTCTCGACCCGCTGCAGTGACTATTTCGTCTGCCCATCTGGCATGAGGCCGGCCTCTCGCTCGGGTGCCATTCGGTCCGCGCCATTTCGTGACTCTTAAGGTCCATCGGTCGTCGTTATACCTGGCCACGTGTCCGGCCCATCTCCACTTTCTTTGCAACGAATATGTTAGGGCATCAGTTACATTTGTTTTCTCACGAATAACGTCATTTCTGACTTTGTCTTTTAATTTTATACCTAGGCAACTCCTCTCCATTCTTTTTTGAGTAGTCTGAATTTTGTTTCTAATCCTGAGATCAAACGTCCAAGTTTGACAACCATAAGTGAGACATGGTAGTATTTCTGAATCCATAACAATTTTTTTGACCGGTAATGGCAGGTGCGATTTAAAAATTTCTTTACGAGACCAGTACTTCCTCCAAGTAATAGCGATCCTTCTGTCTACTTCTTCCATAGTTCTATCTTTGCTGAAGGATATCTGTTTGCCTAGATATATATAATTTTGTACATAATGAATAGGGCAATTATTTACTAAAACGGGTTCTTTATGGTGATTAGTCATAACTTTTGTTTTTTCGAGATTCATTTCTAGTCCGACTTTTATACTCGCGCTATGTAAATCATTAATCATGTTATTTAATTGATGTGTATTTTCTGCAAATAGAATTATGTCGTCAGCGAACCTGAGGTGGCTTAAAAAGTTTCCATTTATGTAGATTCCTTGCTTAGACCACGGTAAGTATTTCATTATATGTTGAAGGACAGCTATGAATAGCTTTGGAGACACTGGATCGCCCTGCCTCAGGCCTCTCTCTATAATGATTTTAGAGCCCAGTCTATCCAATTTGATTTTACTTGAGCTATTGTTATAAATGTTTCTCAGAATATTTATATATTTCTTATTTACATTTTGTGATTCCAAAGCTTCCCAGATGCTGCTATGTGATAAAGAATCAAAAGCTTTTTTATAATCTATGAAAGCTACATATAAAGGTCTGCGAAATTCCAGGTATTTCTCTATCACTTGGTCGACTACGTGGATGTGATCTATTGTGCTATAACCACTTCTAAATCCTGCTTGTTCGATAGGTTGGATTGTATCAATGTCTGACGATATTCTTTCTAATAGGCAAGAGGCAAACAATTTATAAAGACAGGGCATGAGGCTTATTGGGCGATAGTTTCCAATGTCTTCCGGGTCGCCCTTTTTGTAGAGTAAGATGATTTCAGATTCTGTCCATGAATGTGGCACAACTTCTTCGTGTAAAATTTTGTTCCATAAGAGTTTGATAGGTGTCAGTAATAGAGTCCTTGCATATTTAATGCACTCGTTTGCTATCCTGTCTGGTCCTGTGCTCTTTTCCATTTTTAACTTCATTATTTGTCTTAGAATTTCAAGTTCTGTGAAGTCATTAACTGGGATTGTATCCTTACATTGATAATCAATAGCCGCTGGTTTGAGTGAATCTGGTTGGCTATACAGTTTTCTGTAGAAATCCGTAGCTATGTTTATGATCCCCATTCTTGATTTACATTTAACAGACCCAGACTGAAGACATGGTATCCATGTTTTTGAGTTATTTAGTACTTTATACCCTTTTCTCGCGGATCTAGATTTCTCAATATACATTTGTAGAGTATTAATTCTATAAGTATCATAGCAGCTTCTTATTTCTATATTCGCTGTTTTGTAAAGGTTTTTCAGTTTTTCTTTATCAATCTTGTTTAGTTTCGGCTTATTTTGTAGTTTATTTCTTTCCCTCATGAGCTGTAGTGCCTTTTCTGACAATATTGTATGTCTTCTTTCCCTTTTTGTATTTTTTAAACTTATCAATATAGAGTGTATGATTTTTTGGCAATATTCATTAACGTTGCAATATTTAAATGTATTTAAAAGTTCTGGTATATAATGGTTTAAATTATTAAGGTATGTATCCTTTTCTTTCGATGTTTTCAATGATGTTGTACTATTTGCGAAATTGCGTCTGCATTTTTTAACAGATTTAAGGTTAATTGTACCCCTTAATAACCTGTGGTCTGATCTAAAGAGGAACGAGGAAAGTACTTCATATCTAGAAAATAGCTGAGGTTTTGTAGTCATGATATAATCTATCTCATTTTTCGTATCCTTGTCTGGAGAGATCCACGTCCATCTTTTATTATCTTTTAGCTTGAACATATTATTGACTATTTTTAAATTGTATTGATATACATAGTGAATAAGTCTCTCTCCGCGAACGCTCCTTTTTCCGTAACCATATTTACCTAATACTGAGTGCTCATGTTGTTTAGGTTTTCCGAGCTGTGCATTGAAATCTCCCATACAGATGACGTACTTTGTGGAGACAGAGTCATGAGCCTTCGCTAGGTCCTCATAGAAATTATCTATTTCTTCTGCAGACGAGCTCTCAGTTGGCGCATACACCTGTATTATTGCAATGTTTAAATTATTTAATCCTAATTCTAGTATACAGACTCTATCTGATATGCCAGTGAATGTTTTAATATTTGTTTTATATTTCTTTTTTACTAGGAAGCCCACACCGTATAGGCCTTTAGTTTTTCCTAAGTAGTACATGATATAATCCTTGTCTTCGATAATATTCTCGCCTAAACGGCGGACTTCACTCAATCCTAGTATGTCGTGTTTAATGTTTTGAAGTGCTGCCTTTAGTTCGATGAGTTTTTCTTCTGAAGATAGTGATCTAGCGTTGAAAGTACATATTTTCAAATCATAATTCTTGTCTACACGTATTGTTCTTGGAGGGTTTTGGTCGAACTCTCCCGCGGGGACCGGCCGTACTGGGAGATATGGGGAGGGTAGAGGGTCCATCTGTGGTTGCTATACTGCATTGAATTGTGGCGCTCTTGTTTGTTTTTTGGAAGCATCCATGTAAGTTTCTGGAGAGTAGACACTTTTAGGTTTTTGTATGACATAATCTCTCATGTTGGTGGATTTATTTTTCTTTGATGGATGTTTATTGCCACGACGAACTGCTTCACTGCTAATATGAGATAATTCCGGTGATTCTGATAAGTTCCTCTTATTTAACTGGGCGCGAGAGGTATGTTTATCGTTCTTTAATACTATAAGTTTGTCATATTTGATGAAAGCTGTATTTCCTGCCTCCTTTTCTTCCTGTAATTGAGCTTGCAGCTCCTTACGTTTGATAAGGATTTCTCTCGGGTAATATTCCTTTAAGTAGTAGGGAGTATTATGCAAGCATTGCTTGGATTTTAGCATTTTAATTTTGAAGCCCATTGTATTAAGCGTTAATACAACTGGTCTGGCTGACTCGCCCTTTTTACCCAATCTCCGAACAGCTTCAATATAATTGTAATCGCAGGGAAATTTGAAATAAGTGGTTATTATGTCAATTACAATTGATTCCAAATCATGGTAAGATGTTTCTCTCTCCTCTACGCCGAATAATATTATGTTTTTGTGTGTAATGTGTCTTTGAAGGTTACTTATTATTATATTTTGTTCTTCTATTTTCTTTTCTAAATATTCGTTTCTCAATTCAAGGTTGATAAACTTCTCGTCAATTTTTTTATTTATTGTATTTATTATGTCCTGTTTTATTTCTGTCATTTGTTTGTTTATAGCTTGTTGCATGTTTATTAGGACGTCTTTCAAGTCTTCCATCTTCCAGGCTGGTAAAACAGCGACCTCTGTGAGTTACGTTTGAAATGATTTGGCTATTGAGTTTCCTTGATCACCGCTAAAAAACTTGGTTCATGACGTAGCAAATAGTTCCAGTGGATGTCCGTAAGATGGATTTAGATGATAAGCGATCCAGACATGCGTAAGCATTGATTAGCTAGTCAGCGCAACAAGATTCTGTTAGATGGCGCTAGTGTTTGCACAGCGGTAAAGCAGCGGGAGTATTGACTAAGTAGTTTTGTCAATCGGCACTAGATGGCGTAACGCAAGACCATTAATTAGCTATTTTGTAGTGAGATATTATATGATATTATATATTTTCGTGTTATGTCCGTAGATTTTCTTTTATTAAGCACTAGATATTTATTATATATTCAGTTTCTATGTTTCACCAATAAATCACGTAAACGAATTTTGCACTGATTAGGTCCAAGACTAAGTAGTTTTGATAAACGGCACTAGATGGTGTAACACAATACCGTTAAATTAGCATTTTTGTAATGAGTCATTATTTTATAATTTTGAGGTTATGTCTATAAAGTTCTTGGTGTATTAAGCACTAATTATTATTTATTCAGTTTCTATTTGTCACAATTACACCACGTAAAAGAGTTTTGCACTGATTTGGTCCTTTTTATGTTGTCTTTTAGTACAGCCAATGTCTTTTACCGGATCACATATTTTCACTATTTTTCACTATTTTTGCCGTTTGAAACTGTTTTCCATATATTGTCCAGAAGTATTTGTGAACTGTTTACAGAGTTAAACACTTTTTACTTTTCCGGAATGCAATTAAGTATTTTTAATATTAATTTAATTGCGAGTACAATGTCAACCGTGGCACAGTGGCGCCCCTCCTTAGTCATAACATGACAATACTCACGAGGCTTACTCTTGTGGTTTTGGCTTGAAGTACCCCTGCATCATCAGGGTTGAGGAGTTGAAGGTCAAATTTTTGTCCCATGAATTTGCTTATCAATTCCATTATATATTCGTAAACATCAAATGACCAACTTTTATAGTTCAGGCTAGCAGTACCCCTGCATCATCAGGATTGAAGAGTTGAAGGTCAAATTTTTCATAGTAAATACCTACTTAGTAATTTTATTCTATATTTTACTCAATTGGACTTCTGCAGCTAAGGTTCGGCAGACTATCACTAATTTTATTATTTTGCTCCAAAAAGTTTAAGATCCTATGATTAGAACCTTATCAAACTCTTATCAGACTACCCCTGAAGTACATCCTTTCTAATAAAAAAAGAATCATCAAAATCGGTTGGCGGGATATTGAGTTATTCATGCATTTATCGGGCACATTGAAAATGCAAATTTAAGACTTATGCGTTTTTCTTATAGATGCCCTTGTCAAAAAAATACTAAAAAAAAAATGGGACCCTATGACACGCACTACCTTTCAAATAAAAAAAAATCATCTAAATCGGTTCACCCAGTCCGGAGAAATGAGGTAACAAATATAAAAAAAAAAAAAAAAAAAAAAAAAAAAAATACAGACGAATTGATAACCTCCTCCTTTTTGGAAGTCGGTTAAAAAGAGAACAATGTAGGTAGGCAAAACGCCTAATTAGGGCCGGCGCACATATGACGGAGCGCAGCGCAGAGCATTTTTCACTGTCAAACTATTATCGTCATTGTCCCTTTAGAAATAATATCCAAAATTAAATACCAGCAATATATTTCTGAGGAGCATGGAAGCGACCACATGCGAAAGGTAGCGCGCAGGAGCGCGACCGCGCGCTACTCCGCGAGTACTAATTTGCGCGGATTTCGGCTAGTGTGTGATTCGGTTAGAAAATTTCGCGGGCATGCTCTGCGCTGCGCTCCGTCAGATGTGTGCCGGCCCTTAGAGATTTATATATTTTAAGGTGACGTCGAAATGTTGCGTTACTATTAAACTATTATCAGGCGCAAACACTACATAGTATAAAACATAGTCATCAAACGAGCAGACAATTCACCTGATGGTAAGGCACTCAGGCCTATGGATACCTGAAATCAACCCCAGTTAAGATAAGTGTTACATATTAGTCACATAAATACTTCCTCTGAGGACACTTCACTGCATAATATAAAACAAAGTCGCTTTCCGCTGTCTGTCCCTATGTATCCTTTGATCTTTAAAACTAAGCTACGGATTTTAATGCAGTTTTTATAATAGAGAGAACGTTTCAAGAGGAAGGTTTTTGTGTATAATACATGCATAATATAGGGGAGGAACAGCTATAGATAAATTCGCAAGGTTGTGAAGCAGAATTATATCACTATTCTATTCTAATGTGACCAATGTTATTATTTAAACATTCATGAATACGAATATTGTATTTTTTCAGATTGTGGTAAAGATGTCCGGGGGGCGGGAGGGGGGGGGGGGAGGATATAAATTTGAACTTTTTTTTCAAACCATTGCTATTAAATATTCGCAAATCATTCACACAATCTTACGAATGCGAATGCAAATGTACGTTACATCACTAATACACATATATATTATCTAAGATGGTACAAGCAGTTCTTTCGTTTCCATAGAAGGGTGTGGTTGGAACACTTTCACATGAGGCGACCATCATAGTCATCATCGTAGCAACGCATCTTTGATTGACTTCAGATGGAACCCACGTTCTGTATGAAGTTGATTACAGATGTCCATGGGCGGCAGTGGCCACTTACCATCAGGTGGACTGCATGCTCGTTTACTACTTCAATCTTATGTTTAAAAAAGGATAACATAACAGAGCACAATCAACTCATGATGAACGGAAGGCTGTTATGAGTGTGTGTTTGCAGTTCACCCTCTGAACAATACCAATCTCTAGTTATAAAGTACTTATAAATAACAGAACATTGTTGATAATTATTATTAATTATTATTTAACTACAGATCTCTTTATCTTCGTATTAAACTTATTATAGATTGGATTTAATTTACTTTGTAATCATCAAATCAATGTAATTGACTTTAAATATTTTTTCTTATTGACAAATCTTAAGTTATAATTATTTCTTATTTAATCAAAAAAATACACAATATTAAATGATTTTTTTTACTATTTAATATTGTGTATTTTTTTGATTTGTAATATATCTGAGTTAGTTAATGTAATTGGACTCGATGACCATTCTATTTAACAATAAACGAAATGAAATGTCTTTATTTTGTATAGGCCTATTGGGGCACTTACAAATAGTCAGTTACACATTTTTTTTACACTACCACCGGATCGGAACACAACTGAACTGAGAAGATCCGGCAACAAACTCAGCGGGTTTGTCTTTTTTGTTATGTTGTATTTTTTTCAATCATGTTTTTTTTACATTGTAATGGAAGTTAGTTCCAATATCTTGCAGTTACTAAAGATGAGGCCTGTTGGGCAAATACATAAATAAATAACTAAGTGAGTGAGTGAGTGAATGAGTGAGTAAGTAAACAAACAAACAAACAAATAAATAAATAAACAAACAAACAAACAAACAAACAAATAAAACTCACCCTTCTGAAACTTAAGTCCCGGCAGCATATCAGCCACGTCGACCAGCTTGACCGAGTCCCCGAACTGCGCGAGGAGACGATGTACCACGGCCTCGTTCTCCACGGGGTTGAAGGAGCACGTGGAGTACACCAGGCGGCCGCCCAGCGCGAGGAGCTCGCAGCCACGCCGGAGGATGCGGTACTGGACCCTGGGGGACGAAGTACTAACCTTGACTGCCTTATAAAAAAAAGCTTTTTTTTTGTTTTCGAGGAGGAAACCTTCAAAAGGTACCCGGCCCCGTGGGAGCGACGCAGGGTTATGTGGGATTTTTACCGCATTAACCCCCCCTCCGTATAATCCGTCGGAGCTATAAAGAGGCCTCCGGGACCTCCAAAGGTCTGCAGCCGGAATCCTCTAAGCGCGTTTCCCCATCGGGCTCCTCACAGATGGGCGGCTGGGCCCACCGCTCCGTCTAGTCTTTACGACGATATGCGACCACACATACCGCCGTCCTTCCCGGGATCACCTGGCTTGATGATTCAAGCTCTCATTCTAGCCGCCCGCAACCCCGGAAGCCCCTTTTAGTCGCCTCTTACGACAGGCAGGGGATACCGTAGCCCTATTCTGATCGCAGAACTACAGCGACGGCCTTATAAAAGCTATCATCTATTATCGGCTAAAACCAGAAACTTTTTTTGTGTTTCAGACCGGTTACGGCGAAAAAACCATTGACAAAAGTACTAGTCGTAGATTAGTCTGTCTATACTAGGGGCAAATTCGATCTGGTATAAATGTAAACAAACCATAAAAAATCCTATGTAGGGTTATCACCGACTTGCACGAGTTTGTACGCAAATGCATTTTATATTCAACCAAAGTATGCATTACATTTTCGCAGAGTAGAGTATTTAAGAAGAATTGATTAATTAATAACGACCAACTGCAAAATAATATGCTGCAGTCAAACAAAATTTATTTAGCATTATCGTCATTGTATAACTAACGATGTTACAACCTAAATTCCATGAAGGGTTTGCAACATATTATAAGTTACAGGTAAAAGTTAATAATAGGTAAAAGACGGTTGATAAAACAACAAAAAGTTGCATTCCCTTGCCTGTCAGTGGTTGCTAGGCAACGCTTTGTTATTATAAACATTTCATATTGAATTTGCCCCGAGTATAGTTCGTTTTTCTTTTTCGGTTACTGTATCACTAGACATACAATTCCCGATGAGTTAAATATTTAGGTATACTTGCGCTATCTATTACTGTTCTGTTGAATTACGTTGAATGAACATTTGATAGATGGCGTTGTCTACAATACAACTTCGAAGTAATATCGATAAATTAAATGTTGATGTTGTATTACTAATAATTCCGTCAAGGGCTACGAAACACTGATTTGCAAACTTAAATATAAAATAAATCCATGATAGCATATCTATATCTCTTAAGGTTAACTCACAATAATAATTTTTATGTTCCATATTTTAAGTATTTTAACTGAAAAAAATATGTTATTTTCGAGTCTGTTGTCTTTTGTTCAGTATTAATCCTCATGTAAATAAATGCATTCGTTAGCTTCGTAATTATAACAAAGATCAAAATTGTCTTTTACACTCTATGCATCAAATAAATACGTTTAAAGTTATTAGAGATATCAAATTATATAATTTCCTTCAAAGGGTACGATAATAAAATTCCATCAAGGGGCAAGATAGACTTGATTGAAAACTTATTTCAATAATAAAACATTAAAAAACATTGATTTTGAGTCGACAACATACATATATCTGTAAAACTCGGTATATCGCGACTTTTATTTAATTCCAAATTCCAACTATCGCCATATTAGCCATTTTGCCCTGATGTCATCCTGATCCTCAGTTTATTATGAAATAATACATACCTATAAATCGATAACAATTAATTATCATACAAATAAATGTGATATAAATTTGATTTAATTTACCCACAATATAGAATTACGAGGAATTACCGATGAGTTATATATTAGGTATACTTGCGCCATCTATCCACTACTATGTTGAATTACATTGAATGAGATAGGTGGCGTTATTTACAAAACAACTACGAAGTCTATCGATAAATTAAATGTTGATGTTGAATACTAATAATTCCGTGAAACACTGGATTGCAACCTTAAATATAAAATTAATCCGCGAAAGTATATCTCTATAACTTATGGTTAAGTCACAATAATTTTTTTATGTTCCTTAATTCAACTAAAATATTACGTTAATTTCGAGTGTGTTTTCTTCTGTTCGGTATTAATCCTTATATAAATAAATGCATTCGTTATCTTTTACACTATATGCATCAAATAAATACTTATAAAGATATTAGAGATTTAAAATAATAAAGATCGCGATGTCTCTCGGCAGGGATAGGTAACCGTCTCGCTCGCGCATGCTAATACAAGCCGGCCGCCGATGCGTGTGCATTATTAGAGTAATCTGACCACTTGATAGTGTCCAGTGTTGAGTAGGAGACGAATGTTAAATGAGTTTGTAAGAGTAGCGTCTTTTTGTACTAGACCAGTACAAACATTGCAGCATCACCCTGAGAACTTTTAAACATACTGCGGAAAAGTTAAAATCAATCTTTGTAATCGATGCGTTTTGGTTTAAATGTGGAGGAGGATTTGGTTTACAAGGTGCTTCTTGGTATTGTGTGACCACTAAGATTGTTAATTAAGAAGAGTTAAAGAAAGGCGGTTTACAATCTTCTAATTTTAAAATTCTAATTTTATTTGTCTAATTTTTAAAATATTTTTACATAACAATTATTGTCCTAACCACAAATACATACTTTAAATTCGTTTCTTCACTCTTTGTATGTCCGGGTAATCGCCGGCCGAGCGGCTAAACTCATTTGGATAGGACTTGCACTATAGAAAAGGTTGTGAAATAACATAATTTTATACTACTTTTTATCATATAATTTCAACGGGGTCGAGATTTGTGCGGGAAAAACTTTGCGATACACTCATTTTTACGCGGGCGAAGCCGCGGGTACAGCTAGTAGCTTATATTTTTACATTATTTAAACCTTAAAATTTAAATTATAAAAACAAAAAGGACTGCTTAATTTTTACCTCTTTCTCTCTCTCTTTTCTCCTTCCGTCCTCTTTCTCACTCCCCTCTCTCTCTCTCTCGGCTCTATTATAAAATTAGCGTTTTTATGTAGTGCCATTATTGATGCAGCAATATAATGAAATAATAAATACCCATGTAGATTGTTCCCGTTATTGGCGGACCACTTCATCCAGATGTCCGGGTTCTTCCTCATAGTCCCGTCTCCCGAGCACGGCACGTCGCACAGTATCCTGTCGAACTTCAGCGGTTTTGTTGATCCTGGGTTCTGGAATGAGGAATTTAATGTAATTTTATTGTACATGCCAGATTTTGAAGTTGGTAGAACCAGTGTAGTTCGACCGGGGAGGTACCACCGCCAAACCTATTTCTAACGTGAAGAATTCATTGTGTTTCGATGGAAGGGTGTGGTTGCCGGCATAGTCCTCGGGAGTAACAACACATCTGTGATTGACTTTAGATAGAACCTATGTTCTAAATGAAGTTGCTTACCGATGTCCATGGGCAGCGATGAACACTTACCATCAGGTGGACTGCATGCTCGTTTGCTACTTCATTATTAAAAAAAAAAAAACTTAATACAACAGATAAATAGAACAGCGGAGTCACCTTTTTTTTTTATCTTAAAATTATTTTTATACTTAAGTTTATCATTAACCATTACGCATTACGATTTTGATTCATTTAAGTAACAAGACTTACTAAAAAAGGGCTTTCAATAAAAGCGATGCAGTTTTAGATTTTGATCGGGTTTTTAGGGCTATTTCTTGAAATTTGCAGGCGCCTTAAAGTTATTATAATTACTGAAGAGCCGCGTAGCGCAGCGGTTACCATACCGGTCTGACGCTCCATGGGTCCGGGTTCGATTCCCGGCCACACAGGTATCTGAATGATGAGTTTAGATTCGTGTTCTGGGTCTGGGTGTTTGTGTATTCGTCTTGTGGGTACCACCCACGCAGGAGAAAATCCTAGTGTGAGGCTATGAGTGTAGAAAGCGTGTGTTTATTACTTAAAAATCGGGGGAAGCTTAAGCCTCTTGTCCCTCGGGACCCAAGTGCACCACCCACCTGGTCATCGGTGAGGAGCAGCGTGGGCAGGACGGCGGCGTCGTGGTTGGAGATGAGCACGCAGGGCGAGTTGAGCCGCTTGGCCTGGTGCACCAGCATGTAGCAGCGGCTGTTGGCCGCGTCGTTCGCCAGCACGAACCCTGGGTATACAAACATTTATTTATTTTAACCACTCGCGTGGCGGAGCGGTTACCGGTCTGATGCGCAATCCCGGGTTCGATTCCCGGCCAAACAAATATTTGAATGATGAGTTTAGATTCGTGTTCTGCGTTTGGGTGTTTGTGTATTCGTCTTGTGTGTGTGTGTGTGTCCATGGTACCCACGGCACAGAAAATCCTTCTATGGGGGCTATGAGTGTAGAAAGCGTGAAATTTTAGTTTGTTTTTTCGTCAACCCATTATTGTCCCACTGCTGGGCACGGGTCTCGGAATGAGAGAGTTTTAGGCCATAGTCCACCGCGCTGGCCAAGTGCGAATTGGTGAAATTTTATTTATTTTTATCTATTATCTATTAAATTATGTATACTAGTCACTCATAGCAACGGTCGAAATTAGACCGTAAATTAAAATAAAAAAACTAAACTTCATACTGTCCAAAGTAGCACCAATATTTCTCTAATTTAAAAAAATTGGTATAATTTTCAAGTTGTTTTGAAGGCACCGTTAAATGTAAAAGGAAGTTTATTAACTTAGCTGCATAAAAAGCAATAGCGGGTAATTTGACAAAGACATCTGACATTTTTGACTTTATGTGTTTTCATAGTCAGACATTGAATGTTCTATTTCGTTTATTATTTATGTGTTTGTGTCAAATGCAAGGTAGTGTGTGTAATGTGTTTTAATTAATTTTATGCATGTTTAATGCATTATATGAAAAAAATATTAGCATTGTGCAATCCTTCTTTACATCAACTATAACCGTGCGTAATTTCATACTCATCTGCTTACGGCAAGTATCTTAAAAAATGAATCATAACTTTTTGCTTCAAGTATTAATAAATAGAGATCACAAACTATACATTCGTAACAACTACATTGATAAACACGCTTTCTACACTCATAGCCCCACAGTAGGATTTTCTCCTGTGTCGTGGGTACCATGTACACACACAAGACGAATACACAAACACCCAGACCCAGAACAGGAATCTAAACTCATCATTCAGATACCTGTCTGGCCGGGAATCGAACCCGGGACCCGCGTCAGACCGGTATGGTAACCGTCAACTAAATAAACGCTTCGCTGTCCTGCTTGAGCGTACCTGTAGGCATCTTGTTCTCCTCAGCGTGCAGAAACTCTAACAGCTGAGCTGTTTTTGATCCTGGTGCCGCACACATGTCTAGAACCTGTTGAAAGATGAACAAGTACAGAATATAAATTCAAATCCCAAAAATCGACTAAAAATATCATGTTGCTGGTATTGTTTTTAGTTTGTATTAGTCCTCAGGAGTAGCGACGCATCTGTGATTGACTTCAGATAGAACCCCATGTTCTGTATGAAGTTATTAGTCCTCAGGAGTAGCGACGCATCTGTGATTGACTTCAGATAGAACCCCATGTTCTGTATGAAGTTGCTTACAGATGTCCATGGACGGCAGTAACAACATACCATCAGGTGCACTTCATGCTTGTTTGCTACTTCAATCTTATAAAAAAAGACTTTAAAAAAAGTGTTGTCTGACCCCTCCTCTTTTAGAATTATAAACTGCTTAGATATCAATTCAACTGCAATAAGTGAAAATATTTATATTTTTTTTACTTCCACCGACTAATCTAACACCCGTATTCACAAACATCACTATGAGGCCTCATAGTGTTTGCTAACGCATAGGGTGATTCAAACTATTTCATAGACAATATTTAAGCGAAATCCAACGCTATGCGTTTGTCAAAATCGATGCATAGGTAAAGTAGCTGTCGACTTATTTTATGGAACGCTTAGCAACATTTATTAGGGTTCCGTAACTAAAGGGTAAAACCGAAACCCTATTACTTAAGACGCCGCTGTCCGTCAGGCTGTGTGTCCTTCTGTCTATCCGGGCTGTATCTAACGAACTGTGATGAACCATAGAGAATTGAATTTTTTTACAGATGTTGAATTTCTGGTGCCGCTATAATAACAAATACTAAAGACAAAATAAAAATAAACTCAAAATTTCGCCTAATCAACTCAAATATTTCGACCTACCTCTGATAACATAGTCTATCTTCTAATAAGTTAAATAGTGATGATTTTGTGCTATGGAGATGACAAACGTAAATATTACATTATTTCAATAACCACACGCTTTGTGAAACTATTCAAAAATTTTATAAAATTTCGTTTTCTCAACAAAATGTTAACATTTCAATGGTTCTCTTTGACTTTCAACATACCATATGTTCATCGTAACACAGCAGATATACACACGTGGGTATCAATACGAATACGCCAAACAAATATATCATACAGAAAATAAAATGATTTTGACTTGTGACTGACATATTCAGAACCTATTATAAATTAGCCTTCGTCCCTGTAGTTCCGTGATCAGAATAGGGCTACGGTATCCCCTGCCTGTCGTAAGAGGCGACTAAAAGGGGCTAGAGTGGGAGTTTGAACCGTCCAGCCAGGCGATCCCGTGAAGGATGACGGTATGTGTGTTTGCATACCGCCGTAAAGACTAGATTGGGTGGTGGGCCCAGCCGCCCATCTGGAAGGGGCCCGATGGCGCAACACGCTCGGAGGATTTCGGCTGCGTTCGTTAGGAGGTCCCGGAGTCCTCTATATAACTCCAAGGACGGCCTCCTTTGTTATTGCGGTAAAAATCCCACAAAACCCTGCGTCGCTCCCACGGCGTCGGGTACCTTTTGAAGGTTTTCCCCTCGAAAACAAAAAAAAAATACCCTTAACAATTACTTTATTTAAAATTAAATACCTTATGATGCGGTTCAACTTTAAGCACCACTGGTGGTATCATAGAAACCGCCTCTTGTCTGGACACCCCGCCAGCTGCGGTTTCCGCCATCAGAAAGTTGTGGAGCTGGTATAGAGCCTCACTGCGACGGATGTCCATGCGAGAGAAACGGAGCTGCCACGCTAGACCACACGGATACCTGGAAATAGAAGTCTGGATTAATTATTTTATTTATTTCCATGGACATGGGTACACAAAATGTTCTACAGTAAAACGTTGTATAAATATACATATAAGTTCGCCAAGGTCCACCTGTCAATTTAAATTATATTATTGTACAATTATCATTATTATTATATAATCAGATAAATCATTAATATAATTTAATTATTGCAATATTTAATTTATAATAAAAGTACCTACTATGTCAATCAATGATATCTATGTCAAATTCAGATACCTTACATAATTCAGATAAATTACACACAATTCAATATCGTACAATGTCATATGAAATATATTAGGAATACTAACATCTGTTACGTGGCGTCAAAACATAACAATTACATATATCCTGAATAAAGAATTAGGAATATTGTTTTATTAGTAGAACAATAAGAAGTATTGGATTATTAATTGGTCAAATCATGGATACACAATGATACACATTGGGCGCGTTCCAGAAGACGCTCATAAAGCCCCAAACGTCCAAAACGTCATTCCAGAAGACGACCGCGGTCGTTGTGTCGCGGCGAATACGTCACTCATGACGTCATGACTTACGCCCACGCAAATCTCACGACGACCCATCTAATAAGGTGGGTCGAAGTGATCGTTCTACAAGAGATTATGTCAGTAACGCTCTAAAGCTAGTGGAACGGGAAAAACTGCAGTCGTGAGCGTGAACTTTGTGAACGTCTAATGGAAAACACTCATTGTGTATCCATGATTCGACCAATTAATGTGTGTTACACATACATAAACACACAAAAAATCTACTAGAATAGAAATCTAAATTCAGATATTTGTCTGGGCAGAAATTATTCTTTTAATGTAATGTTTAACAAGCCAATGTTACATCCTTTTTGCCACCAGAGGTGTCAACCCTTCAAAGACCTTGCCTAATTTATTTATTTATTCGGTTGTACCAACAAAGTAAGCACTATTACATTCTATTATGGTCGGCTACATAATAAGAAAAATGGTGAGTGTTACCTCAATTATAGGTACAAACTACATTCATAATTCATATAACAATTCTTTTATCATATTGTTAACCCATTATTGTCCCAAGGCTGGGCTCGGGTCTTCTCTCAGAATGAGAGAGTTATAGGCCATAGCCCACCGCGCTGGCCAAGTGCGAATTGGTGGACGGACTTTCTTCACTTACTATTACCTAATTGAAAAAAATGAAATTGGTAAGTAATTGTCCACCAATTCACACTTGGCCAGGGCAGTGGCCTATGGCCTAAGATTCTCTCATTCTGAGAGAAGACCCATGCCCAGCTGTTACTGCGTCATCTACGTAGCGCGGTACATGCGGCAAGCCGCGGTTGGCGGGGGGCCCGCACCGCGAATCTACCATTCGTCTCGTCCGCGATCACTTGCAATGGTGCACACGCCGGTCGTTCTCTCAATACATTATACAGTTTATTATAATTTAAAGGACGAGTTTTATTTAAAACATCAGTTGGGACGCCCAGCCCAACACTGGGGCCTGACACTCAGACACCAGCAGTGGGACAATAATGGGTTGTATAATTGTACATAAAACATGTAAATAAAATAAATTACCAAGGTAAATTAATAGGCTTTATCTCCTCCTCCTCGCTGCCATCCACTTTGACCTTAGAGTTCAGTAACTTGGAGAAGTATTCGCTCTTCACTATCCTCAGCAGATTGTCTGCCTCACCCTTGGACCCAGTTATCCGAAATGCTGTAGGCAAGTTCTCCTTGATACTGGCCATGAACTGGGGCCATTCTTCTTCTGGGCAGACCTTTTGCATCTGGAACATTCATTCTTAAGAGCAGTGATAGCCTAATGGTTGAAACTTGCCCTCTCAATTGAAAGGTTTGAGGTTCAAACTCAGGCATACACCACTGATTTATATGCATATTATAAATTAATTATGACTGATTTTTGGTGAATAAAAACATTGTGAGGAAACCTACACACCCGAGAGTTCTTTAAAAAAAAGTTCTTAGAGGTATGTGAAGGCCACCAATACACACTTGGCCAGCATGACTATGGTGTATAACTCTCTCATTCTGAGAGAAGACTCGTGCCCAGCAGTGGGACAATAATGGGTTGACAACAACATTCATACTTAATTATATTTTGTACGTCCTGAGCATAATTCTTTATCAATAACATTCTGTAAAAAGAGGAAGCATTGCAAAAATGTTATTTATAAAGAATTATAACATAAAAATATTCGCTCTTTCCTCCTTAGTACTAAAATTATTTTGTGACCACTGCCTTTGTTGTCACTTACATTTTATTAAGTTGTTAATATTACTTATTTTCTTACAATAGTTTAAATCATTTTATAATTGAGTAGCCATAAGAAATATTATCAAATGCTTTAATTTTTTTAAGGTTTCACAACCCCCGTCATAGTGGCTCAATGACCCCCAAAAGTTTGTGACCCAAACTTTGAATAGCACTGGTCAAGAAAGAATAAAGCGAAATGGCGTGAGATAGTGGGGAAAATTACATCTGCCAATAATGCAACTGCATGATGTTCATGACCGCTCTGTCAAGAGCGAAACGGAAAAGAAGAAGAAGAAGAGGTCAAGAAAGATGATTTGTATAACTAAAATCAAATGCAAAATGATGGAATTGGAGGGTTAACATATTTTGAAACTACAAGGAGCTTCAATTATATTCTAAGGTTTTTTAATGTAGCAAACAGGCATGCAGTCCATTGTTGAAAAGTGGCCACTGCCACCCATGAATATCTATAATCAATCCACTATGAGATCAGCCTTGCGGTTGGTGACAGCTTTGTTGTTATTCCTGATTACCAAGTTGGATTGTCTCAGATAAGCATCTCCCCATACCACACCTGAAGGTCTTACCAGGTGGTAGAGCCAGTGTAGTTCAACCGGGGAGGCACAACTGCCACACCTATTTCTAGCATGAAGTATTTCTTGAGTTTTGATGTGGGTGTGGTGTCCGGCATACTTTTATTTGTATGAGTTTTACTAGATGGGGTTTTTACCATACTGTGACTTGTACCACTACTTGATAAATAGGTGAAACAATGCATTTAAGACTCTATTAATTAATTTACCTCTAAAAGTTCACTACTTTTTAAGTTAGAATTCTACTAAAAATCAAATCTTGCCTTATCATAAAATTTCTATGAGTAGTAAATAGGTAAAGAAATAGTTAATTTTGATGCAAAGTACCTTAAAACTGTATTAAATACAAACTACTACAACAATGACAATTTACAACACGATTTCCAGATTTTTTCTAATACTCACTTTTAATAGCGAGGTGACCGGTGGAAGCTAGACTTTAGTTGAATACTACCTCTTATTTAACCTAAAAGACATACCTTATAATATTTTTCAAAATCTTCGTTCTCTCTCACAATATCAACGTAGTTCGTTCTCGTGTCTGTGACATTATTTGCTTTTGAACTTTCTTCCTAAAATATGTACGGATAATTAAATTTGGAATTAAAAGTATGCTCAAGTTTACTAATAAACAAAAAATACCTTTGCTTTTCTTTCCCGCTTTCTTTGAGCGAATCTATTATACCGATCATTTCGACCCATCCTTCTGATATATTTTCCTAGTGAAACAAATCTTTTCTGTGTTTTTATGGATAAAAACGTGCAATTATTTTGAATAGATTTGTAAATGATTTCATGACATGATGACAACAACTGTGTGACATGCACAGAAAAGATAGGTTAGGTTAGTGATGGATCAAGTCGATTTACTAACTCGAGTTAATTCGAGTTTGGCTTCACTCGAGCCAACTCGAGTTAAATTCCTTATAACTCGAATTAGAATTTTTGTGTAGAATAGTTTGCAAGTTTTGTGATAATTTGTAAAATATTTTACGAAAAGAAAGCATGTAAGAATATATTTTTTTATTCTAATCTAATAAACGAAATGATAATACTAGGCCAGTGACAAATGTTCTATATTATAAATAAAAAATCACGTGTGTCGCGACCAGCCTACGGTGGTGGGCGGAAAGAGACGCGTAATCGAAGTCGGGACGAAGTTTCCAGCGGCCGACGTGGCCGTGTCGCTCGACCGTTTCTCAAAGCGATGCCACGTCGGAGGCATCGTCTTTCGGTGCGTTTGTGTTTGCGCTGACATCCTTTGTGGATGGCGCGTGGTATGCCGAATTATCTAGATGAAGTGTACTTCAGCCTATGGATTGGCCACTATTGACATCTATAGTACGCTTATATCGAATTGGTCTTACAAGCCTTATTTGTTTAAATTCTACCCAATATAGTTAATTATGATTGACCCAATACATAAAAACTTAATCTCGATATGCGATCACTATTGAAACCGAAAAGGAATTGGATAGTTAAAGGTAAAGGAAATAGGGGCCTACGAATATTATTTGTTTACAATACAGGTTTTTTAACCAATACATGTTTATGATGAATCTGTCTTGCTTTTTTATAATTTTATGAAGCAAGGTTATTAAAATGGTGAAAACGAATCGAATATATACTCAGTTAAATTTAATATAGTTCGAGTAATTCGAGCTACATGGACTTCAACTCGAGTTAACTCGAGTCGTGTTTATTTGGTTTTGGTAAATCACTATGCTATGTTATGAGCAAAGAGTAAAATAACAAAGGGTACACATTAAAGATGCGTTCAGTTTTGTAGTTTATACTAAAATATTCAGCTATTAAACCTTTAAAAAATCTTGTATCTTTCCTTTTATTTTATATTAATCATTGCTTTATAAATGATGAGACGCTATAATAATATTGAATTTGAGCCGACAGGACCACAATCAGAAAATTAGACTATTAATGTAAGATGACAAGTGACATTGGCATTTGTTATCAGATAATTATCAAAGATTGATATTTGATTTGATAATAAATAAATACGGTAAGTTTGCGATTACCACATTAGTGACATACTCAGTACAACATAAACTTCACCAAAGTATTGTGAATTCGTGCAAATATTGAGTAATTTCTATGTTAAATCATTATATCTAATCATAAGTAATTTACTTGGGTGAAGTTGAAAACTTTTAAAAGTAAGTTTATTTAAACCTAATATAGTTATCGTACATTGTGAACTAGGTATATCACAAGAAGATGACAACTCATCTTCTAAATTTTTACTAATTAGTGCCACCCATTGCTACATGATTTGTAATAATAATTTTTAATTTTACTGAGTAAGTATGTACATATTGTATCACATTATTCCATACATCAGCCCTTTTAGACCCACTGTTGAATATAATTCTACTTATAACTAATGGAGCAATATTTCCTATGCCTGGCACATGTGAACACAATGATTGTTGGCGTCACACAAGAAGATGCTGTCGGCCATAATATCTTAGATTTTATATTTAGTTGCCACATACAACATCCACAGAAAGAGAAAGTAATGTTATCCAAGACACACACTACAAGCATGTAAAAATACAAAACTGATAGCTATTTATTTTTATGAAAAAGCAAACTAGCAGCTAATGGCAGGTTTTTCAATTAATTTAAAAAATGGCCTGGATTTTACTAAAATTTGAAATTAAGAGGTGGTGATTTGAGCGTTATCTCCTCCCCTCCTCTTTTGTCTGTCAGTGATAACGATGAACCATGGTGTACTGGTAGCTCATTAGACTACTATGCTGCAGATTTGAGGTTTTATCTGGAGCTAGGGAGATATATAGGTACTAGATAGACAGACACATTTAGGTACCAATAGACAGAATGACTATGACTACGGCCTAAAATTTCACATTCAGAGAGAAGACCCATGCCCAGCAATGGGACAATAATGGGTTGACAAGAGAGACAGAATGACATGTACCAGAACTTTTATGCTTTCTACACTCATAACGCTTTCTAGACTCATAACCCCACAATATGATTTTGTCCTGTGCCATGGGTGCCATGGACACACACAAAACAAATAAACACTAAGACCCAGAACAAGATTCTAATTTCATCATTCAGATACCTGTCTGAGCAGAAATTGAATCCGGAACCCACTGCATGTCAGACTGGTATGGTAACCACACCACCATGCGCGTTGTTGGTCCGTCATGTTTTATAACATAAATGTACTGTTTGATGATATATGTACATCCTTCTACATGTCATAATTATTATCATAGTTCATTGCTCATATTGGTTGAATTCATATTCGTAGAATTCCTACACTGTTGAGAAGTTTTTTAAAAAAACATCCTTACAATTTTAGCATGTGATAATTAGTTTCTAATAAGCAAATAACTCTCTAAATAATAATAATAACAATATTTTATTGCTGCACAAAATAAATAAATGTACAATACAAGCTTATATCTAGTTTATCAGACAATTTTGTGCGCAGGAGAAGTCTCAGCTTCTGCTAGCACGAACAACCTCATGTAGTGCTGTTTTTCAGACTCCCCTCTCCCTTAGATGTTTCTTGGGAGTTAAAAGTACATTCCCCGCAGTTACATTATTTATCTATTTTCCCTCTAGAGAATAAGTTGTATTAACTAACTTGTAACTAAATCAAAGGGTTTCAAACTTGGGACTGCCATTGAGAGGCTGAGTTTAAATCTATCAACAATTGGTGGACCTTGAAAATGATGTTGTTTTCGAGGGGGAAACCTTCCAAAGGTACCCGACGCCGTGGGAGCGACGCAGGGTTATGTGGGATTTTTACCGCACTAAAACCCCCGCGGTGGCCGTCCTCGGCGCTGAAAAGGAGGACTCCGGGATCTCGAAACGACTTCAACCGGAATGAAAATGATGTACCTACTTATCATTTTCAAGTATCATGTTCAATGTATTCTATTTTTATAACAAAAGATCGTTGTACTATCTCTATTTATCTCTTATCAATAATCCGTTGTGACATGTTGTTATCTTTATTACCCCATCTCATAATTTATGTGTTGAAATATTGTCTTCAACACTACATCCTTATAGATAAAATGTATCATTCTATAAAGTAATTGTTGTTATTACATAATATTATATGTGTATTTTGTAATTGATATCTGAAAGAGTGTACATCTTTTAGTTTAAGTTTTGTGATAAATTTATATTAAACATAGGTATAGTCTAATGTCAACCTGTTATTTGTACAATTATATAGATCTTTAGATGTAAAAATAAAAAAAGACAAATTATGCATCTACGTCTAATGTCTAATGCCTCTTGCAGTCTTCCATCTACTAATACTATTTTTTTTTCAAATATAATGTACAAATACATGCATAAAAGCTTTGTTTGAATGATTAAACATTTCTGTTTTGTTCATTTTTTTATTTGATGTGTGTATTTATTTGGTAAACAATTGCCTTTTACAAGCATATTATTATCCCTGAACAGTTTTAAGACTGTTTTCGTTGTTGCTGTTTTAAATTTTTGATTTATACTGAGTTGTTATTGTCTTGAAGCAATCTGGAATGTCATAATCCACTTGGCCTGTCTGTAGTAAAGAGTTATTAAGTTAAGGGATGTCTATTAAAATGGTTTGTGGTGGATGAAGGTTTTGATGGTTTGGTTAATTGGTGAAGATGTATTCCTTTGATTCTCTGTTGAACGAAATTAAAGAGTGTTGATCGTAAAAGTGACATTAATGTAGTGACGTCCCACATCTTGTCAAGACATGGCGCCGCCTGTATTCTGAAACACATACAAGAGGCTTTTTAAAAACCTTGCAAACATGGAAGCCAAGTTGAGACTATTGGAGCACGGCTACTCCCCAGGCATGATCACTTCGACGGCGGGAGATCTCTCCCTTTTTTTCTCTAGGGGGAAACCTTCAAAAGGTACCCGACGCCGTGGGAGCGACGCAGGGTTATGTGGAATTTTTACCGCACTAATACCCCCCCGATGGCTGCCCTCGGCGCCACAAAAAAACTCCGGGATCTCCAAACGAATCGCAACCGGAATCCTCTGAGCGCGTTGCTCCATCGGGCTCCTACCAGATGGGCGGCTGGGCCCACCGCTCCGTCTAGTCTTTACGGCGGTATGCGACCACACGTACCACCGTCCTTTCCGGGATCGCCTGGCTCGACGGTTCAAGCTCCTATTCTAGCCGCCCGCAATCCCGGAAGACCCTTTTAGTCGTCTCTTACGACAGGCAGGGGATATCGTAGCCCTATTCTGATCGCGGAACTACAGGGACGTGGAGATCGCCCCTTGCTAAAGATAATATAAGCCTTGGAATGGATTGATCCCCATCGGCATCTTTTCACATCAAACATTGAATATAAAGTTTATTGATAAAAAAATTATATTATTGCAGATAACGATGTCCGCTCCTAAGGGTTTCCAGTTCGCCATAGACCGTGGCGGCACATTCACTGATGTCCTAGCACGCTGCCCCAACGGGAAGATCAGGGTGATGAAGTTGCTATCAGTAGACCCGCAGAACTATGATGATGCGCCCAGGGAAGCTATTCGGCGGATCTTGCAAGAGGTAAAGTGTAACTTCAATGTATCTTTTATTAGTGAAGTAACAATAGGGTAGCAGGGTTGGCAATTTGTCATGGGTTCCTTAATCCGAGGGCGAGTAACACGCGAGGACCTTAAGGTCAGAATGATCATCAACTTATCAAGAATGCTGAGCGCTCTAGGTCAATTATAAGGACGCGCCCCCACCAGGTGTGTTACAGTCGCCCTAAAAGTATTAACTACAGCTTGTCGAGCAAAAAAAGGTCGCCATATCTACATCCTCCGGTGTGGTAGTGTTTTGTCCGGTCTAGTTGAAATATGTAGGGTAGATGCGATGATGCTAGATTAATAGTGCATGCGAAAACACGATATCAGCGCGCCCCCTCAATCCTCGCGCCCTAGGCTGTAGCCTAATTAGCCTAAGGATTAATCAGGCCCTGATGATCATAACATAAATTACAACAAAATTTGAAAAATAGGTTAGTTTCCACGTTTAATTAATTTTTGCCAGCTCACTTTAATATGTGGCGACATGACTATCATAATCTTTGGTAGTAGCAAAGCGTCTGTAAATGACTTCACAGCGAACACTTATTTTATATGAAGTTATTTACAGATGTTCATAAGCGACTGTGACAACTTTAGGCGGACTGAGTGCTCGTTTGCTACATCACTTGAATGTATAAGAAAATAAAAAAAAATACGGCTTAAAAAGACGACAATAAGTACTTCAGTAATAAAGTATATAAATATCGACTTATATCTTAAGGTGCAGCGACAAACTTAATTTTAAGAGTGTTCTGTGATCTTGGCCTAACCCCACCTAAAGGATAGTATAATAATGTAGTGTTTGCTTTTCCCTTTCAGCCAATTACTTTTTAATATAATATGGTTATTATAATTAATGTTAACTAATATTTATTTCAGGAAACCGGTAATGCTTTAGACAAGGACGGTAAAGTGAATTCTTCACTCATAGAATCAATAAGAATGGGCACAACGGTAGCAACCAACGCGTTGTTAGAACGCAAAGGCGCTAAAATGGCCCTCGTTATCAATAGGGGCTTTAAGGATCTACTGTATATTGGAAATCAAGCTAGACCTAATATTTTTCACTTGGTGAGTTGTGAACGAGAGTCGTTGGTTATTAGATTGGTTATCACGTACGACACCTTGACAACCCACGTGGTGGAGCGGTTACCATACCGGTCTGACGCGCAATGGGTCCCGGGTTCGATTCCCGGCCAGACAGGTCTGAATGATGAGTTTAGGTTCATATTGAGGGTCTGGGTATTTGTGTATTCGTCTTGTGAGTTCATGGTACCCACGACATAGGAAAAAAATCCTAGTGTGTGGCTATGAGTGTAGAAACCGTGCTTAAAATAAATAATAGATATCCTCTAAGACGCCTACTTGTTCGGTGGTGAGACGATCTGCGGGCGAGGGACGTAAATTAATAAGGAGAGTCGAAGATCGGGCTTAGTAGCATGCCTTGGGAGAGACCTATGACAAGCAGTGGACTGATACTGACTGTTGAAGAACGAGAATCTTTGTCTTTTTGAAAATTCATATATTTTAGTGGAATGGTGCTTGTATAAGGTGGTGGTAATAGTATGTTCCGATCAAAGAAGTAACTAAACTTCTTTGCCGGCTCACTTTTTATATGAGTCGACTATCTTAGTCCTCGGGAGGGACAACGATTTGTGATTAAATTTAGACGAAACCTTTGTTCTGTATAAAGTTGCTTACAGATTTACATGTATGTTGGTGACTACTTACACATGAACTGCTTGTTTTCTTCCGCGATCTCATAAAAAAAGACGTTCTGTGCCGTTCTTTGGACTATCCATAGCAATATTACATATTATCATGGTTAACTAACACGAAGAAAAAATTCAACTGTGGAGCTTAAAATGTAGAGAAATTACAAAATTTAAATCATTATTATTCCCTTTAAGAATATAAAGCGGCCCGGCGTGCTGTACAAAGATGTGGTAGAAGTAGACTGTAGGGTGATACCAGCGTTAGAGGACCGCTGTCAGATCGACAAGTCCAAAGCCAATTGGAAGGAAGTTATTGGAACGACGGGCCAGAAGATGCTGGTTACCAAGGACTTGGATGAAGAAGAAGTAAAACGAGACTTGATGAAGTTAAAAGAGAAAGGGATAGAGAGTATTGCTGTTGTGCTCGCACATAGTTACACATACCATGATCATGAAATTAGGATTGGGAAGATAGCGACAGATTTAGGTAAGTTATCAAGTACCTTTGATCCGATTGCTTCAGAAGTAAAGATCGGGAAGATGCGAATCTAACCTGGAACCCACTGTGCGACCGATATAGTGACCGCTGTACTATGCGGACCGTCACAATTCGTCGGGTCAGTGCCGGATTAAGCCTGCGCGGGGCCTGGAGCAAATTCTGACAGGAGGCCCATAGTTTGCCTTAAGTGAGGGAATTAAATAAAACAAAATTGTTACTAGTAAACTTTTCTAGATTTAATCTGGGAAAATTTAGAGATGACACTGTCTATATCTCTTGCTATATGGCTTATTCGGCACTGCGGCGGGTCCGAGGGGTAGGTAATTTCAGCAATTCTGTATGAAGTTTCTTGCATACAGATTGCTAAAGCAACACATGGGTCTTACTCACCCGGGTCGTGTACCTTCAACGCTCCCGGCAGCGTAACATGTTCACCGATTAGATCAAGCGTCGCTATTACCACTAGCAATCATCTTTACAGGTTATTGTTAATGATAAAATAATTTAGACAAGAATATCAAAAACCAGGTTTAAATAAACTATATCAAAGAACACAAAGGGTGCGTTCCATTACACGTTCACAAAGCGCACGCTCGCGACCGCTATTTTCCCCGTTCCATTAGCTTGTGAGCTTTACTGACGTATTCTCTACTGGAACGATCACTTCGACCCACGTTGTTATATGGGTCGTCGTGACCGTCGCGTGGGCGTAAGTCATGACGTCATGAGAGACGTATTCAACGACCACAACGACCGCGGTCGTCTTGTGGAACGAGGTTTCGAGCGTTTGGGGCTTTGTGAGCGTCATCTGGAACGTTCCCAAAGTATAGCTAAAATATATCCATCTTTGTCTACCAGGTTTCAAGCAAGTATCGCTATCTCATTCCGTGATGTCGATGATACGCATCGTGCCCCGCGGTTTCACTGCCTCAGCGGACGCGTATTTAACTCCTCACATTAAGGAATATGTGAGGGGCTTCGCTAGCGGATTCACTGATGGATTGAAGAACTCCAACGTGCTGTTCATGCAGTCGGATGGTGGATTGACGCCGATGGATTTGTGAGTAGTATCATGATGTATTATGCATGGGCATATATTTATTTGACGACCCGCGTGGCGGAGCGGTTACCATACCGGTCTGACGCGCAATGGGTCCGGGTTTGATTCCTGGCCAGACAGGTATCTGAATGATGACTTTAGATGCATGTTCTGGGTCTTGGTGTTTGTGTATTCGTCTTGTGTGTGTCCATGGTACCCACGACACAGGAGAAAATCCTAGTGTGGGGCTATGAGTGTAGAAAGCGTGTTTTTTATTTACTTATTTACTCTGTAACACCTTAATGTATGAGATACAAAGATGTGGCGGTGGTACCTGAAGAATCGTATACGTTCTATCTTGTAAAATACCAGTTTTTTCGTAGGAAATTAAAATAACAAACAGTCATGCAGTCCCTTGTTATTAAGTTATCATTGTCACCCTTGGACATCCATTTGAAATTGGTAGAACCAGTGTAGTTCGACCGGGGAAGTACCACCGCCACACCTATTTTTAGCGTGAAGCATTTCTTGCGTTTCGATAGAAGGGTGTGGTTGCCGGCACACTTTTATATGAGGCGACCATCATAGTCCTCGGGAGTAGCAACGCATCTGTGATTGACTTCAGATAGAACCCATGTTCTGTATGAAGTTGATTACAGATGTCCATGGGCGGCAGTGACCACTTACCATCAGGTGGACTGTATGCTTGTTTGCTACTTCACTCAGATAAAAAAATCCAAGCACTTTCAAGAGTTCCAGCAGAAGTCGATCACAGATGCGTTGGTACTCACGAGAGTTAAGATGGTTGCCCAAATAAAAGCAAAGCACTTATTCACGGTAGAAATGAAACCTACTAATGTTTTCTATTTTATTTCCAGATTTAATGGATCCAGAGCTATTTTGTCTGGTCCGGCCGGTGGTGTGGTGGGATACGCATTTACGTCCTATCAGAAAGATACCAATCTACCGGTAATAGGTAAGGAAAATTTGTAATATTATGTAATTTATTTATTTAACAAGGTGGTAGAACCAGTGTAGTTCGACCGGGGAAGTACCACCGCAACACCTATTTCCAGCGTGAAGCATTTCTTGTGTTTCGATAGAAGGGTGTGGTTGCCGGCACTCTTTCACACGAGGCGACCATCTTAGTTCTCGGGAGTAGCAACGCATCTGTGATTGACTTCAGATGGAACCCATGTTCCGTATGAAGTCTATTACAAATGTCATTGGGTGGCAGTGACCACTTACCATCAGGTGGAGGTTTGCTACTTCAGTCAGATAAAAAAAAAATAGAATATTCTATCAAAATCACATAGGTGAAATGAGATTGTATTACTTATTTAATTCTTATCATGCCCGGCGTTGCATCTATGTTTTAAAAAAAAACGTACCATGAATTTTAATTGTGATATCTTTAGACCGATTAATGCTATTTCAAAAACAAAGAAAAAAACAGAAAATAAATTAATAAAATAGAAATTTCTATTATTTCTTATACTTAGTTCCCAAAACCATTTGCAAATATATACAATTCATACAACTATACTTATACTATACCATAACCGTTATGTGTAAGTAATATAGATAATATATCAATACTAACGCGACAAATATATTCGAAATGTAACATCGGGTCCTTTTATTTGTTCCAGGATTTGATATGGGCGGTACTTCAACGGACGTGTCACGTTATGCTGGTTCGTTGGAACACGTGCATGAGGCGACCACCGCTGGCGTGACTATACAGGCACCGCAGTTAGGTAACGATAACATGCTATCACATACACATAAACAAACATACACGTACGCAAGCACGTTCGCATACGAACAACAACAGCGCACGCGCACGTATGTACAGGCTTCCTTTTTTATAATAATGAAGTAGCAAACGAGCATGCAGTCCACCTGATGGTAAGTGATCACCGCCGCTCATGGACATCTGTAAGCAACTTCATATAGAACATAGGTTCTATCTGAAGTCAATCACAGATGCGTTGCTACTCCAAAGGACTAGGTGGTCGCCTAATATAAAAGTGTGTCGGCAACCACACCTTTCCATCGAAACGCAAGAACTGCTTCATGGTAGAAATAGGTGTGAGGGTGGTACTTCCCCGGTTCTACCACCTGTAATGCTATGTATCAACTAACACGCTATACACTTAATCGATTATACGATAGAGATTAATTTTTTTCTAGATATAAACACAGTGGCAGCTGGCGGCGGTTCAATGCTGTTCTTCCGATCCGGTCTTTTCGTGGCCGGTCCGGAGTCCGCCGGAGCGGATCCTGGTCCGGCTTGCTACCGGAAGGGGGGACCGCTTACTGTCACTGATGCTAATCTGTTGCTTGGTGAGTTATGACATGTTTGTGTAGTTATGATATAATATCGAAGAATCAGTACATCTATCCGTCAGCACATAGCAATGGGCACTGTTGTACACAAGTCCCTAATGGGGTTGATGTCAATGGACCCCGCGCCTGTCCCTGTAGCCTCGGGGTCAGAATAGGGCTACGGTATCCCCTGCCTGTCGTAAGAGGCGACTAAAAGGGGCTTCCGGGGTTGCAGACGGCTAGAGTAATGAGTTCAAACCGTTCGGTCAGGCAATCCCGGGAAGGACGGCGGTGTGTGTGGTCGCATACCGTCGTAAAGACTAGACGGAGCGGTGGGCTTAGCCGCCCATCTGGGAGGAGCCCGATGGGGCAGCGCGCTCGGAGGATTCCGGTTGAAGTCGTTTCGAGATCCCGGAGTATTCCTTTTCAGCGCCGAGGACGGCCTCCTTTGTTAGTGCGGTAAAAATCCCACATAACCCTGCGTCGCTCCCACGGCGTCGGGTACCTTTGGAAGGTTTCCCCCTCGAAAACAAAAAAAGACCCCCGGCCCTGGACGTCTTGGTGACCGCAGTAGCTGTTGATATGTCAGGCTCACTCGCCTTCTATGATAGCCACGAGAAGAGAAAGGAATATTGTTAATCAAAAGACATCTACATTAGACGAACTATTTGTTGGAGAACGAATGGTAAAAATATATATTTTTACCCGACTGCCTAAGGAGGGTAATGTTTTTCGGCCGTATGTTCGTTTGTATGTATGTAAATTTTTTTGGCACGAATTACGTTAACGACAGCCGGAGGACTCAAGAAAAACCCAAAGTACTTAATACTAATTTAATTAAACTAATTAAAATTACATTATAGTGATCGATGTTATATCTAGCTATCTAATAAATAATTATATTAAAAAGGAAATCTATTTAAATGCGCAACTATTAAATGAGTCAGTGACATCTCAATTGAGGGAGCACGTAGAGTTAAGATTTCAACCCTCTGTATATTGATGATACTTCTATATTTCCAGGGCGACTGCTACCGGAATACTTTCCAAAGATATTCGGTCCTACCGAAAACGAGCCACTGGACAAAGAGGCAACGGTGTCTAAATTCAAGAAGTTAACGAGCGAAATCAATAGCTTCTTAAAACAAGATGGCGGTAAAGAGGTGTGTTTTCATATTTTTATTACTTTCAATTATTTATCCTACTCCTTACTAATGTTTTGTCGATCCGTGTGTCAGGCTTGCCAAGTTAGGGGTTTTCCCCCAAATTTAGGGGTGTAACTGTGGGAATTCCTTAAATAAAACAATACCAAATGTTAACACGTATATTTAAGGTACAAGTTTACAAGGTCGTGGGTAAAAAAGGCCCGCCTAATTATTGTCCCGTGTCGGCACTCCCCTGGCTCGGCTGAGATAATGGCGACAGCTGGAGAGTTGACGGGCGAAGTCCGTTGGGCTTCCTGAGTCTACACTGGCTAGGAAACAATCGGCAAAATCCAAATCTGGACTTTGGACCCTGGAATTTACGTTCATATATATATAACGAAGGCAGTAGGTGGGGTCTCGAGAGCAAACGCAGCGATTTCGACTTCACGTGGCCACCACCAAACACTCTCCCGTTCCCAAAATTCGAATCAAACGCCATGATGGCTATCCTCCATCTTTTTTCTCTTTGACAGTGACACTTGTCAAATCTAACCACGTGAAATCTACTTCGCTCAGGAGACAATGTCAACCTGACGTTTGCATTCATCGGCAAGAGATGGCGCTATATGTCGACGATGCGGTGTAGTAGGAGGGGGTTTATTTTAGGGGTGTAATATTTTAGGGGTACTTTTAGGGGTTTTTATAACTTCAACATATAGGTGTACGAAGGTAGGCCCCAATTTTTTTAATGGGCGTAAATATAATATAATATAATATAAAATCTATATTCAACATATAGGTGTTTTTAAAAGGAAATGTCCGGCCAGGTTATACGATCATGCTAAACGACGAAAAAGAAAGGTCATGCACGACAACTGATGACCCTTTGACATGGAAAAGAATTCCAATTCATAATTCATTGTGGGGATTTTAGGGGTTTTTTTATGGAGGCGTTAGGGGGATACTTTTTTGAGAGTTGGTAACCCTGCCGTGTGTCGGAACAGTCGTCGTACCAATCGATAAGATATCGAGATCAGGTGGAATGCATGTTCATTTTTTAATTCACACCTATTTCTAGCGTGAAGCAGTTTTTGCTTTTCGATGGAAGGGTGTGGTTGCCGGCACACTTCCACATGAGGCGACCATCATAGTCCTCGGGAGTAGCAACGCATCTATGATTGACTTCAGATAGAACCCATGTTCTATTTGAAGTTGCTTACAGATGTCCATGGGGGGCAGTGACCACTTACCATTAGGTGGATTGCATGCTCGTTTGCTACTTCAATCAGATAAAAAAAAACAATCTTATAAAAAAGGATACGCCAATGTATGAAATTTTTCCAAGTCTTCTTTTGTCTCTTTTTGCAGATGACAATGGAGGAAGTTGCTATGGGTTTCATTGACGTAGCCAATGAAGCTATGTGCAGACCAATTAGGTAAGATTTTATATAATAAATACATTCATTACTTATGTATTATTTTTCACTCGTTTTCACGTATTAGAAAGAAAGAAAGAAAAAAATATTTATTTCGTCAGTTTTCACTACAACAGGTCTGTTTATAAGGTACGAAATTTTATTTCTACAAGTTTGAGGTTGCAGCGAGAACTAGACGAAAATGAAGTTGCACTCGACATAAGCCGCGAATCCCATATTTCGATCCGGGTTCCAACCCGGGGTAGTGTAAGGAGGAAGTATTGTAACTGACATTTTCGACGAGCCCCTAGAACAAAATCGTATATGAAAAATTACCAATTTACAGTATTAAGCTTACAAGTTTTGTGGACATACAAACATTGATTACTTATGCCAAGAAAGACGATCTACGGAAAGTCATTGTAATAGTTATTTATGAACTAATTAAATAAGTTTCTAGATAGCTATTACAATCTTTGAAGCTTCATACTGTAAATTGGTCATTTTTCATATATAACGAAGAGAATGTGACGTCTGGAAGGTCGAGTGTCTTCATTACTGTCCATTCTTGAAGATTTCAAGTAAAACACAGGAGTAAACTTCTTCGATTTATTCACACTTGAGGAGGTCCGATCGCTTCGACGGTTAAACAAGAATCCTTTTTTTACCGGCGTTCGCTCGCCTTTTTATAACAATGTTTGGTGAGGTGACAATAACAAATTTATGGAGGGTAAACTAAATTACAATTCTAAAAATCATTAAATATTGCTAAATAAATAAACAAACAATTTTCGATCTTTAAACTAACTAAAATAATTATTTTCGGTGACGTGTATTTCATAAATACGCGGTGTCGCGCCGACATATACGATTTTGTTCTAGGGACCCGTCGATTTATAAGTGCCTTTGTAGGCCTATACGAAATAAAGAAATAAATCTATATAATTAATATGATTATTATTTTTTATTTTAGTGTATTCTATTTCTTGTCAAATATTATTTTATTGTACTTGTTCATTAGATTCATTGGAGTGATTAGTCCTAATTGACAAAATAATCAGACAAGTGTTACGTTATCAGGGCGTTGACGACAGCCCGAGGCCACGACGCGCGAGCGCACGCGTTGGCGAGCTTCGGCGGTGCGGGCGGCCAGCACGCGTGTTCTGTGGCCCGACACCTGGGCATCGGGACTGTGTTGCTGCATAAGTACGCAGGTTAGTGTTAATGTAATGTTTATAAGCCGTTAACAACAGCCCGAGGCCACGAACGCACGCGTCGGTGAGTTTCTGAGTTGCAAGTGGGCAGCACGCGTGTTCTGTGGCCCGACACCTGGGCATCGGAATAACACTGTAATAAAATTACTGTAAATAAAATAAATAAAAATAACCTCAATGCTAAAAAGATAAGTGAGCAAACATTAAATAAGTTAATAATAACATTTATGGATGAGCCATCAAAGAACGAATTAGACCCATATTTTAATAGTAAAAATACATATAATATTTGCTCGTTAAAATTGTACTATGACGACGCGGCAGAGGCGTACCGTTTAACCCTTTATTCGAGTGACTATCTATTTATTTACTACTTACTTGCACGAAACTTAGCGGTACCCCCACGCGACATTTTAATACAGGTGGTAGAACCAGTGTAGTTCGATCGGGGAAGTACCACCGCCACACCTATTTCTAGCGTGAAGCATTTCTTGCGTTTCGATGGAAGGGTGTGGTCGCCGGCACACTTTTATCATAGACGACCATCATAGTCCTCGGGTTAAGCGACGCATCCGTGGTTGATCCATGTTCCTTTGCTACTTTAATCGTATAAAACAATACTAACGTAATTTATTCTTTAGGTATCCTCTCCGCGTACGGCATGGCTCTAGCCCACGTGGTCCACGAAGCCCAGCGGCCGAGCGCGTCCGTGTACTGTCCGCAGAACTTTAAACACCTCGATATGGAGCTGGACGTGCTGGCAGCGGTCTGCAGGGACAAGCTGCGTGCTCAGGTGAGATAGCTTAGAATTGTAATTACTTTTGAGAATGGATGGGTTTTAGTTAAATAAGGATAAAATATTACCTCAACAAACGGACTGCTAACTTGTTCCTTCGGCAACGCCTGCTAAGAACACGTTTATTACGGTAATGAGCTGGGGTGGGGCTATGAGTGTAGAAAGCGTTTTAAGTTTTTTTTATATATCTTCTTCTTTATAAAAATGAATGTTTGTCGGTATGTGCTCTATAGAATCGTAAACTATTCATTTGATTATGTGATGAGCTTTAGCAAAGTTGTTATTCATCAGCTGGCGAAGGTTTCTGGCGTATTTTTTTTTTGTGATGCCGTAGCATCGCGTGCAGGGTTTTTTTTTTTTTTATACTTTAACCTAACGATAAGGCAGACGGGCTACCTTATGGAAAGTAGTCACCGTCGCCGATGGTACAGCTAGTTAATAATAATAATGATATGAATATATTTTCAATGCTTTAAATTAAATATAGTAATGTTTGTTTAGTCCTATTTCAAGCACAATGACAGGTAGATAGAAAAAAAGTTATTTATGTTATTTCCGATTCGCAGTATATAAGTTACAGACACGCAGGACTTTTATTTTCATTCTATATTGTATAGATTATTGTACCGTCGTTTCAATTTTAAATTCCGTATTTTTAAAGGTGTTAGGCGACCATCATAGTCCTCGGGAGTAGCAACGCATGATTAATGTTCTGTATGAAGTTGCTTATAGATGTCCATGAGCGGCAGTGACCACTTACCATCAGGTGGGCTGCATGCTCGTTAGCTACTTCAGTTAGATAAAAAAAAATTACAACCCATTCGTTGTGGAAAGACTATTTGTATCTAAATATTCTTTATGTTTTTATTAAATTAATATAATTTCGTGTTTTCATCTCCAGGGCTTCTCAGAGTCCCAAATAACAGTGGAGCCCTACCTCCATCTGAGGTACGCTGGAACGGACTGCGCCCTGATGGTATCTCCCGTGGGAAGTGGGGACTCTCCCACCGCCTGCCAGCATGGGGACTTTTACACTGCTTTTGTTAACAGGTAATTAATTTACCGGTTAGTTTGACATAAATAGGAACGGAATATTACAGTTAAATTTTGCAAAGAAAATAAAACATGTCATTATGAGATACGCATTTTTTTTCTTATTTGTGTTATTGTTAAATGAAGTTAATTAACTACCGACATTATAACTAAATAAACTAATAATACAAGCTGAAATGGCAGTGGGCCGGCCACATCGCTCGAAGGACCGATAACCGATGGGGAAGAAAGGAGTGGCGACCACGTTTAGGCAAATGGAGTACAGGTGTCCCCCCTACCAGGTGGACCGATGAACTGAAGAAGACAGCGGGAAACCGTTGGATTCAGAGGGCACAGGACCGGTTGGAGTGGCGCCATTTAGGGGAGGCCTATGTCCAGCAGTGGACATCGAAGGGCTGATGGATGGATGGATCCTGGCATTACATCAGCTAACTAGATCTTATGTAAAGCTCTTCTTCTTCTTCTCGTCAACCCATTATTGTCCCACTGCTGGGCACGGGTCTTCTCTCAGTATGAGAGAGTTTAGGCCATAGTCCACCGCGCTGGCCAAGTGCGAATTGGTGGACTTCACACACCTCCGAGAACTTTTTTTTTTAAAAAGAACTCTCGGGTGTGTGGTTTCCTCAGGATGTTTTCCTTCACCGAAAAGCAGTGATAATTAATTTCTAATACGCACATGAATCAGTGGTGCGTGCCTGGGTTTGAAACTCGGACCTCCCGATCGAGAGGGCAAGTTTCAACCATTAGGCTATCACTGCTCTATGTAAAGCTATGTTATTGGAAATCTATCAGCTAGTTTATTTCGTGTGCGTAGTTAAAGGGGCAATTGAATCAGCGGTTGGAGATAAAAAGGACGTCTTATCTTACTCCACATCGACTAAAGAAACAAAAATGCACTTTTCTGTACCAAAATTGTTAGAAAAATAGGAAAACTATGGATAGATGTCCCTTTCTTATAAACCTTCTACACATACACACATAAACACATGTACATGGTACAGAAGATCTGTACATTTTTTTTTGTAATAATGAATAGCAATCGAGCACGCAGTCTACCTGATGGTAAGTGGTCATTGTCGCCCATGGACATCTGTAAGCAACTTCATATACAACATAGGTTTTATCTGACGTCGTCCCAGATGCGTTGCTACTCCCGAGGACTAGGATGGTCGCGTGATATAAAGTGTGCCGGCAACCACACCCTTCCATCGAAACACGAGGAATGCTTCACGCTAGAAATAGGTGTGGCGGTGGTACTTCCGCGGTCGAACTACACTCGTTCTGCCACCTTTCGTACATGGATTTTTCTTACAATTTTGGCGTAAAAAGTCAATTTGGCATAAATCTGTGTTATACCAGTCTTCATATTGATTAAATTAAACAATACTCAAATAATGTATTTATACTACCATCCATCAATTTTGCAATGAATTTAGTTTAATTGGATAAAAAATCTGAACTTATAAATAACTAGTTGACCCGGCAAACGTCGTTTTACTAAGGAATAATCAGATTTAAGATTTTAAAATTATCAGTGTTGTTCCACTATATTATGCATGTATTTTACATATAAACCTTTCTCTTTAATCGCTGTATCTATTAAAATCCGTAGCGTCGTTTTAAAGATTTAAGCATACATAGGGACAGACAGTGGGAAGCGAATTTGTTATATACTATGTAGTGATATCAATAATTATGCAAGTTTAATCTCAAATTGTTCCTACTTTTAGGTACAAAAATGAATTCGGCTTCACATTATCAGATAGAGATGTGCTGGTGGACGATATAAGAGTCAGAGGGATTGGCCGCAGTGAAGTCGCTAGTGAAGTGGCGCCGCCAAGCGGGAAAGGAACGAAACCTCCTGTTGAAAAGGTTAGTTCTTACGGCCCTCCAAATATTACGTGAGCACTAGTTATGTAACGAATATTCGTATTCGCATTCGTGAATATTCTCATGTTTGTAGATATTCTCATTCGCAAGAACTGTGCGAATGTTTTGCGTATATTTAATTGCAGTGCTCAATTTGAATTTGAACTGCATTTAGTGAACCAACAAAAATGAGAACAAAATTTCGTAATTGCGTAATTTCGTAATTTGAATTCGCAAATGTCGTTAAGGAGGGTGGGGGAGGGTGAGTCAAAAAAACTAATATTAAAATATTGTTTTTATCACTTTACTAACTGCATAATTTTATTAGTAAAAGTATGTCCATCTGTCTAGTCTAATTAACCTTCAACGGGTTTATAGACTTTATTTATGAATTTTACAAAACAATATTTTTTGTATATTTTTATTTTACTTGAAAGATGGTAGAATCGGTCAATGTCTTCAGGTCAAGTCAGTGTTATATGGAGCTGGCTACAGAGGTTCATATGCGGTGGTAGCCTCTTACACGAACTTAAAAAAAAACAAAAATATTTTTAAATCACTGTAACGATTTTTTTTCAGACAGTACAAGTGTACTTCGAAGGTGGTTACAGGGAGACTGCAATATACATGTTGGAGAAACTGCTACCCGATCAAGAGATAGCCGGCCCCGCTATCATAATGGACAAGCTGTCTACGATTTTGGTGGAGCCAGGTTATCTTTTTTCTATAACTATTTCTACACTTCATAACACTAAAATAGATTTTTTTCATGTCGTGGGTGCCAATGAAACACATAAAGACGAATATAAAAACACCTAGGCATAGAACAGTATAGTATCGAACCCGGAAACCATCTCGGTTTAGACCTGTATTGTGACTGCTCCTGCCATGCTCGCGCACGCACGCTTTCTACACTCATAGCCCCACAGTAGGATTTTTCTCCTATACACAACACACAAACACCCAGACCCAGAACATGAATCTAAACTCATCATTCAGATACCAGCCTAACCGGGAATCTAACCCGGAAGCCATTGCGCGTTAGACCGGTACAGTAAATGCTCCGCTACGCGGGTCTTCACTCAAATTCGGTCCATTTTAATAACTCTTTCTGGTACTATTTTAACACAAAGTTCTAAATTGTTGAATTTAATAAACTTTTAAGAAACAAAATATCCAACTGCAATTTTATTTACCACTTCAGTTTTTTGTTTCCTAATAATTTCTTGTCATCAACTAGTTAGAACACGTTGAAAACGTTTTATAAGGAACTTTGTAGCACATGTTCGAAATTTTTTTTTCACCAGGTTGCACAGCCATAATAACGAAGTACGGCGACGTGAAGATAACAGTCAGTTCTGGTGAAGGGCGGGCCGTGACCACGGAGCTGGACTCCATACAACTCAGCATCTTCTCGCATCGGTTCATGTCTATCGCGGAGCAGATGGGCAGGTGTGTCTTCCTAGCTTTGAATTAGGGTAGACACTCATAGAGAATAGAGATGGAGAAAGAGAGTGTGAGGGACGGAACAGTGGGTTCTGGTGACGGGCGGGCGGTGACCACGGAGCTGGACTCCATACAACTGAGCATCTTCTCGCATCGGTTCATGTCTATCGCGGAGCAGATGGGCAGGTGTGTCTTCCTAGCTTTGAATTAGGGTAGACACTCATAGATAATAGAGATAGATAGAGAAAGAGAGTGGGAGGGACGGAACACTGGGTTCTGGTGAAGGGCTGGCGGTGACCACGCAGCTGGACTTCATACAACTAAGCATCTTCTCGCATTGGTTCATATCTATCGCGGAGCAGATGGGCAGGTATGTATAATTTCGTAGCTTTTAACTAGGGTAGAGATTCATAAAGAAGAGAGATACATAGAGAGAGTGGGAGGGATGGGTCGGATCTTGTCAACCGCGGAGAAGATGGGCAGGTATGTCTTGGTAGCTTTCAAATAGTGTAAAGAAATAAATATGAAAGAGATAGAGAGAGAAAGAGAGTAAGATGGACGAAACAGTGGGTTCTGGAGAATGAAAGAGATAGAGAAAGAGAGGCGGGCGGTGACCGCGGAGCTGCACTCCATACAACTGAGCATCATCTCGAATCGGTTCATGTCTATCGCGGAGCAGATGGGCAGGTGTGTTTGTATGATTTCGTAGCTTATAAGATATAAAGAAATAAAAGAAGATTATCAAGAAAGATCAGATTCAAAGAAAGAAATCAAGACAGAAAAAGATACATCGGAGATAAAAAAAGAACCATTTTTTTGTCTGTTTTATTAATATGGAAGTAATAAATGAACATGCAGTCTATTGTAAAAATGGGTGGTGGTCACTATAAGCCCGTAATTAATTACAGATAAGATTAGTCTAAAGTTAACCACCCACCACTCCTTTGAATACCATTGCCGCAATCATTTGCTATATTGCTTTATATATGCCTCTAAGTTTTATAATTGCCTCTAAGTTGGTTTACGGTGATTTCTTGGTATATTTATAAGTCCCATGGTCCTTAGTTGTGTCCATGTGTTATGACCACTTGCTGTGAGACAAAATTCGACATCAACTATAGAACCGCATTTAATTTGAAGCCAATTACAGTCGCATGATATTTCTGTCCGCAGTTTTATATTTTTCATTGATATATCTAAATATTTCAGAGTCCTTCAACGAACATCAATATCAGTGAACATAAAAGAACGTCTGGACTTCTCATGCGCTTTGTTCGGACCTGATGGCGGACTGGTCTCTAACGCGCCGCACATCCCCGTGCACCTGGGTGCGATGCAGGAAGCCGTGCAATATCAAGTATTAAAATATTATAAAAGTAAATTTCCTAACCCATTAGGAGTTAAGGAATTGTAATTTAGGAAAGTTGTAATGACTAATAAACAGATTAAACAAAAACACTACCATAAAAAAATTATCACCATAATTAAAAAAAAAAATCCAAAGATTTATATTATCTTAACTAAAATAAATTTATTTTGGTACCTACCATTTTGTACCTATGTTCTATATGAAGTTGCTTATAGATGTCCATGGGCGGCAGTGAAGTTAACTTCGGGTGGACTGCATGCTTGTTTGCAGCTTCAATCAGATAATGAAGCTAAACGTTCATAGCCTCGGCTATACTTTCTCCTATACTATACTTGAATAATCTTATATATATATACTTGAATATACTTGAAGTAAACTATACTTGAATGTTTCTTTAAATAAATATGTAATGAATAGAACATATCAGTGGATATGACATCTACGCATTTTGCCAACAGATGAAAGTTCGCGGCGACTCGTTGAAACCCGGAGACGTGTTGTTGGCCAACCACCCCAAGGCCGGCGGATCGCACCTTCCAGATCTGACGGTCATCACACCGGTGTTTCACAAGTATTTTTTTCATTTATTTTTTATTAATCCATTAAATTTAGATAAAGTCCATATAGTAATAATAATAGTAATTACTTATTAACTATGTTTGTATTAAAAATTACACTGCTATCGTGAATCAATACAATTATATTCAATAATTCAATTTAGCAACATTTTTGCATTGGAATGTTTTTTTCATAATGTACGGAAACCATGTAAGAAAGAAATTCATCATGATTTTTGTGTTTATCTCTTTTAAGAATGGAATCACAACAATGAAAATAAATTATAAGTCCATTAGAACACAAAATTTACGATTTTGCGCTGTTTTGGATCAAACTGTAACTTACATACATAAAAATGTAACTTAAAACGTGTGTCTGCAAATTTGCTTGTCATTATAGAACCTAATCGTCTCGATCTAATAAACCTAATTGTAGTCTAATTTAAACTTTAAAAAAGGGTCTTAAAAATAAATTAAAGCTCCTTAAAATTAAGTCTTTAATTTACGACATTTATTTATTTATTGACACATCAACAGCATGACATTTACAATTTTTTAAATATTAAATATAGACAATCACTGGCGTGTACATCAGTCGCCAAAATTCGAAAAAGACGTGCTTGAGACAGCTGACATCATTATTATCTCCGTCAATTTTTTCAGATCAAACTCCCGGCCAATATTCTTCGTGGCCTCCCGAGGGCATCACGCGGACATCGGAGGCCTGACGCCGGGGTCCATGCCGCCGCACTCCACAAGCCTCGCGCAAGAGGGCGCGGCCTTCAAGTCCATGTTGCTGGTGGATGGGGGGAAGTTTAATGAGGAGGAGTTGATTGAAGGTATTTTTTTATTTGATCGGAGTAGTAAAATTAGTAGTAGCAATATTCAAATTATGAATACACTTATCCATAATGATCTTTCTGTGGAAATGGATGTTGTCGAAGTGCTCAAAATCAGAAGAAGTCCTCAAAATTAAATGTAATGTAATAAATTTGTAATAAAAGTGTTTAATTGGTATGACATGCCTAATATTTTTTTATCTGATTGAAATAGCAATCGAGCATGCCGTCCGTCTGATAGTAAGTGGTCACTGCCGCCCATGGACATCTGTAATCAACTACATACAGAACATGGGTTGTATCTGAAATAAATCACAGATGCGTTGCTACTCCCGAGGACTATGATGGTCGTCTCATACAAAAGTGAGCCGGCAACCACACCCTTCCATCGAAACGCAAGAAATGCTTTACGCTGGAAATAGGTGCGGCGGTGGTACTTCCCCGGTTGAACTACACTGGTTCCATCACCTTGATATATCTTTTTTATTGCATTTTAATGGCAACTTCCGCAAAGTCCACAGAAGAAGGCTATAGCTATAGATTATAACAGCTCCTTTAAGGTTTATTCTTTACGTGCACAAAAGTTGAGGGGCTAAGAGGGGTCTCTTAGCCCCTCGAGCAAGAGAGCTTAGCGAAATACTAAGGGGGCAGGGGCTGTAATAAGTAAACTGTATTTTTTTTCTATAAGTTGTTAAGAAATATACTATGACTTATTTCCATAAGTCTGAGTAAATTTATGACAGTTAACTTTATTGAAAATCTTATTAATATTACAGGACTAATGAGACCTGGTAAGGAGCCCGGTTGCTCCGGGACGAGGAATCTGGCGGACAACCTGTCGGATCTGAAAGCTCAAGTGGCTGCTAATCAAAGAGTAAGGCATATAATATTATTTAATCCTTTTTTTCAAAATCATGATTAATTTAGCGTTATGGTCATTTCTTTGTCATTAACACTTTCACGGACAGAACGTGATTGTACGTCATAATTCGAAATTTTGATATAGCACAACGTACGATAATGTTCAAATTTATAATATTATTTACGACAGAACGGTCATTCCTGATGAATTTTCAAGTTAAAGTCTTATTGGATGTACCGTGTGTCACACCATGTAAAACACTAGAAACTTTACTGTCACGTTTCTGTCATGACGTCTTTAAAACGTATGATATCATTGGACTCTACGTATTTATACGTCATGTATTGAGATTTACTGTGTCATTCTAGAACACAGAATCAAGCGGTACCGTCCGCGAAAGTATTAAGGATGGAAGTGGTAGAACCCTTTAGGGGTTCTTCAAGAAAAGTTCGAAAAGAGCTCTCCTACAAAGCCGGCTATGCATTGGCGACTCCTCTGGTGTTGCGAATGTCCATAGGCGACGGTGACTGCTTTCTATCAGGTAGCCCTGATAGAAAGTAGTTACAGTCGTCCAGGCAAGCCCGGGAAGGACGACAGGCCGTAAACATCTGAAGGCACGGTGAGCACAAATGCTCATCAGGTAAGAGCCCGTAAGGGGCATCGCGCTTGGAGGACTCCGGCTGCGTCCCGTTGGAGATCCCGGAATTCTCCACACAACGCCGAGGATCGCCTCCGGGGGCTTTAGTGCGGTAAGAATCCCACATAACCCGCGTCGCTCCCACGACGTCGGGTACCTTTTGAAGGTTTTGCTTTTGAAAAAAAAGGTATTCTTGGCTTTACAATAGAAATTTGCTTTACAATACAATACAAAATCCATGGGCAGCAGAGGCCACTCGGGGGTTTTGGACCCCGAATATTACGCTCGTGGTGGTGGACTATGGCATCCTTCTCATTTTAATGCAAATCGCATGACAACAGTGATACATACTACTTTCGAAAAAATACTACTTTCGAAGAAAAAAGTCTTCACCAGTTTTTTTTATTTTTCCAGGGCATTCAATTGGTGTCTGAGCTGATAGATCACTACGGCTTAGACGTGGTACAAGCGTATATGGCGCATATACAGAAGAACGCGGAACTGGCTGTCAGAGACATGTTGAAGGTAGGTCGTATACGAGTCGCTCCTGTAGTTCCGGGATCAGAATAGGGCTACGGTATCCTCTGCCTGTCGTAAGAGGTGAGTAAAAGGGCCTTCCGGGGTTGCAGGCGGTAAGAGTGGGAGCTCGGACCGTCCAGCCAAGTGACCTCGGGAAGGGCGATGGCATGTGTGGGCGCATGCCGTCGTAAACACCGAGAGGCACGGTGAACAATTGGTCACCGGGGAAGGGCCCGAAAAGGGCATTGTGCTCGGAGGACTCCGGTTATGTTCTGTTGGAGATCCTGGACTCCTCCACGTAGCGCTGAGGACGGCCACCGGGGCCAAACTTATGAATCATCTGTGTGTAATAGGGTTTCTTAAAATGGGATCCACGGTCCCCTGAGGGTCAGGTGTTGGTCATGAGTCATGGTCATGAGTGGTCATGGTCATGAGGTGCCAGTAAACCGCGATAGCTCAGTTAAACCTTAATAAACTTATCAGGAAGTAGCTCTTGCCTGCGGCTTCGCCCGCACGGTCACAGGGAATTAACATTAGCATTTGATAGCATGATTCAGAACATGCAAATGAATTTTACTAACGCCATTTATTAACAACGTCTGGAACTACTAAATATGTATCAACTAACAAAACATCGATATTCTCATGGGAATGAGAGAGCGCGGTAAAAAGTAGCCTACGTCACTCTCCGTCTTCCTAACTATCTCCCAGCATATAAACCATATAAATATAATAGCTATGTGGCGACGTAAAAGAGGAACAAACAAATACACTTTGACATTTATAATATTAGTATGGATTATTTAGCCACGATGTAGTGTCAAGTGACAACCACTACCGAATTCAATTGTAAATAATAGGTACACGAGTTGTTTGCTCCATAAGCGCTTGTTTTGTTTTTTTTTAAATCTTTGTGACAGTGATCCATTGAAGCTTTTAAATTCAAAAAGGGTCCGTGTCTAAAAAAAGTTTAAGAAAACCTGGTATATAATAAATTACATATGAGTTAGTTGAATAATGAAATATAATATTGTGAAGAATCCGCCGTAATATCCTCTAATCTATCAAATAGTAGATTTTATTCGTTGTAATATAGATTCCTTAGGTAAAAAGTAGCATATTGATTTATTTTCATGTAAACAATTATAGGAAATAGCTAATAACGCGTTATCCAAGACGGGGTCAGCGGTTCTCAAAGCGACGGAGTACATGGACAACGGCACGCCCATAGAGCTGACCATCACGATGGATAAGGATAAAGGGAGTGCTGTTTTCGATTTTACGTGAGTCTTTAATTTACTCAGTTATTTTGTAGTATTCGCGCAAAAATAGTGTGTAATAACCTTAATTTTATATTTAGTAGTAAAATTTATATTTACCAATTATATTCATAAATCACACGTCAACCCATTATTGTCCCACTGCTGGGCACGGGTTAGGCCATAGTCCACCGCGCTGGCCAAGGACGAATTGGTGGACTTCACACACCTTTGGGAAATTTTCTTTTTTAAGAACTCTCGGGTGTGTAGGTTTCCTCACGATGTTTTCCTTCACCGAAAAGCAGTGATAATTAATTTATAATACGCACATAAATCAGTGGTGCGCCTGGGTTTGAACCTCGGACCTCCCGGTCGAGAGGGCAAGTTTCAACCATCTATCACTGCTCTACGTAATGTCTGTATATTAAATAAATACAGACATTTAATTGTAAATAATCTATATATATATAATTATGTTTATATTCAGATGCAGATGCCATAGACTCAAATTGTATAATAATTAATACTAGTCATTCTTCGCAACGGTCGAAATTCGACGGTAATATAAATTAAAAAAAACATGCGTGCGTACAAAGTACACATGTCAGAAGTGAAACTTCTTTGGCGAACTAATTTATAAATCTTGTTTATATTTATACAAATCTAAAACTTTAAATTTCCAAGATTAAGAGGAAGGGAAAAAGGCGTGATACGACGTTCGCTCTGTCTCACTTTTTCTCTCAATCTTTCTCACTCGCTTGCTCCCTACTCTCACTCCACGGCTAGTTGCTCATGCTACGTACGCCCTGTCTTACTCTCTCTCAATCGGTCTCGATCACTCTCTCTCTCTTTTCCGACACTTCCGTTGCATACCGGCGTGACGTTTCATCTGTAAAAATTTTACCCTCATGCGCCTAAAGAAGTTTCACTTCAAAAACTGAATTTTATATTGTCCAAAGTAGCACCAATATTTGTCTTATTTAAATAAATTGTAATAATTTTCAAGTTATTTTGAACGCACCCGTTAAAGTTAAAAAGAGGTTTATTATCTAAGCTGCATTTGAAAGCAATAGCGGGTATTTTGACAAAGACATCTGACATTTTTGACGTTATGTGTTTTCATAGTAAGACATTGAATGTTTTATTTCGTTTATTATAATTTCTTACTTCTCCGTCCTCCGTATCTTCAAAACGGGTCACAAGTTTTTGCTTCACGTATTATATAGATAATCTTTCACGATATTACATTGCAGCGGCACAGGTGTGGAGGTGTGGGGCAATTTGAACGCGCCGCGAGCGATCACTCTCTCCGCTCTCATATACTGTCTGCGGTGTATGGTCGGACATGATGTACCGCTGAACCAGGTGACTTTTTGGTTAAGTAGCATGCTCGCAAACACAAAACAAAGACTAATACAGGCTAAAACATATTCGCAAATACACATTCACAAACATACGCACCCACACAAACGCGCACGCGCATGGACGCACACAGAGAGAAATAGACATGCACAAACCCAGAGACACGTACACACGCACATACACATATACCCACACTCTCAAACGCACGCGCAAGCATACATATACAGAGAGAGGCATATACACAAGTGCACGCATGTACGCTTATAGGCTGGCGTCGACAGGAGTAACTGACTTTATACAGTGCGTTCCATTAGACGTTCACAAAGTTCACGCTCACGACCGCAGTTTTTCGCGACCCCGTTCCACTAGCTTGTGAGCGTTACTGACATAAACTCTAGTGGAACGATCACTTCGACCCACCTTATTAGATGGGTCGTCGTGAGCTTCGCTTGAGCGTAAGTTATGACGTCATGAGTGACGTATTCGCCGCGACCACAACGAACTCTGTCGTCTTGTGGAACGACGTTTTGGGCGTTTAGGCTTTGTGAGCGTCTTCCGGAACGCGCCCTATGTGTGAGGAATGAAATGTATATCATACACGGACATTTCCATATATACATTTATACAGACAATTATCCCTTTCATGTATAGCGATTATATTATAACACCTCGGCCGATAGTGACAAATATCTACAAACACAATTCCTTTACATTTTTTTTATACTTAAATCTGACGATAAGGCAGACGGGCTACCTGATGGAAAGTAGTCGCCGTCGCCAATGGACGTTTACAACACCAGAAGAGTCACCGATGCATCGTCGGGTTTGAAGGAGAAATGTTTTCGCACCTTTCTTGAAAACCATATATTCTACCGTCCTGGGAATACCTCAAGATTTTTGATAGTAATATATTTTTTTTTACAATTTGATAATAATATACATTTTTCTACCCAGGGTTGCCTAAACCCAGTGAAGGTTATAATTCCCTCCGGGTCCCTCCTGGACCCTTCGGAGGGCGCGGCCGTGGTGGGCGGGAACGTGCTCACCTCGCAGCGGATCGTCGACGTTGTGCTACGGGCTTTCCAGGTTCGATTCCCTGCTGTTATGTACTTAGATATGTTCCTTTGAATTTAGTTTTTACTACAGACGTGACGGTTTTTATCGAATCGACATAAAAAGAAAAAGGTATTTAGAAACTAGGGACCACTTACCATCAGATGATTCATCTGACTAGATTATCTGAATGAAAAATCAAACGAGCATGCAGTCCACATGATGATAAGTGGTCACGGCCGCCCATGGACATCTGTAATCAACTAGATACATGACATGGGGTCCATCTGAAGTCAATCACAGACACGTTGCTACTCCGGAGGACTATGATGGTCGCCTCATGTGAAAGTGCCGGCAACCACACCATTCTATCAAAACGCAAGAAATGCTCCACGCTAGAAATAGGTGTGTACTTCCCCGGTCGAACTACACTGCACTACCTCGTAAAAATGTGGACTGCATGCTCGTTCGCTACTCCAATCAGATAAAAAAATATTAGAATAATGTTACAGGTATGTGCAGCGTCGCAAGGGTGCACGAACAACTTGACTCTCGGCGAGGCCAGCTGGGGATACTACGAAACTGTCGCTGGTGGCAGTGGAGCCGTAAGTGTCTATATTATTAGAAATCAGAAGTACAATTCGATTTAAACAAATAACAAATCTTTAATAATCTAACACTTAATTACATTTCTTACACCACTCGTTTAAATATACTCGTTGAAATAACGATACTAGTACTTCATAACTAACGACAATATGAGAACGCACGACCGCACCGGCAGCCGTCTGGCCAAAGAATCCCAGACGATCGGCAGTGCTCGTCTATTTATACTTATAGGGCAGGTACTCTCATTTTACTATCGTACGATCATATCTTCAGGTAGTGATGACATCATTCGTTGTTATTCCTAACATTCTTAACAATATATTAATACGTGAAGCAAAAACTTGTGAAGCATTTTTAAGTAATATGCCGCGGACGGATTAGTATGACGGTTATAGTGGACGCAAAGGAGTGCCGAATGTTAATATTTTTTTCAAATAATGCTTGAAACATACATAAAATCAACTAAAAACACATTACACTCACTACCTTGCATTTGACACAAACACATACATAATAAACGTAATAGAACATTCAATGTCTTGCTATGAAACACATAACGTCAAAAATGTCAGATGTCTTTGTCAAAATACCCGCTATTGCTTTACAATTTATTTTATTTAAGTAATATTAGTGCTGCTTTGTACAATATAAGGTTTAGTTTTTTTCATTTAGATTAGGGTCGAATTTCGACCATTGTTACGGGTGACTAGTATATTTAAACTAGAAGACTCCCGCGACTTCGTTCGCGTGATACATAATCCATTAGACTTAAGGTCCACTACTGGATGTCCCCCCTCCCTCCCCGTTTTGTCAAGTGACACCGATATATTGAACCCCAAAGCGCAATACTCAGCTTAATTGACCTTGTTACAAGTTTTTCGATTTAACAACGAGCATGTAGTTCACCAGATGGTAAGTGGTCACTGCCGCCCATGAACATCTATGAGCAACTTCAAATAGAACATGGGTTTTATCTGAAGTCCATCGCAAATGCATTGTTGAGTTGAGGTCGTATTCCGATCCGGTGGTAGTTTAAGAAAAAAAAATGTAACTGACAATTTGTAAGTGCCCCCGCAGGCCTATACAAAATAAAGACATTTCATTTCATTTCATTGCTGCTCCTGAGGACTATGATGGTCGCTTCATATAAAAGTGTGCCGGTAGCCACACCCTTCTATCGAAACGCAAGAAATGCTTCACGCTACAAAATAGATGTCGAAGTATACCTGGTGGTAGTGGTGGTTCTACCACCTGTTTTTCCTTCGAAGCAATTCATTTTTTATATATTCCCAGGGTTCAGGCTGGCACACTAGTTTCCTATATTTTTCCTGCGACGTAACTGATTAATAACTCATATAATCTCAGGGTCCAGGCTGGCACGGTGTGGGTGGGGTACACGTACACATGACTAACACGCGCATAACGGACGTGGAGATCGTGGAGACTCGCTACCCGATGCTGGTGACTCGGTTCTCTTTGAGAGAAGGATCCGGTGGTAGAGGTGAATATTTGCTAAATAGCATATTATTGTCGTTTACGTCTTTTACGCTTTTAGTCCATCGGTGCGTTCTACTAAGGGCGCATTCCAGTAGCTGACAAATCCCAAAAAGTTGTTCCATAAGACTACCACGGTCGTTGTGGTCGCGGTGAATACGACACTCATGACGTCTTGACTTACGCCCACGCGACGCTCACGACGACCCATCTAATAAGGTGGGTCGAAGTGATCGTTCCACTAGAGATTATGTCAGTAACGCTTACATGCAAGTGGAAGTTCTAATTGTACTACATCTACCTTATTAGATGGGTCGTCGTGAGCTTCGCGTGGGCGTAAGTAGTAGTAGACGTAATGTGGAATGACTATATATGAATGACTATATATAAAGGAGCATTTCAATCGTTGCGAGCGCTTCGTGGAATGCAGGCTATATGGAGCTATTTTTACAAGATAGCGAGATTTTACTCTACCTCTCCCTTGGTGATAGATAGTCAAATTTTTCTCTTCTCTAATAACACGTGAGATATAGAAGGCATGAGAGGTAGTTCGGATTAGTGTGCCTCATAGGTTTTCCTAAAAATACTACAAAAAATAACAATGTTTTAAAAATACTTTTAAGTATAGGTACATTTTTATCTGACTGAAGTAGCAAACGAACATGCAGTCTAGCTGGTGACTGCCGCCCATGGACATAAGCAACTTCATATAGAGTATGGGTTCTATCTGAAGTTAATCACAGATGTGTTGCAACTCCCGAGGACCATGATGGTCGCCTCATAAAAATGTGCCAGCAACCACGCCTTTCTATCGAAACTCAAGAAATGCTTCACGCTAGAAATAGGTGTGGTGGTGGTACTTCCCCGGTCAAAGTACACTGGTTTTACAACCTGAAAAATACATAGTTTTAAATTGATACTATCACAGAATTGATAGGTTTTAACATGTAACGGGTACTTGCGATATGCGGTTTTTGTATTATTTTTGCCGATATTTCAAAACTGTTACATAGATCGTGGTCACAGCGAAACTGCGATGACGGGGAAAAACTTTTTAGTATAATTTTAAATATATTTACGTATTATAATAATGTAAGCATCAAGTCATTCGTATATATTTCCAGGGCAATGGAACGGCGGCGAGGGTGTGACGAGGGAGCTGGTGTTCCGCAGAACGGTACAGCTCTCAGTCCTGACGGAACGTAGAGCGTTCCAACCTTATGGGATGAATGGTCAGTGGAATATAAATAATCAATTCGCAATTTAATTACGAATAGGCTTTTTGACTATATATTCGGTTTAATAATGATTAATAAAAAAAGAAGGTCGTAAGACTGTGCATTGCATATTTTTGTTAAAAAAAGGCTCTTTGGAGTGACTCAGAATGAGTTATAGTTTTTTGCACTTTTACAGTTTTTGTGTTTATCTTTCTTATAAGATTGCAGTGGCAAGCAGCATGCAAATCACCTGATGGTAAGCGGTCACTGCCATCCATGTACATCCGTAAGTCACTTCAGAGTGCTAAAGTCAATCACAGATTCGTTGCTAGTCTCAACAACTAAGATGGGATGGTTTTGGTGAGTCAACCTTCCAAACTAGAAGATGTAGCGGTGGTACCTCCCCACGGTCAAACTATACTCGTTATAAGATCTCGCAATGTAAGGACTATGTTTGAAAAAGTTGCATAATTTTATTAATTAATATAAAAAATTGTTTAACATTTTTGTAGGTGGCGAGGCCGGTGCAAGAGGTCTCAACCTTTTGCAAAGAACGGACGGAAGGTTTATTAATCTGGGAGGTAAAGCATCCGTGGAAGCGTATCCCGGGGTAAATATTCACGTATACTTTACATTTTATTTTAATTTAATATGTCTTTATTTTTTGTATAGGCTTAGGGGGCACTTACAAATTGCCAGCTCCAATATTTTTCTTAAGCCTCGTATTCATGGTAAACATTTGTTTAGCAACATGGTTGAGTAAATATGTTGCAGAGTTGCTGACAACATATTGCGGGGAACGCTGGTGTTGTGGAGTTGATGGATTTACTATGTACTCTGTCTAAAAGTTATAATTACTGAAAGTTTAGTCACTTTTCTTAAATGCAGGTCAAACAATCTAATGTTTTTTTTTATTTATTTTTTATTTGACTGAAGTAGCAAACGAGCATGCAGTTCACCTGATGGTAAGTGGCCACTGCCGCCCATGGATAAGTTGATTACAACTTCATACAGAACATGGGTTCCATCTGAAGTCAATCACAGATGCGTTGCTACTCCCGAGGACTGTGATGGTCGCCTCATGTGAAAGTGTACCGGCAACCACACCCTTCCATCGAAACGCAAGAAATGTTTAACGCTAGAAATAGGTGTGGCGGTGGTACTTCCCCGGTCGAACAACACTGGTTCTACCACCTTAAAAATGATTGATTTGAAATGTTTATAAGTTGCCATGAAAATGCTCATATACGTAAAAACAACACTTATCCTATATTTTTCAGGATAAATACATAATGAACTCTCCGGGCGGCGGCGGCTATGGGCCAGCGGACCAGCACGGTGGCCACGCAGACAAACAGACAGGACAGTTCAGCGAGTTTTTGGAGAGAGGCAGCGTGTACGAGTATAGAAGTGCTCAGGAGTCTGTTTAAAATTGATAATTCAGATAAATATGTATCTGGAAGCATGGACGTAGCCAGGTTTTGGAGGGGGGGGGGGGATATCAAATCCAAACCACATATTATGATATTTCATCTATATCTATACTAATATTATAAAGAGGAAAACGGTATTTTTAAATGATTCTTATCAATTAACTTAAAACTACTGAACCAATTTTAATAATTCTTTCACCATTAGAATGCTACATTATTTCTGAGTAACATAGGCTATAATGGTTGGATGTATTATACGCGAACGAAGTCGCGTGGATTCTGCTAGTATTTCATTATTATGAATGTTATTATTTAACTTTTTGCGGAGGGGGGGGGGGGGGGTTGAAACGCCCATAAACACTAACCCTGGCTATGTCAATGTCTGGTAGCTCCTTTCCTACCTCAAAGTTATGGGCAACTATTTCTGGTGCTTTTGAAAGTTTATTCAGAAAACTATGTATGTACGTAGCTTGTCAGAAGTACAAAAATAACGGCTTAAAATTCTAAATATCTAAAATCCTTTATTAAGATCCATATAATCATCATCATCAATCCATATAATAATATCCAATACAGTGGATAGATAAATGCTTGTGCATTTTTCTATTCACTTTCTCATCAACCCATTATTGGCCCACTGCATGGGTCTTCTCTCAGAATGAAAGAGGCCATAGTCCACCGCGCTGGCCTTGTGCAATTATTACGCAAATGGATTTTTAGATCTGAAATCCTTTAAAAACGTGTGTGGTGGGGTGTGTGATATGTTATTTTTTCTAATGGATGTTCAGTCACACATTCTTAATGAATTTAACGTGTCTGAATATTTTAAAATAAAAACAAACAGACAATAAGAAGATAATATTACGTTAGTCGCTTTGTTTTTTTGTTGTTGCGTTATTGTTTCTAATGGATTTTCAGAGATACATCTTAATGGAATTGTTGTGTGCGAAATTTTTTAAAAATAGAAACAGACAATAAGTAATATAAGGATTGTTTGTCTGTTTGTTATATTGTTATTGTTTCTAATGGATTTTCAGACACACGTAAAAAAGGTGGACTATATAAGTAAATAGAATGATGCAAAAATAACCGTAATTGAAACTTTATTATGGATTTTAGTGTATTTTTTTGACAAAGCTATGAGCTATTGACTATATATAGTCGAACTTATGATATTAAGATCCTAATCTTATATACAACTGGTCATAGATTTCCGTAGGCAGCTTACTGCTATGGACTGTATGCACATTTCCTCAATAGTTAAAAAAGTCTTATTAAGCATGCATTATTATGCGTTCCATTTTGTATTCAAAGTTGCATGAGCCATATTATTAAGTACACACACATAAATAGTTCATAATTTTATTATTATATTACTATTATAAATGCATTATTATAATTATATACATAATGTTATTGTTATAGTTTTATCACAAATGCATGCATTGTTTATTATTACTTTTTTTAACATATATTTTTACAATAATTGTTATCTTTGTTATGTTATAATACATTATACAATATACATATTACCAATACATTGTTTCCTCTTTACCTATGCCATCTATGTAATAAATATACTATTGATTATGTAAATAAGATTTTTTGATGTGAGTGTAGAAAAAACGTTGCTGTTACATATACAAATTGCTGTTACATATTCAAAAAATGAATATAATTCCCGTCAGTCTTAAATATTCTATAATTTGTCAAACTCATACTAATTTCGGTCCGAAGGATTCAAATTAGCGCGCTTGCGACCTAATGTGAATGCGCTCTAATATCTCAAATATTAGAGCGCTTTCACATTTGGTCGCAAGTAAGGTGGCCGCAGCGTGTCAGCCGCGCGACTGCAGAGAATGCATTCTTTTTACGATTATATTGATTCGGGTGGCGCGCTGTACTTTTATAATGGAAAAAATAATTATTTCAATAATAAGAAAGCATCCGTTGCAGACGCGCTGCGGCCACGCTTCTTGCGACCTAATGTGAAAGCGCTCTTAGGATCAAGTGGCCTCAGGTTTGAAGATCTTACTTTAGGTAACTGATTGTCTAGTTGATTAAATCAATCTATTTTAAAATTCGTCCCACTCTCTAAACTGTATCCATCTGTGTTCTAGAGTAGAAATAACGAACTGAGATCGATTAAGCAAAAAAATTATGTTTGGTCCAACATATCGATTTTTAATCGATACTAATCAATGAATGTAATTAGGCAGTCGATTGTCGCGGGTCGAGCGGGTCGTCGCTCTTTTGTTAGTAAAATAAATCGATTTCAAAATAGGTCTTCGTGTAGGAATCCCACCCTCGTGCAGCCTTGGGCCCTGGGCGCGCGTGTGTGGCCATACGGCTCGCCGATCTTTAGATAATTGTTAAGGTGAAACCGCACTAGAGCGGAGCGGAGAGGCGCGCTGCGACGCGGCACTATCTAAACGCACTGTACTGCAGCGGCGCTACAGTGAGCGGCAAAAAATTCATTTCATTTGTTCGTTTCGTGATGAAGAACATGGACGAAATTGACGATGAATTGATAGCTTTATTATGCGAAGAGGGAGAAAAACTGGAAAGACATAAAAAGCGATCTATATGGATGCATGATATTCCAAATTCTCGCTGTAAAGAAAGAGAGTATTACACACTTTTTCCAAGACTCTTAAAAGACCCTGACCGATTGCATACTTCAGGATGACAAAAGATAAATTTTATGAGTTGTAGCAAGTTATGAAAGTATGAAACCTCACATAGAACTACAAAATACATCATTTCGTCAAGCAATAGGTCTCTGGTCTGGACTGGTCGCACCGCGCCTCTCCGCGCCGCTAGCTAACCCGCACTAGCGCCAGCGGAGCGGCGCGGCGCGACCGGAGCGGCAAAATATTCTCTGGGAGTCAACTATGTCACGACGCACCGCGCCGCTTTACTGTAGTACGGCTATAGTGCGTTTTATTTCATATCAAACAATGGCAATAATATTTTTCTTGACGCGCCGCTTCGATGTTGCGATGCGCCTCTCCGCTGCAGTCACACTCTAGTGCGGTTTCACCTTTAGTCTAAATCGATTTTAAAATAGGTCTTCGTGTAGGAACCCCATCCTCAGCGTGCAGCCCTGGAGCCTGGGCGCGCGCGGGCCATCAGGAGTGATGGTCGGCGGCGGCCAGCGCCTCCCGGTTCTCGTACGCCCAGAAGCCGTGCAGCTCCAGCAGGATGGAGACGGCGGTGTGTCCGTGGCCGCTGCGCACCAGGTCCCGCAGCGTGATGCGCGCGGGGTGCTGCGGACGGATCATGTCGAAGATCTCGTCCTTCACGTCCTCGAAGTTGACCGGCTCGGCGCCGTGGGCTACCATTTGCTCTTGGATTGCCTGGAATGTATTTTGTATTGGTTTATGAAAGTAATAACGGGTCGAAGGGAAGTAACTAAGGAGCGCAACCCTTCTCTATGTTTTTTTTTGGCATGTATGGTCGCATACCGTCGTAAACACTAGACGGAGCGGCGGGCCCAGCAGACCATCTGGGAGGAGCCCGATGGGCAACGCGCTCAAAGGACCCTGGTTGCGTTCCTTTAGAGATCCCGGAATCCTGTTTGTAGCGCCGAGGACAGCCAACGACCACTTCGTTTATTAGTAGGTAGGTTATTTAGTGCGGTAAAAATCCCACATAACTCTGCGTCGCTCCCACGGCTTCGGATATAACAGGAGAGACAATCTAATATTATACGCATAGTTAAGTTACTTATTTTTTTTAATTTTGCCGTAACTATTTTTAAAAACCTTACTTCAGGTCAAGTCTCTCCTCCGCCGTTCAATCTTCATTTTATCTTACAATTTTCAGTGAGGTATTTACGTAAAAAACAATTAAAATAAAAAAAATGCAGCGAAACTAAATATTTAACTTTAGTTTTTATCGATTACTCATATTATTTTTCTAAAACCATCTCCTGATTAGCACTAATAAAATTTATTATTTATCTAGGCAAGCGTGTAACATCCTAGGATGCATCTTACTTAACATCAGGTAAGGTCGCGGCCAAACGTTGGCCTATAATATGATAAAAAAAAAGCTAATAAAATATACCTCTTCAAAACTACCAGAACTGACCTTGAAAAAGTAGTTAAGCGTGAAGGCATCCAAATACCCCTGCGAGTTTATATCCAAGACTCTGAACAAGTAAGCCAACGCGGCCGGTTGTCGTCTATTCTCCAGAGCTAACACCAAGTCTAGGTACGTCTTGTAGTCCATCTCGCCGTCGTACGTCAGGCACTGTTGGAAGACCCGTTGCAAGAACGCTCGAGTTAATGTTCCTGAACCGTAGCTAGAAAAAATATTTAAAAATCTTAAATAATAATTTATTTTTTGTACCTCGAGGTCCAATATTTTTTGAAGACCTTCCTGGGTGATTTATCTCACCAACTCGAATGATGTCATAAATTTACTTGGACTGAACAATACGTAATTAAAATGTCAAAGTGTAGCGTATCCTGCCAAACGTGCTCCTTGTTGGGCCAAATGTAGGGCAGGATACTGCAGCTAACTTTTGTTACCCATGTAAAAACAAGATGGCAAATAAAAAAAATAAAAAAAATAAATAGAAAGAAAAAAAGACAAACCCACTGAGTTTCTTGCCGGATCTTCTCAGTTGAGGTCGTGTAAAAAATATATATAAATGTAACTGACAATTTGTAAGCGCCCCCGAAGGCCTATGCAAAATAAAGACATTTCATTTCATTTGTCTTATAGTATTTAATGTTTTCTGGTGTAACAAGGGTATCTTAACACTAGAAGCGCGGCCGTACAAATTTGACCCACTTCGATGCTCTTCCTGCTCTAGTTAATATTTTATTATGAGTATAATCGTGGGTCTTATGACTTTTCATAAAATATATTGTGTATGTGGGACTTCAACCACGTAAATGCAATAATTTTTTTTTATCTAAAACATCCGCGCTTCTAGTGGTGTCAAAATGGTCTCAAATTAGAATTCAGTAGTTTTCAAAATACAAATCACTAGAAGAAAACGGAACGTTGATCAAAGAGGTTCAAGTCACAGATTTATTTCTAGCGTTAGGTTTGAATGACGACGATCCATGGGCGATAGTAAAATTTAACATTAGATGGACTGCACAGTGATGGGTGTAGTGGTTAATTCATGTAAATAAGGTTTTTTTTTTACAAAATTGAAGTCCACATAATGGTAAGTGGACACTTACGTCCATCGGTAACTCCAATCAGTTGCATACAGAACAAAGGACAACCTGAAGTCAATCACAGATGCAACCCCGGTACTAACACCGGGGTTGCCAGACGTTCAGCTTTTGACGGGACCGTCCCGATTTTTTATTCAAAATCAAGGGACAGGCTCAGTCCCGTTTTTTGGGAAGGACTGTACTTTTGCAAAAAAGGTCGCCAATAGCAATTAAAAGTGGAACAGTTTGTCGACCAAAAAAAAGGTCGCCAAATCTACACCTATTTAAACTGAACTGCAGTATTTCGAACAAAAAAAAGGTCGCCAATCTTCCGGCCACCCTACACCAAGGAGATTTTTTCCTGTGCGTCTGTGAGGTGCGAGGCCCTTTTTACCGCGAGCGCTATTGTCCCGCTTTTGACTATGGAATCCTGCTTGTTTCACTCAAAAAGTTACTAAATCTAAAGTTAATAAAAAAAATGTGACAACGCTGGTTGGTACTCCCAAGGAGTAGATGGTCACCGCAATAAGTGTGCCAGCCACACCCTTCTACCGAAACGCAATGGCTACTTCGCACTAGAAACAGGCCGGTGGTGGCACCTCCCCAGTCGAATTATACTACATACTAATATTATAAAGGCGAAAATTTGTGAGTGTGTATGTTTGTCACTTCTTCACGTTTTAACGGCTAGAGCGATTTTCATAAAATTTGGTAGGCAGTTAGCTGACACTCTGGATTAACATATAGGCTACTTTTTGCCATGGGAAAATATCGTATTCCCACGGGACAATCCTACATCGATTTTTTTAACGAGGGCGAAGCTGCGGGGTTCATCTAGTATTACATATAACCTCTACTCACCCTGCCAACTCACTAATACTAAGCATGCCGTTGTGATCTCTGTCCAGATTAAGATATTGGCCGTACACTCGCAGGGCAGACGCTGCACTGAACCAATTCTGTTCCTGCAACTCCATTGGCAGATCTTCTTCACGAAGCTGGAAAATGGTACATATATATTTAAAATTTTATTTCAATAGTATGAAAATATTTTAGGTTTAGAATAGATATAATCATACGCGTTAATTTTATCTATCTCCTCAGCATTACATGTGGTATGTATTTTCTTTATATTATTGAATTTACTGCCAGATTGAAAGCGATTGGCATAGTAAAAGGTACGAGTTTTGGTCCTATTGAGTACCTTAGGCTCCCCTTGCATTCGTTATTTAAAAGAGATGTAGTCGCTGCCGCCCATAGTCTGCTGTAATCAACTCCCAAAATAACATTGTGTCTACCTGAAGATGACAGATACATAGCTACGCCTAAGCTGAGGAAATAAGACAATTATCTCGTGTGGAAGACAAACCACACACATCCACTGTAATGCATCATGCTACCTGGTATCTCTCCAGTAGAATTACACTGGTACTACCGGCTTTTCAAACACTACTGTATCATCCCTAACTTGCTACACATTTGCCTTGTGGTGGAAACCCATTATTGTCCCACTGCACTAGGCACGGGTCTTCTCTCAGAAGGAGAGTTATAGGCCATAGTCTACCACGCCGGCCAAGTGCGAATTGGTGGACTTCACACACCTCCGAGACCTTTTTTTTAAAGAACTCTCGGGTATGTAGTTTACGATGTTTTTAATAACACATAATTTAGAAAAAAATGTTGTGCGTGCCTGAGTTTGAACCTCGGACCTCCCGATCGAGAGGGCAATCGAGATCGAGAGGAGAGGGCATCATCTGCTTCGCATTTGCCTTAGAAATAAATAAATAATCATCCAATATATATAGTCTCAGTATAGTTAATTACCTCCAACAAATCATCTAAAAACGAACAAGACAGCACGTCTCTTATCCTAACCCGTCCGACACGCATGGGATCCAGGAAGAACAGGAACTTCCTGGCTGCTGTACACACGTAGAACGAGCTGAATGAAGAGTCCAAGCCGTCCAGGGCCGCTAGAGATGGCACTAGCTCCGCTATGTAACTTTCTAGGTCCTGGAAAAATGTTAATATGATCGTAAGTGACAGTAACCAGTTATAGTTTTTTTTTCTGACTGAAGTAGCAAACGAGCATGCAGTCCACCTGATAGTAAGTGGTCACCCCCGCCCATGGACATCTGTAAGCAACTTCATATAGAACATAGGTTCTATCTGAAGTGAATTACAGATGCATTGGTACCCCCAAGGACTATGATTATCTGCACAATAGCTTATTAAAACTTATTATGCAGATAACCACATAGTATTCTTAAGATTATATGATTGAAGCAGCAAATAAGAATGCAGTCTTCTTGATGGAAAGTAGTTTGATTGGTACTGATTAGTAATCAGGACCAATCAAAACACCTTTCTTTAAGCAAGTTTTCATAACCTTAAGAGCGCTTTCAGATTAGCTGGCTAGTAGCGCGGCCGCAGCGCGTCAACCGCGCGACTGCAGATGATGCTTTCTTTTTACGGCTATTCCATGGGATTCTTTTTAATAGGGTGGCGCGCTGTACTCGTATAATGGAAAATAATAAAAAATATAAATACTGAATAATTATTTCAATACTAAGAAATCATCCGTTGCAATCGCGCGGCTGACGCGCTGCGGCCGCGCTACTTGCGACCTAATGTGAAAGCGCTCTAATGATCTTTCCTAATACCTATAGGTTAAACATCTTTAAAAGGACCTTTTAGAGTACAACAATGTCAACTCAACTTACATGCTCAGTAAGATAACCTTGCCCTGTCACGTCATACAGCGACAGACCTATCCTGGTCTGTTGCAGCCACACGCGTCTCATCACGTAGTTAAATAAAGATACGCCTCTGACCTTCCCCACACCGCCCTCAGCTGCTTGCAGACGACCAAACACTTCCGCTGTTAAGTAGTGTCTGTCGATAAGATAGAATTTGGTGATAGTAGTGTAATAATAATACTAATAATAAAACTTATTTTAAGCTACATCGGCTCATAAGTGTTAGTATTAGATTATATTATATGCTTAACCTATGCTGGTGACTTATGATAATAACCCATCTAATCTTTTAAATTCAAAGTTGCAGTTAAATCATAAAATATTTATTTTTTATATGTAAATGTATTCCAAGTAAACTAAAATAAAAAAGAAACTATAGAAATGAATATTAAATATGTAGAAAAAACTAAACAATTAAATATAGACAGCCTGCTTCGTTGGAAGTTATGTGTAAAAAATGGTGATTCTGACAAGAATTACTTTCAATGATATATTACCGATCTTCAATCACAAACAGAAATGCTGTTAATGATATGCTTTGGATATCTGCCGTCTTATTTTTTGTATTTTTAAGTTATACTTGTGATTGGTCATTTAGTTAATGATCTAAGTACATTTCCATATTTTGATAGTTTATTTTCCTGTAGCGTAATGAATGACATAAGCATTTATTTCTTTCTTTCTTACCTATATTTAGGTCCGGCACTATCCCTTAGCTTCCTAAACTGCGTATAATCAATAGTAAGTTCATCATTATTAGCCATAGTATAGCTACCATTGGACTTTTCTAGCAAACTCCAGAGATGTTTCAGTTCACTATTGTCCAACAACTCTTTACTCTTCTTCTGTAAGAATTGAGCTCTTGTTTCCTCTCTCAACTTCTGTGCGAGAACTTCATCTGGGCGAGGTAATTTGAAAAAGAATTTTGGTACTTTATCATATGACTCCTTTTCTCCCTCTAATCTTGGTTTGTAGAGTTGCTTGAATGTGTCTATTTCTATCTTTTCACTTTCTTCTCTTGTTGTGCTTGTATTTGTTTCTATAAAATTAAATATTAGTTGATTAACTTATTTTTTAATCTTTATGTAACATATAGAAACATATGCAAAAATGTAGAATGCTATTTTAGCATTTTTTGGCAGTCAACCTTCAGGCAATCAGAACCACATCAATTTTTTTTCTTTATGTTGGCATGGCTTAAAGAAGAGAGAGTAATAATACTTTGGTGGGTTCAAATCGACCAGCCCCTAGAACAAAATTTTATATGAAAAATTACCAAAACAGTATGAAGCTTAGAAGTTTTGTGGACATACAAACATTGATTAATTACGCCAAGAATGACGATCTATGGAAAATCATTGCAACAGCTATTTAGAAACTCATTAAATAAGTTTCTAAATAGCTATTACAATCACCTCTTACAATCAACAAAGCTTCACACTGTAAATTGGTAATTTTTCATATACGATTTTGTTGTAGGGACCCATTGATATATCTCACTTTTAAAAGTTTAATTCCTTAATGATTTCTTTTGTAATAATGAGTTATAAACTTTTATCAATATAGTCTGTGGCTATGTTAAAAATTCTTACGAAAAACATCTCCATTTACACTCAAATGAAAACTTACCACTGCTGCTAAAAGGCAGAAATAGATATGGTGCTCTTGCAGTTGAATTACTTTTAACCTACTTACTTTTTACTGTTATATATAAGCATCCTTTAAAAAGCTCATATTTCCTTTGTTTTATAGTGATCAAAATTTGCATGAGTGTTGCTAATAATAACAGATAACTTTTAGGAATAGAATAGTAACTTTATATGGAGATCCTATTCTTTATCTCTCATGAATAATACCTAAGTCATCATCAACATGCTATTCAGTACCAGACAAAACTGCCGCATTTATAGTGATATCACACAGACAGACGCACACACCTGAATTTATAGATAGATAATTTAATTTATACAAATTCTATGACTTTAGAAAGAGCAGGGCTGGCTGGCACAGTTGTTCACGCTTCATAGAATGTCGCACCAATAATTTATGTACCTATGTGAGCAAATTTTACATTCTTTATAACTTTTTAATAATGTTTAACACAGTTTTGGTAAGTAAAACAGATTACAGAGGATAGAATTAATTTTTAGCAAGCTTAGTACTGTTATAAATTGTATCTAAGAGTAAGAATTGAAGTACTTTACCATCCAATTTCTTAATATACTTTCTAAGACGGTTCTTCAAATCATCATTTATCTTTTTCTGCTTAGGGTCTAAGGGCTGAGGTTCCTCAGATACGGTATTGTTGCTGGCATCTACTGTATTCGTTTCAGTGCTGATTTTAGACATTTTTAACTGGTTTAGCTAAGTTTAAAATATATATTTGTTTACTTTCGGTTATTTATTTAGAAATATACAACAACACAACACAACGATGTTTCATTTTATGATGACAATGTCAAATGTCAATTCAAATTGTCAACATCATTTCAAGTAAATCAACTCATATTATTATTAATAAGAAATTTAATAAAAAGTTTGAATTATTTCTACCTACGTAGAAGTTTTAATACGTACCTACGTAAAATATGTACATATTTTTTTAAATAAAATAGTTACCCGTATTGAAATAGTTTATATTTTGACCTTTCGACGCTAGATGACGCTGTTTGCTGTCGTTATATAAAAAAGTATTATGAGATCTCGTTGAAGTCTTTTACACACATTTAATTTTCTTCAAATGTCAGAAATTTTATAGAATATTCATGTAAAGTAATGGAAGCCTATTGATAAGTGAAAAAAACAATTTTAATTCCAAACATATTGCAATATTAAACAAATTAATCATATTATAATGTTCAAATATAGTGCGCCATTCTATTTAATATTGCAAAATAGAATTCAACTCATAATAATTCATCTGAAACGAATGGTGATGGACACATGCATCCTACCGACTTTGACGTAAGGCTGCCAAACATGGACATACAAAACAAAGATCAAAACAAAATTAGTCAATTGCCAAAAAGCCATGGAGAGGAGCATACTACAAATTAGAAGATTACAAAAAATAAAAAGTATACATATCAGGAAAAAGACCAAATTAATAGACATCCTTCATTACAGTCTACGATTAAAGTGGCGATGGGCTGGCCACGTCGCACGGTACAACGACAAGAGATGGACAATAGAAGCGACTAGATGGAAAGGGCCATTCGGCAAAAGAAGACAGGGCCGCCCATTCAAAAGATGGAACAAGGACATCATAGCTGTAGCAGGAACAGAGTGGATAAAGACAGCCAAAGACCGACAAAAATGGAATCAGCTGGAGGAGGCCTTTACCCAGATAGGGGTTCCCATCCAGGATAACTAGGAAGTGGAAAAAACAAAAAAAAAAATAATAATAATAATAATAATATTCTAGGTGTTGGGAAATAAAGAGGCTTAATAATAATAATAATAATTCATCTAGTTACCACGTATATTCATTTTTCTTCTCCCAAATATTCTCAATCAAATCAAATCCATGATAATCTGTCTAATTATTTAAATTTTAATTTCATATCATCGTCCCATCATCATCATAGTAATAATAACCCGTGAATCAATTCGCATTTATGTCAAGTTTATGTTTCCTTCAAATGCTAATCAGCCGTGCAGGAGGTCCTTTGATCACTGACTGATTAACCTAAATAGTAAATTTTAATACTTGTCACGATTCTGTCTGTTTTTAATGAACCACAACACATGAAATTCGTCATTATGAATCTTATGTTAGGCCTTGGCTATTGTAAACTTTGATAAATGTATACATTAATGAATATTGTCACGACGACCGCAGGCTGTGGTTCATTTTCCAATTTACGATCTAATATTACACCTTTGACGTGACGCAGTTAAATGCAAGTGAAACCTGATAGGCACACGGATGTAAATCATCTGAAGAGCTCTTTGTTTAAAAACACTAAATAAACGTTGACAATGACATAGGTAATTTATCTGGCTATCTTACATGTATTTAATATAACTTTATTGTACAATTATGTTATTGTGGTAACAAAATAATTTAAAACCTCAGGGACAACAATTGACGTATTTATGTAGTAGGTAGGTACGTAGGAACCTAGGTAGGTACTATTTTTATTTGTACTGCGATTGTTCTAATTTACTTTTAGATTTCAAGCAAAGAAACAGCAATGAATGGAAATATCCAGGGGTGACAAACACCTCTTAAAAATAATCATTACCTCTTTGTTTGGACTTTGTAAACGGGAGTGGAGGATGCAAAACTGTCCCTAGAAGTTAAAAAAAATCTTTCTAATTGAATTTCGACTTTTTGGCGTCGACAAAGGGGACAGCTGTTCTTTCTAGTAATGCCAAAAGTAATGCTCCATTTATCAATGGCTGGGGGCGCTCTTATATGAAAATTATATAGGTACTTATGAAAAACTGTGTGTAGTTTTAGAAGTAGACACTGGTCCTCTTGTGTTATTAGTACTACGCTAAGTGCGTTGTCCACCAATTCGCACTTGGTCAGCGCGGTGGAATATGGCCCACTGCTGGGCACGAGTCTTCTCTCAGAATGAGAGACGTTATGAGAGAAGACTCGTGCCCAGCAGTGGGACAATAATGAGTTAACGAGAGAAGTGCATAATGTCGGACAATCACATCTAGTGGGTAAATCTTTACATCCGTGTGGTGATATACCAATTGGCAGGTGTCTGTGGTTGATGCGCTTTCTTCAGCATCCCGCGTTTTGCAAGTTTCACTGAATTCATGTTTGTATTGTATTAATATAATTATTGTAATTAAAACAATGAGGTTTCGAAGTTGACTGTATAAACAAAGGAAGATCGCGTAGGCGATTCTACAATGTGGTAAAATGAATATGGTTAAAAAGGGGAGGTAATGACAGCCCCAGAGCCGTCTTAGACTGTGCTGGGGCCTTTGGGCACACAAGGATTCGGGGCCCTTTTGAAATGTAAAGAAAATATGATGTACTTTCTGTTCATCCCAAAAGGGCCCCGACGACTTTCGTGCAACGAGAAAGTGTAATGCGCCCGACCATAATATTTTGTAATTAGATGAGAGAATATTTGTCAGCCCCGAGTGCCCTTACGGTAAAGACGGCATTGGCCATCTCACTTATTTCTAGAATTAAAGAATCTTGCGTTTTGGTGAAAGAGTGTGGTTGAGTTGTGGTTGCACTTTCATTTGAGGCGATCGTCTTAGCCCTCTTATGCACTAGCGGTTAACCGCCGGCGCGTATAACCGCGCGGCTAGCCGCTTTACCAGTTTAATATGAACAAAATTTCAACGGCCGCGGTTGGAAATTTTGGGGCGGTTTCATATTAAACTGGAAAAACGGCTAGCCGCGCGGTTAACCGCTAGTGCGTAAGGGGGTTTAGTCCTCGGTAGCAGCTCATCTACGATTGATTGCAGATAGAAACCTTGTTCTTTAAGATGTTCCTTACCATTACCTTATCCATGGGCAGCCTGATTGTATGCACGTTTACTAATTCAATGTCATTATAACGTTTAATTAATTACGTACCTACTGGCTCACCCGGCGAACTTCGTTTCGCCTAAAAGTCAGAAATCTAAAATTATCAGTGTTTCTCCACTATGTTATACATGTATTATACATAAAAACCTTCCTGTTGAATCACTCTATTTATTTAACAAAACTGCATTAAAATTCGTAGCGTACTTTCAAAGAACTAAGCATACATAGGGACGGACAGCGGGAAGCGACTTTGTTTTATACTATGTAGTGATTTTTTAGTGATTACGTATTTCATTAAATTTCAGAAGATACCACCAACTAGGCTGCATACTAACTTATTTGTTATTTTAATATTCTTTATTAATGCTCTCGAATAAAGGAAACATCCAATGTAAAATTACTGAACAGTATTTACATAACCATTTTGCATATATTTATGACATATTATAAGCCATTTATTGCATGGCATAGTAGAATACATTAGCATAGTCTAGCTAAACAATTTATTGGTTGTTAAACGTATAAATTGTATTTGCAAATAGATCACTTTTTCGACAACTTCTTTCAACTATTACCTTGAGCTATATTTTTATTAATTTCCGCAGATAGTCAAATTATTATATTCTCGAAAAAATATTTAAGGTAAATAGCAGAAACATAGAATATGTTGTTGCTTACAGACTTATTATAGGATTCTATTACGTGACCCACATAATATACCTACTCAGGGCAATTTTTTTTCCCAAACTTTGTATTCCCAGATAATATATAAATGGGGAATTTAAAACAAGGAGGAGCCTTCCTCAACTATAACATATGTTCTATTTATTTTTTTTATTTGGAAAAACTTTGACGACCAGCGTGGCTGAGCTATACCAGTTTGACGCGCAATGGGTTCCGGGTTCGATTCTTGGTCAGACAGGTATCTGAATGTTGAGTTTAGATTCATTTTCTGGGTCTTGGTGTCTGTGTATTCGTCTTGTGTGTCCTTGGTACCCGCGACACAGGAGAAAATTTTAGTGTGGGGCTATGAGTGTAGAAAGCATGTTGTTTAACATATCCTTCACACCAGAAGACAGTAATGCCTAGCATTTTTTATCAGGCTCAAATCGATGGTGATTAATAGTCGAGTTACAAAGAGACCTTAGTGTAATTTCTGTCTATTTATGAACAAACAACACAAAATATTCATCACTAGCTTATTCCTGCAGCTTTGCCTACTTCGGTCATGTCTGCCATAGTATTAAGTATCATATGTCCTAATCTGGGACATAAACTAGGTATGGTTTAGCGAAATCCAATCGATGGATTTTGCGTGAAAGCGTAACAAACAAACTGACATTCACAATTATAATATTAACTAGCTGAACCCCGCAGCTTCGCCCGCGTTAAAAGAAATCGATGTATCGATTGTTCCGTAGGAGTAAGATATTTTCCCACAGTAAAAAGTAGCCTCAATGTAAATCCAGAGTATTAACTAACTCCCTACTAAATTTTATGAAAATCGCTCCAGACATTCAGACGTGACGAAGTAACAAACATACACACTCACAAACTTTCACCTTTATATTATTAGTATGAGTATGATATGAAGTATGATATACAATGAACACACATACAATGAACAAACACGCTTTCTACAGTCATAGCCCCACATTACGATTTTCTCCTGTGTCGTGGGTACTATGGACACACAAGACGAATACACAAACACCCAGACCCAGAACATGAATCTAAACTCATCATTCAGATACCTGTTTGGCCGGGAATCGAACCCGGGACCCATTGCGTGTCAGACCGGTGTGATAACCGTGATATGATAGCGATTAGATTTTTTATTATTTATAAGCTTATTTATACACTCGCAAAACGTATTTACTAATTGTAGTAGCTAAGTAGTGTTACGAAAGGCAAATCCAAAGAACGTGTTCGTAAAATATTGTTACGGATTCATCATTGTCGAGTTTTTCAGTGATTATCCAATAGCAAGCGTAACATATGTTGCATGTTTGTTATGTAATTGCGATTGTTATTAATGTTGCCAGGTTAAATGCTTTACTGATAAAGGTTAACTGATTTTTTGATAATGTTAATAACTTTTGGTTTATGACCCGGGTGCGAAACGGGCACCATATCAGTTTGCCACGCAGTGAGGTCGGAGTTAGATTCCCAGCCAGAGAGATATACGAATTATACATTACTAGCACTGACCCACAGCTTCGCCCGCACGGCCAAAGGGAATTAACATTAGCATTGATAGCGTGATTCAGAACTTACAAATAAATTTTACTAATGCCTATTAACAATGTCTGGAACTACTAAATATGTATCAACTAATAAAACATCGATATTCTCATGGGAATGAGAGAGCGCGGTAAAAGTAGCCAACGTAGTTAGTAGTAGTAGTTAGGAGGGTGGAGAGTGCTCTACCCTCCTAACTACTTTGGTCGTACATATTTGATCGAAGGGAACAGCCATTCCCTTCGATCAAATATGTACTCAAATATGAGATCATTCAACACATTTAAAAAACAATTAAAAAAACATTTTCAGAAAGACCTAACTTCATACTAAGACACATTTAGTTTTTCTTCCGTACATACATTCATACACACGTGCATACATATATTTAATACAAACGAACGCATATAAAATATTAACACACTATACTCAACTCAAATGAAACACACTAAGTATAAAATCTATCAATTTATTTACGAATGATATTAAAGTATAACAATAATAATAAAATAATTACACGATTAAATATAAATAAAATAAAACTAACAGCTAAAAATTAAATTTCCGTATTATAAATTAAGTCCGCTAGTTGTTGAATGGATCTTTAGACTCTTTAGTAGCGATTCCTTGCTATCCGCAGTGCACTGTTTTAATATTTTCTCTACCCTCTATTCAAAAACTAAAATGTACCTAATGTTGATATTGTAATTATAAATTCTTTCTCGTCCGAAACATAATTTATTTCTATTACTAAATACACTTATGTTAACGCACTATAATGTAAACTACGCTAAGTGACATGTTATTTGTTTAAGAAAAATGTAATTTTCTCTGTAAGTGAATTTGTAATTCTTATGAGAAATAAAGTCTTTAACCTTAAATATGTATGATCAAAGGCTATTCCTGGGGCGTCCCTTGCTTTGGTCAAGTTATAACAAAATACAGATACATACCTATATAACAAAAGGTACAAGGAAACGGTTTACGTTTATTCTATCGTCTTAATAAGTTGTACAAGTTTTAATCGAATGTGCCAACGTTCACGAATCTAAAACACCAACAATTATGCGTGTGCAATAAATTCGATAACTATGCAAACGTCCATACAAAAATTGGACATGTCCTTTCAGTTTAAGCGTGAAAGAGTAATAACCTCACATACCTACATCTTCACATACTTTCGCATTCATAATATTATTAAATTATAAGATTTCCATATTTACTTGGCAACACTGTCAGCTAAGTAAAGCACTACTGGTACTACTATTAATATACTAGTTATTGTATAATTCACAATTCGATGTTAGTATTTTAATTAGTGAAAGAATCAACCGTCCGTGATACGTGAATTTCAAACTAACAATTAGCATATTATTAACTGTAATTTATCGCAAAGAAGCTTGGGATAGTTATTGTTTCAGCTACTAATTTTTACTAGCTAATGTATTCCCGTGGCCCCGCTTCAGACAAGTTCACCATGATAATTCGTATGTTAATCTACATTTTTTAATTATTTCAGGCTACAAAGGCCCATAGAATACACAAATACAAATAAACAATATGACAAATTAATACATATAACATATTAAAACAATGATACTGTACAAAATAGAAATATAAAATATAACAATACCATAAATAAACAATATTTATAAATTAAGTAGCACGAATATGCGGCGTCGTGTTACGCGCGGTGTCATGTACATTAAAAACTACTAGCTGATCTAGTTGATTTATTCCGCCTAAAAGTAAAAAATCTAAATTTATTAGTGATCCTCTACTATATGATGCATGTATTATAACAACATAGATAGAGTGATATCTATTTAAAAAAACGGCATTAAAATCCGTAGCGTAGTTTTAAAGATCTAAGCATACATAGGGACAGGCAGCGGGAAGCGACTTTGTTTTCTACTATGTAATGATTGCAATTAGTGATGTGCCATATACATATCCTTAAGAGTATCTATGAATATCTTAGACGCGAGAAAGATCGGTAATCGTAACTATAGGTGGACTGCATGCTCGTTTGCTATTTCAATCTTATAAAAAAAACCTATTATTAAATTTACATTAATTCATCATATATTCGAAATTCTAAATATACATAAAAAGATGGCAGTGTAATACTATTACATTCTATTTTAAATATTGTTTACTTCTTAAAATCACATATTCGAGTAATATATATTGCATTTGATTTTTGCGAAATAAAAACGAAACTCCTTTTTATTTCGCAAAAATCAAATGTCGAAACATAATAATAATTCGTGCGTATGTGCGATACAAAGTAGTTGCTCTAAGTAAAACTGCATTTGCGAAAACGTAAACGTGATCGTTTTAAAACGTAATAAAGTCCTACTAAGGACATAGTAGTAATATCGATAACCTCCATAGAGGAATACTGCACGGCTTTAAGAAAGTGCAATCTTAGGGTCATCGGGGTGTAGACGTTATAACATTTGGTCTATAGACCAGAGCTTCTGAGTTCCTAGCTCTAGAATTACCTAACCTAGGTTAGGTAATTTTATCTAAGGCGGAGTATCGGTGGGAGCTTAAATGTTTCTTAAATTACGGTTATATGATAAACACTTTGAGTGAAGGTTCTAAATTTAAATATTTTTAGAACTACCCGACTTTACAAATGCACGGTCATATGATAAATACTTTGAGTGAAGTTCTAAATTTAGAGCTTTTTATAACTACCTGACTTTTCGAATGATATAATTAGCTAATGTAAGGCTTCTTAGTAACAAAATGCATTTTTAGTAACAATTACATGGGACTGTACTAAATAAGTGAGTTCAAAATTTTAAGATAAAACACAAAACATTGTACAAAATCTTGTACGAAAATCTTCTTATATTGTTAGAGATATTTTATGAGATTAAACACGCGCTCTAAGTAAAATATATGATTAGGCGAAAATAAATTTAATTTCGAAATTATTATGTAACAATAATATTAAAACTATTACTTATACCTATACGAGGAAAATAAGTTATTACTTCAATAATTGAAGCTGACTAATCAACATACTTGACTGTCTTTGTAACAATATTACAAAAATATAATCATAGCAACTTGCTATGTATACTCAGTTATTTTCAACGTACATCTTTATACCGATATCAATGAACGTGAAATAAACTTTTAAAAGCTTTCATTAACTTCGACAGCCGTAAACAAGGTAGTAAATCATTCATTTCAAATTTTTATTACATAATTTTCGTAAGTTGAAAACGATTTATTCGTATGACAAAAGGCGAAGTCGAAACAAGCATAAACCGGACCATCCGTTGGTGCGCCCGCGCCGGAGACCCACCGAGCAAGTTCCGCCGGCTCAGTTATGCGCGAGTCCTCGCGGAGTGCGGACGTGTGATTCCCGTCTTAATAGTGTCAAAAAAACGCGATCGTTACCGATGTTTTACAATTGTGCTTAAACATTGCCGTGTTACTAGTTCTAAAAAGCACAGTGTGACAATGAACGGATAGTTGGCGATCCAGCAGTTTTAGGTAAGGTTACGCGGCCGAGTTGAGAAGGGCCCTACTTCATAGCGTTTACTAGCTGAGTTCTTTTCGAAAGGCTTAGCTGGTTGGTTTTGCAAGGCGATTCGCATTCTAAATACTAAGGTAACTATACTAACACTCGGTGTGTCAACAATCGAAACAATTGTTGTGAAACATAATTGATTATTGGATTGAAGATTTTGTTTGCAATGCAATTAATTGTTGCATTCGGCCACAATGTGAATTTCTCTGACCTTGCGGAGTTTAGTGGAATGTCAAGTCAATGGTGAGCTGGTGAGCGTTGTTCGCTGGTAGGGCCACTTGAGCGAGATCCGGAATTTGGAATGCAAATTGCTGTCGGATCTAATCGTAAATGCATGCGTAATTTAAACTAGGTATTTAATATTTGAAACGAATTAATCTGTTCCTAAAATATCTTCAATTTTACCTTAGGTCTATATATCTTATTAAATGTAGCGTAAATTAAATCAATTTAAAATGCCAAGACATTGAATTTTTAATTATTATTGTAGTAGTTTTCCGTGTGATTTACTGAGAAACTGTAAATCTACATATTTAATTATGTCATAAATTTTAATATCCGGGTTTTCAAAACAATTATCAGAATTATTTATACAAATTACCAAAAGTATTTGACATTACGGTTACCTTAATCATTTTGAAGACAGAATAATCTGTAAAATGAAGTTCTTGGAGCATAAAAAAATATTACCACAAAAGATTATCATTTTTTAATCAGCTTTAGAATACTCTTAGTCGAGATTTAAAATGTCGATCCTAAAATCTAGGTTGCAATGTTATAAACTTATATTATTTCATTTTATGTAGGTAGGTTACGTTAAACGTGGTAGGGGAGGGAAATAAAAACGTTCCGTGTAGATCATCAGGCATGCCAACGTGTTGTCTTTAGGATTTTCGTATTACCTATTTTGGATAGATAAATGGGTGCAAAAAGCTACTTATAAACAGTTAACTTGATGGTACATGTTCGTGTATTACTTCGATATTATAACAAAGTACACTAGCTTAATTAGGTGGTGGTGGTCTAATGTTAGAATTAGAACTGTTTAAATTCAAGCCACTAGAACAAGAATCTTTGTACATTTTCATCATTATAATTCTCAGATTTAATATTTAAGAAGAGTAATATAAATACAATAATCTTTATAAGTTAGTGCCATAGTTGTCCATTATGTAATTAACAAGTAGCTTAATGGCCTCCAGAACTGCAGATGAAGGTAGTAAAACCCAGCAAGCTTTAGTGGCGTCAGCACCACACCTATTTCTGCTAAACGTGGTAAAACCCTCGCAATTCCAGTGAGGCAGCGCCACAGTCACATATTTCTACCTTATAGTAGTTTTGTGATTTTAAAAGCTTGACAAGTTTATGTTACTGGGGTATTTACACTTTAAAACTATTTGCATATGTCGTCAAATTATGTCTTTAGAACCAGCTAAGAGCCAATGGAACTAATGCATTAGAAATAGTATATAGCTTTATTTTGTCGAGCACATATATAGCCAAACTTTTAATCTGATAAAATATGCACTTCTGATCAATGTACCTTGACACATGAGATAGTTTCCTATTTGTAGCGTAAATCAGGTCTTGCGTTTCGATAAAAGGGTGTGGGTTGGCGGCACACTTTTGGCGACTATCTTAGCCCCGGGAGTAGCAAGACATCTGTGATGGACCTCAGACTTCTGTGTTCTAGATGAAGTTGTTTAAAGATGTCCACGGGCAACAGTGACCACTTACCATCTCGACTGCATGCTCGTTTGCTACTTCAATCAGATAAAAAAATCAAAGAAATCATTGCGTATGTAACCTTCAATATACCTGCGTTATATTTAAGATTGTAGATATATAGGATGCGGTTACATGCATATACGTGGTTCGTAGTAAAATGAAACTGATATCTATCTACGTGTTACGTATAAGTTTTTATATGAAATCGAAGAAGCTTTGCACATAACTAGTATTTATTTAGTTTTAAAGTAATCAAACCTTTACAGGATTGAGGATTTTTACATTGTGGAAGTAGCAAAAAACATGTATTCCACCTGCTGGTAAGTGCCCACTGCTTCCCATGGACAGGTGTCTTTAACTCCACGATCGATCGACGAGTTTTACTGAAGGTTAGAACTAGTGTCGATTGCCCGAGGAAGTACTACCGGCACACCTATTTCTAGCGTGAAGCAGTTTTTGCGTTTCGATAAAAGGGCGTGGTAGCCGGCACACTTTTACATGAGGCGACCATCTTAGTCCTCGGGAGTAGCAACGCATCTGTGATTGACTTCAGATAGAACCCCATGTTCTGTATGAAGTTGCTTACAGATGTCCATGGGCGGCAGTGACCACTTACCATCAGGTGGTTTGCTACTTCAATATTATAAGATAAGGTTACCCACAGATGTGTCGCTATTCCTAAGGCCCCAGTAGACTAATTATTAGCGGCGTACTGAATTTAGGGTGCATGGTGTCAATGGTTATAGATATTTTATTGACAGATATGAGTAGAGTGATTATCATTTCGATAATATCTTAAAAAGCACCCCACGCTTTTTTTAAATAATTTTTTTTTTCTTCTTCACACTATTATTAATTTATATTCATTGAAATTTTTAACACTATTTTCTTAATTTAAATTCATTCAAATTTATTTTCTATTTTTAGTTCGGTTTTCTTAAAAAAGCGTGTTTTTTAGTTTTTTTAAACTATTATTTATTTTCTACTTTTTAGTCAAATTAAAAAATGGAATAATTTTATCAAATTAGTGTATTGTCATCGGTCCTCAATAAATCTACAAAGTTTGAACGAAGTCTGGCCGTTTAAAGTGAAATAAGGAAATAATTCCCTAACTAGGCAAACGAATACTGTTTACTTAAAACTAAACAAGGCGACACCTTAGTTACATAACGCCACTAACAAATTACATCTTTCTCATGCAATCTCGAACAGGATTATGCGATTCTAGTGTGTTGAACTGAACGCGCTCGACGAACGAATGTTATTTTCTTCATAAAGTATTTTTTATTTTATTTAATTGAAGTAGCAAACGAATTATTTAGTTCCTCAAAACAAGCGTGCTTCTTGTTTTCGGTCATCATTTCAAAGTACAGTCACGAGCAATAAGATGTGACTACGGACAAATTCGCAAAAAAGACGGACCCAGGAACGAGTACAATAATATCTGACTGCACGAAAGCAACAAAAATATCTGACATTGAAAGGCAGTATAATGCACTAGCGCCAAAATTATGTAATTAATTAAAATGTGCGTTAAATATTTCTGACAACCACTCGAAGCAAAAATATGTGACGACATTCGTTCCAAAATTTTATATCTAATTGGATGTACGTATAACTAAGAAATTCTTACAAGTCCCCACAAACCTTATCAAACTAATCACCATACTAATAGCATTTCGTATTGTCCGGACAATGTCCCAGTGGTTATTAATATAATTGGAAACTGGCCCCATTCCTGCGTTATCACCGGTCTTACAGCACCATTAACCAAGGTCCTATAGTTGTCCTGAGCGCATTCTAGCTTCGGAAATGTCGCTGGAATACAGAAGCTACGAGATATCGCTTATCGCACATAATCAAATAGTTATAATAAGTAAGTTTTAAATTTTCTTTTTTTCAAACGAGCATGCAGTCCACCTGATGGTAAGTGATCACTGCCGCCTATGGACATCTGTAAGCAACTTCATATAGAACATAGGTTTTATCTGAAATCAATCACAGAAGCGTTGTTACTTCCGAGGACTGGGATGGTCACCTTATATAAAAGTGTGCCGGCAACCACACCCATCCATCGAAACGCAATGAATGCTTCACGTTAGAAATAGGTGTGGCGGTGGTACCTCCCCGGTCGAACTACACTTGTTCTACTACCTTTAAATTTTATTTAATTATTTATTTAATGTTTTCTTGTGATGTTGTGTTTCTAAAACTGCCACCTTAGGGTCTAACACTTTTGATTTCTACAAGAACTGGGTGTTTGGTGCTCCTAGAGCATATGGACAACATATATCAAGGAAGGTAGGAAGTCAATCGTAGGTATTTTTCTTTGAGGACTAGATAAATTTGTACGTAGCATTTCTAATGTGTCAAAATTATGTACCACTTAATTCTGAATGATAGTGACACATTATTATCTGATATCCAATTAATACACCAAATCGCACTTGGCCAGCGCATTGGACTATGGCCTAAACTCTCTCATTCTGAGAGAAGACCCGTGCCCAGTGGGTCAATAATGGGTTGACGAGATCTAATTAATATCCAAATACTTATTTAAAATAATAGGAGTTCCTAAAATGTTCCTAAAACATACACTTATTGTATTATTCAGTATTCCATTCTATTCACTCTATACTCTTAGGCAACAATGAAATTGAACTGGTTTGGACAGAAATTTAGCACAGTAGATACTATGAGGGTGTTATTTTAGGCCGTTGGAATAAGTAGTATTTTAGTCTCGAAAGCTACGAGAACTTGACTACTTATGAAGCTAAAAACTTCTGTAGATTTGTGTCTTTTTTGCCTATAATCGCAGTCTCGGTTATACCGAATGAATTCATGTCTTTATGTTATTTAAAGATAAACTTCGATTAATAAATTTAAAGGAAGACACATAGTTTAAAAAGGCAGATAACTTTTGTGCAAAGTCGCAATGATCTACTTAGAACAAATAACCGTTTTCCAAAGAAAGATTCGTATATATTTTTTGAAATTTGTTGTTGATTTGTAACAAAGTACTTAATTTATTAGTATTTAATCTTTAATTACAGATAAATTTCTGTTTTATATATTCTTATTCCATATAGATCCTAAAACTATACACTATGTATCAAGATTAAATAAATAGTAGTACTTAATAAAAAAAAATAAGACGATATATTAGTCGTATATTAACCCAAACGGGAGTGTATTAATAAATTATTAAAAAAAAAAACAATATTTACAATTTTTTGACGTCGATTTTCTACCGATAAAAATTACGGGACATCACTAGCTGAGGTACTAGTTCTAGTAATACGTAAATACTATTACTATTAATAATGACTATATTCTTGTATGTACGTATTACTCACCTACTAAAACATATAATGTTCGTTAATACGAACCTAATGGTACCCACTATAACTAGTACCAACTTGTACGTAAAACCACGGGCGGTAAGCTAAGGTACTTGTATCTTCAGAATAACCTCGAGGCTAATCGACGTTGTCTTCAGTAAGACACGCGATATTGGCGGTAAATATTCATAACTTTTAATTGGTAGATATCGTATATAGGTATTAGTCATGTAACGGATGTTATTATTTGTCATTCGCAAATGCGAATGCGAGTACTGGTTTTTTTTCTCTTCTTGATGTAGGGGCCGGAGACTATAAATATTGGCGTTTTGCCGTATTGGTATGCATGAGCATTCACCACCACCCTCCCCGCATGGAGGGGAGCCCTTTCCCTTTTGTCTGAGCACAAAAAAAAAAGCCTGACCATCGACAAATTTCAGTCGAATTACATTTGTATAAATAAATTTGGCGACCTTTTAAGCATAGCATAGCTTTTATCGCGGGCGTTGAGCGCGGCGTCCGAATCAAGAAATTTCGTAACGAAAAAACCTGACACCCTCTCTCCGCCTACCATGTAGCGCGGCCAAGCGTTCGCCTAACGTGGAAATCGGACGAATATGTAAGCTGTTTGTGAGAAAGTATATAGTATCAAAGAATAAAACTTTAATTATTATCAAAGAAAAAATACTGCATAAATAAATAACTATAATTGAATAACTTGATAAAAATGCTATGGAATAGCTTTACTGCGGCAGTCCTCGAGTGCCGTACGTTTTTTTTATTTTTGCAAAACAATGCATTTCAATATTCGCACAATTTTTGTTAATGCGTTTATTTGAAAACACGCAAATATTCCCGAATGCGAATGCAAATATTCGTTACATCACTAATACGTATTCAGTTCGCGTGACCGAAAGGCGCTCTTCACGAGCGTTTATGTATTGTTATGAATAGTTTTGATTTCTTCATTACTTATGAGGCCCTGGTACTTTGGTTACCGATTAGTATTTTTAATCGTAAGAAGTGGAATACAAAAATGGTTGTTGCAGCCTGTAGTCGTTTGTGAAAAAGTATTCTATCTACATTAAGTTACATAAAAGTACTGGTACTTCAATACATAATTATGACATTTAGTAAAGTTGTCACTCTACAAAGCTACTTTACAATTACTTAATGAATTTTTCCATCGTGGTAAGGTATAATTTGTCAAATGTTAAACGAACTAGCACGTAAAGAGTCCTGTAAGATAAAATTTATTTTTATCTGTATTTATTATTGAGTATATGTAGTTTCAAAAATTGAGTATTGATCTATAATGTTATTTTGGTATAATATCGATTTCTTGAAGTAGTGGTTTCTTGCGGAAAGGCAACGTACAGGTACAATATAAAAAAATAAATGTCTATCTATATATTACGTCATCTTGTACAGATTACAAAAATAGTGTAGTTTCTAAAAAACAAAAAAAACTAAAACAAATACATGACGTGTAAGCCATAGCTAATTATATAAAAAAAAAAACCTAGTCCGTAAGAAATATAACCTTGCATCCTCTAAAAAATCGTAAAACATGTGCGAAAGAGAAGTAAAACGCAATAAGTACCTACAAAACTTAAGAAGTAACAGCAGGTGAATAAACTCGGCCAGTTTTGACGTATCGATAACCCTCATAGTTGCAAGTACTTGTGACGCAATTCTTTTGGCCTAGAAAACGACCAGTTCTGGCCAACAGGATGCACGTAAGGCCGCATTAATTTATTTATACAGGAAGATGTGTAAGAACATCCGAAATGTAACGTTATTTCACGTTTATCTGTGGAACTTGATGTAGATAACGAAAGTAGGTCGCGCTCGCCATAGTCTATGGTCTTCGAGTTGGCGCGAATTGATATTTTTACGTTTCTGTCCTTGAGTTCTAAGTTCAAATGTCTTGTATTGTGCGTCTGATTAAAATTATAAACAGTTACTTTTTACCCGAGTGCTTAAGAAGGTAATGTTTTATATAGACTTGTCTTGATTTAATCTAAAAAAAGAAAAACTAACAATATGTTTCTTAGTCAGTCAATGTAGAACGCAGAAATCCATCTTAGTTGTTATGTTATTATAACATGTCCTGGTTATTCTACGTACTATTTATTTTCCACTTTACGTGAAGATTTATTAATCTCATTTTTTTTTTAAAACTTGAATTGGTTTTACGGGTTTAGTAAAATTTATAAATATACAATCTTTGCGAATTAAATATTACGCAACAGCGATAAAAGTCTGTTAATGTTTAAACATATTATAAATACCTAAAGTTAACATTCCCGCTTGTTTTAAATTTCATACTTGTATGCGTATTATTAATATTATATTTTTTATTCAAAGTAAATTACTCAACGGCTACTTATGGTAAATATATGATGGAGTTAATTGTTATCTACTCATCTAAATAGCATTGAAGCGTCGGTCTTTCAACATGTCTGTTATTTTCTATGTTCTTATATTGAGTCTATAATCGGGTCAAGATTAGTAAATACTGAAATGACAGAGGATTTTAAAGGGAGGAAGGCAGGCTATCTTACTGTGTGATATCAACACACTGCGGTCGTCAACTTACACTCATGCTTAACTAATGATAAACCCCATTAGGAGAAATCTATTTCCAGAAATGGTTCTGAAAAAGACTGATGGATAGCGGGATGTTAAGCTATTTTTACATCTTGCATGCAGTCATCAACTTCACATAGAGCATAGGTCCTCTCGAGGACTAAGCTGGTCGCTTCATATAAGTGAGCCTTCAACAAAATCAACCAATTACCTCTAAACCTGTGAAAAAACAGCGAAAAATACTAGCATTTTTGCGTACGTTTTCATATGTATAATTCATTCATTTCATAATTAATAATGCCTCGTTAAATAATAAGAATTCAGTGTTTACAATATTGAGATATTCTTCACGTTGGGGCAATCTTATTTTATTTACGACATCCTATTTTTAATCAAAAAAGGAATGAGATAAGCGAAAAAAACATGAATTGTGTTTGTATATGACTGAGACTAAAAAAGCAAGACACGTTGTAGCAGAAATTGCATTGACAATTTTTGTATGTTTTTAAGGTGTGGTTGCCGGCACACTTTCACACGAGGCGATCATCATAGTCCTCGGAAGTGGCAACGCATCTGTGATTGACTTCAGATGGAACCCATGCTCTGTATGAAGTTGATTACAGATGTCAATGAGCGGCAGTGACCACTTATCATCAGGTGGACTGCAAGCTCGTTTGCTACTTTAGTCACATAAAAAAAAACATAGGACCCGATTGCTTGAGTACGATTGATGGCCATCAGTTTTTTTTCAATTCGGGTTTTTTTTTTGTTATTGAACACACACGTCATGTTTAAAAACTATATAGCTTAGATATCACTGACAACCTAGTCGATTTGAATATGTCCGTAACAATCCATCTAGCCGGTTGGGCTGTACTTACATACAAATATACTCGTACATAAATACACCAACACGTACCTACTATGTACTACATACGCTTAAAAACAATTTAATTATTTTTTATGAGGGTGAGTCTATCATTTTGGTTTGAGGTTAGCCATAAAATCGTTCAGCAAGTTTTTTTACGTGGGTCGTTCAACTCATCCGGTGTGACAACTGTTCGGAATATTGAGGCGCAGTCATTATGGAAATTAGGCATTTAGCTAAATAACTAGGCGTAAGTAGCTGCCCCATTAAAAATATGGCTCGAGGTGACTGATGGTGAAAATTCTCGTTCTTATAGGGCTGGGAAGTTTGTTTTAGATTATAGGTTTACATAGAGCTTAAATGATATTGGATGATACGACGGTGATATGGTATGACGATGGATGATATGAGTTCATTAATCATTGTTTATTATTGTCGTATTGTTTACTATTTGCATTCGTAGTTTCACAATAATTCATCTCTACTCCATAACGGTCGAATATTGCCAATTCAATGAAAATATCCTCAAATTTTTCTTTTACTGTACATATTCAGTCCTAATATTTTGATAACTCTTAAACACATTAACATTAAGCTTTAATGTTTTTTAAGACATATGAAAAACTTTTTAAATAATAGAATCCGAATTCAATTTCAGACAGCTGGAGATATTTTGAATTCCGTAAGTAGGTCGTTAAAGAATTCAAAATACCTCATCTATAAATTCAAATTTTTTGAATCTTTGTGTTTGCCAAAGTATTTATGTTTGGCTGTTCGTCCGTTTGTTACTGGGCTGTACCTCTTTAACCATAACAGACAACTTAATCACTAAGAAAATAAATCAAATCACTAATAAATCATAACAATAAACAATGCTAGTAAAAGTACTTCATCTTTCTTCCTCCGCCACCATTCGCCGAAGGATGAAGTTCCATCCGCATCAACTGGACCCGTGGCGGTCCTCCACGGTTCGGTTTACACGCTCGTTTTTGCCACGGACGTGCAAGATGTGGAATGAGCTTCCTCCTGTGGCATTCCCGGAGCGTTATGGCATGGGGCTCTTCAAAAAAGGTGCGAAAAGAGATCTCCTTCAAAGCCGGCGATGCATTGGCAACTCCTCTGGTGATGCAAATGTCTATAGGCGATGGTGACTACTTTCCATCAGGTATCTCGCTTATCGCCAGGTTCAATTATAAAAAAAAAACTGAGTTTTTTTTCGATCTGGATGGAGACAATGTATATAAATGAGGAAACGGCACCTGTCGGCTGCGAGCCCAACTCGCACTTAGCCGCTTTAGTTATATAGGTATTCAGCAACCCTATTCCAATATTACACCTTTAAAGATGTGCACTAGGTTAACGGCTGACATTACGATCGGTAATGATACGACACCCAGACCCATGGTTAGTGTCCGCTGTTATTATCTGTGTAACAGTATAATAATTATCTGTGGCATCATTGTCTTGAGCATTGGAATAGCAAAAAGTTAATTCGTCGCTTAATGACTTTATATCTTGTGGCCTTATAAAATGTCCATATTAACGGTCTGTAGATTCAGTGGTAGGTGCTATGTATACAGTACGAATATGTAAACACCCAATTTAAGATATTATATTAAACCCCCCTTGTGGCCGTCCTCAGCGCTACTTAGAGGACTACGGTGTCTCCAAAGGAACGGAGTCCGCTGAAAGCGTTGCCCCATCGGGCTCCTCCCAGGTGAGCGGCTGGGCCCACCGCTCCATCTAGTCTTTAGGCCCGAGTCGAATGACCAAACGGTTCGAGCTCCCACTCTAGCCGTCCGCAACCACGGAAGCGCCTTTTGGTCGCCTCTTACGATGCTATTCAAGACCAATAAAGTACAAACTTTAAAAAAGATACTGATGTTGGTAGCTAAATACATGCAAAGAAAGTTAAGTAGTTATGTAGAAAGTGTTTAGTCCCCTTTTTACTTAATTAACTTGAATGTTTCGCAAATTGCGACGCGTGGGCAGCCATGCGGTATGTTTATATTGTATTTGTGCTTAATGCAGAGCAAGCACTAATTCTTTTAGGTTCATTGCCACTGAACTAAATTGTTTTTAATCCAAATCCACTGGTCTTTAAGGACGACAAAGATTTCTTAAAGGACGACCGTTTTATCGCGATCAACGTTTCTGTGATTGACTTTAGATAGAATCCTTGCGTTGTATGATGTTGCTTACTTATGTCCGTGACCACTCTGTCAGCTGGACTGTATGGTCCTTTGCTACTTGAATTTATAAAAAACTAGGTGACCCGGCGAACTTCGTTCCGCCTAAAAGTCAAAAATCTAAAATTATCAGTGCTCCTCTCCTATATTATGCATGTATTACATAAAAAGCTTCCTCTTGATTCACTCTATTAAAAAAAACTGCATAAAAATCCGTAGCGTAGTCTTAAAGATCTAAGCATACATAGCGACAGACAGCGCGAAGCGACTTTGTTTTGTACTATGTAGTGAAGTGGAGTAACGCTTATATCATTACTAGCTGTACCCGCGGCTCCGCCTGCGTTTAAATCAATGTATCACAAAGTTTTTCCCATTTCACCCCCTAAGAGGTTGAATTTCATAAAATCCCTTCTTAGTGAGCACTTAAATCCTTAAAAGAACCCGCATGCAAAATTTGAAACTCCTAGCACTTGTAGTTTCTGAGATTTCGCGATGAGTGAGTGAATGACCTTTCGCTTTTGTATATATAGATTATAATAATAATAATAATATATATTTATTTCAGACCATGTTGTGTCCATACATTTTGTTAGTATATAACAAAAAATGCTTAAAAACTATGTTAGCAAGGAAAAAAAGAAAATACATTTGTGTTAGTATACAAACTTAATCTATGTTAGTAGGTATATTGAACAATAACTATATGCACACACGCTTGTTCGGGGACGTGTGTATCCTATTCCAGGCGAACCATAGTGGGCTATCTAACTTGTACGCCAAAGTGCTGATGAAAGTGTTGGTACTCTCTACTACCCGGCTCATCATCGACGCTACACGTTTGCGAATGAGTGCGTAGAAGTCATCCACACTCACCTCCTCGAACATGGCGGATGCGCTACAGTACCGAGGTTTCCTCAACACCGCCCTCAGCACATTGTTGTACTGTACGCGAAGGGCTCTGAGGGTCCGCTGCTTACAGTCTGTCCACAGACTGCACGTGTAGAATGATTGGCAGTATGCCCTAAACAATACCAGCTTTACCTGTTCATTACATCGTGCAAATCTGCGGGCCAACATGTTGCCTCGGACCGACATCGCCCGCCGCTCTCTCTCCACATCACCATCGTCCTCGAGGCGTTCGTCAACTAAATGGCCGAGGTACTTGAACTGAGTCACCTGACTCAGGGGAGATCCACATAACGTGAAGTTCGGTTTATAACTGAGTGGTTTATTTTTCCCCCTGAAAACCAGGATCTCGCTTTTTTTAGCATTGTAGCTAAGTCCATTCACCCCAGCATATTCCTCACAGATTTTCAGAAGTTTTCTGAGGCCACTGACTGAGGGGCTCAGTAGAACCATGTCATCCGCATAACTGATGTTGTTTATAAAAACACCATCGATCGAGCATCCGACACCTGCCCCACTGAGCCTCTCCGTCAGCTGGTTGACATACAGGTTGAACAACCTCGGTGACGTCAGCCCACCCTGCCTCACTCCACAACGCAGTCTGTAAGAGTCACTCAACGCGTCTCCCCACCTAACTACATTTGACTGGTGGCTGTACCAGTGCCGAAACAACGATAACAGCTCCGGCCTCAGACTTGTTTCCGTCCTAAGCTTATGCCACAGAATTTTATAGGAAACTAAGTCAAATGCTTTGGACAGATCCAAGAAGCACGCATACACCGGCGTTTTTCTGTCCGTATAGTATCGGACAGTCTGCTTGAGACACATTATAGCACTCTCAGTTGATAACTCGGATTTAAATCCAAATTGTGCGTCATGGATCTTAACAGCTTTACTCAGATGCGTGTCAAGCAGACTATCCAACACCTTGGCTATAATAGTTGCGAGTGATATGGGCCTGTAATTAGATCTGTCCGCCGCATCACCCGTCCTGTTTTTCAGCAACGGTACAACCACTGTCTTCATCATAGCTTCCGGCAGATATGAATGTGCTATGCAGAGATTGTAGAGCAAGGCAAGGACCCTGGAAAGGTGTACACCCACATACCTTAAATGCTCGACACTCAGGCTGTCATGTCCCGGCGATCGCCCACGCTTCAAACGCTTAATGGCATCATGTACTTCGCCTATTGAAAAACGCGTCTGCAACCCCCGAGCTTCGACAGTATCCCGGGCTTCGTCCTCTGCTTGATGGCATGTACTGGTAGGCTCAATTATAAAGTGAGACTTAAACATATTTGCTATGTTTCGACACCCACTAGTGCCCCCCACTTCCACGGGAGGACTCGCTCGCATATTCATTTTATTCGTTTGATACCAAAACCTGCCAAAATGTTTGGTCTCGTGAGCCGTGGCCAACATGTCCATTTTAATCTGCTCCTCATGGTCTTGGCACCATCTTAATTTGCTTTTAAACAGCCTGCGAGACTCGCACATCTCCTCTTTCGCAACTCCATTACTTGGCTTGCCCGCTTGAACCCAGGAAAGGAAACACAAACGAGCCCTCGCGTGCAATGGGGCCACATATTTATTCCACCCAGTAATATACCTTTTTTTACTTTTCCCGCTAGTCTTATAGCTTGTAACAGCCCCTTTCTGCAGTATATTAATTACCTCCGAGTACATGCCATCAATAATTAATTTATGGTCAGTCCTACGGCAATTCACATGACAACATTTAGTGAGCTCTGTTGGAGGACTAATTTTCGATAGCCTGTCATTACAGAATTCAGCATAACAGTTTATCTGATCATTATCCCTATGCCCCCAAGTTATTCTATTGTTGCTAGCACTAGGTGTCTCAAATTGGATATGGATATATTATGATCAACCTATTTCTAGCATAAGTAACAACGCATAAGTAAACACTAAACACGTTTTTTCCTATATTTCACCCAGATGGAGGTCAAATAAGGACTTGAAATGGTATTCATTAAATTTACGAGTTCAAATTCGCAGGCAAGAGCTAGTAATAAATATGTATTCTAGTTTCAAAGGTTGTTCTATAAATCAACAGGTTTGAAAAATAAACAAAAACAAAAAATATATTTCCATAGAGCGGTGGAAGCTCGTTATTGATATAATTTTAATTAAATACAGAACGCATTCTCGAGATAAGTTCATTGAAATTTATTCATAGTAATATGCACACGCGTTGAGTTTTTGCTCTTTCATCTCGTACGCTTGTCCTATGCAAATTGCGAAAATGTATTTTTTAGTCTTTTAGTGACTTGTACTCAGACAAAAGATTATGCAAATAGTACGCAAATTTTATCCCTTTGTAAAAGAAATTCTAGCTGCGGCCTGTACCGGCGTATAGGGTTAGCATGGATTTTGGATATATCGGGATTATGTTTTGCGAGAACTAGGTTTCCTTGCGTCTTGGATGGCATGGACCAGAGCTAGATTTAAGGGAAGGCATTCGAGCCAACTATCCTGGCACCGAGTCAAAAAAAGCCCCCCCACACTAGACTTTAAATCCCAATGTTTTAAATCCCAGCTAGTAAGATGTTAAAAACTTTTCCTTGGATATTTACATTTGGCTTACATTGGGGGGGGGGGGGGGCACCTCTAATGCTCCGAGGCCTCAAGACCTCTAAATCCAAATTCTCCACCATCCTCCACCCTAAATCTATCTCTAAATCTGCAATCTGCCTTATATAAGGCTACTCAATTCACGTGGCAACTTAGTTTGCATTTATGGTAGTAGTTCTACCGAAAATGCACTCGAAGATTTAGCTGTCCTTGATTTGAAACGAGAATTGCGTGCACTCTGTTTCCTGACTGTTATCTAGGTATATCCGTCTGCTGGCTGAAACTTTGGTCGCCCTACACTGAGCAAGTTTCTTAAGGTGGGCGGTAATGCATTTGTTGGGTTTGTTTGTCGTACCAATTTATTGACACTCGATTTGTGGATTTGGCTAAATTGTCTTGTATTTTATCATTCACAATATATCATTTTATACAATATTGAATTATACGCTATGCAGTTCCTTATTTTAGTAGTCCGGTACTACCAGTAAGTACAGAAAGAAATATTGAAAATAAACGTTATTTAAGACGTTATTTGCCAGTCCCGGGATAAAAAAATATACACGATGAATGAAGCATCTTTTTGGGTATGCAGTTAAATATTGTATTTTTTTATTTCGTAAAATTTTAGTAAATTAAGTAAAAAATTGCGGGCTACAATTTTCAATCCTTACAATTAATGGGCGAAATTAGGTTTGTGTTAGCACCTATTGTGTTATAGTATAAGTAATGTTATCACTACGAGGTAAAGACAGTATAGTTCAACCAAGGAAGTATCAACATCTATTACTAGAGTGAAGTACTTCTTGCGTTGCGTTGAAAACCTCACTTTTATATTTTTATTATCTGACTAATGTAGCAAATGAGTATGCAGTCCACCTGATGGTAAGTGGTCACTGCCGCTCATTGACATCTGTAATCAAATATACAAAACATTGATTCTATCTGGAGTCAATCACATATGCGTTGCTACTCCCGAAGACTATTATGGTCGTCTAATATATAAAGTGTGCCGGCAACCACACCCTACTATCGAAATGCAAGAAATGCTAGAAATAGGTGTGGCGGTTGTACTTCCCCAGTCGAACTACACTGGTTCTACCACCTTCAGAACTTCATATGAGGTGACCATCTTAATACTCGGTAATAGCAGCGCATCTGTCATTGACTTCAGATGGAGCCTCTGTTCTATATAGAGTTGCTTACAGATGTCTAAGACATTTGCCAATGTATAGGTGACTACATGCTCGTTTGCTACTTTAACCAGATAAAAAAGTACAATTTAAATGAAAAATAGAACTAGGTTCGTACACCCGGAGTAATACGAAAGCCTAAAGGCCTTCGCGGGTTTTAAAAACTAGTTAATTCTCGCCTTAAGCTGGGTTGGTACTAGAATAACTGCCAGCAAATATATATCCAGACATCACGCTGAGATGTTAAATTGGTTGTTTGAGGGTCCCGTTAAAATATTTAAAGTAATTGAAACTATTTTTGCGCAAAGCATTACTAGGTATACATATTTCTAAAGTTTACATGCAAGAAGTATAAAATTTCTTTAAAGGTTTAACACAATAAATCGTCCAAGTATTTAAATAACATGGAATGATCATGAAAAATAATTAACCCGTACAAACAAAAATATGTAAACAATAACAAAGTTATAAATTACAAAAGGTATTAAAAGTAAGGTATAGTAAACTATTTGCTATCTAACACAGTATGACCGTTAACCAACTAATAACTAGAATTATAAAAAACGTACTATTTAATAAAACCGAAATGAATACTATAGAAGGAACTTAATAATTTAACTTTACATTCATTTACAACAATATCTTTTACTAGTTGAACCTCGCAGCTTCGCCCGCGTTAACAAAAATCGATGGACCAATTGTCTCGTGGGAATAAGATATTTTCCCAAAGTAAAAAGCCTATATGTTAATCCAGAGTGTCAGCTAACACCCTACAAAATTTTATAAAAATCGCTCCAGCCGTTTAGGCATGAAGAAGTAACAAACATACACACAAACTTTCGCCTTTATAATATTAGTAAGTATAGATTCATAAATCATTCTACTTACATTTTACTACTTGCAACTAATATCCACTCATTCGCCTAATAATAACTAGCAGGTATCTAAGTAATGTTGAACCATTACATGCTGCGTCTACTCGCAGAAAATTGAAAGAAAAATTACTATTACAATGCCTTGGGCGTGTAATTGTAATACTGGAAGGATGCAATTTTTAAAGTTACTTCATTTTAAAATTATTACGGAGTTAAAGTAAATTGTTGTAAAGTCCTGCAATTAATTTAAGAGCGTACTTTACAGAATGAGTGCAATCTATATATATTAATACGTGAAGCAAAAACTTGTGGTGCATTTTTAAGTAATATGCCGCGGACGGATTAGTATGAAATTTTGCACGGTTATAGTGGACGTAGAGAAGAATTACGCAACGCTAATATTTTTTTCAAATAATGCGTAAAACATACATAAAATCAACTAAAAACACATTACTCACACTACCTTGCACACAAATAAAACGAAATAAAACATTCAATGTCCTACTATGAAAGCACATAACGTCAAAAATGTCTGATGTCTTTGTGAAAATACCCGATATTGCTTGTAAATGCAGCTTTGTTATATGAACCTCTTCTTATTTTGAACACCCCCTATAAAGGTATAGGGGTGTTCAAAATAACTTGAAAATTGTTACAATTTATTTGAATTAGAGAAATAATCGTGCTACTTTGGACAATATGAAGATTAGTTTTTTAATTTAAATTACGGTCGAATTTCGACCGATGTGATGGGTGACTAGTTTATTTAATTTGATCACTGAGTAACTGATTCGTGCTTATTATGAAGCGTTAGTAAAAATTGTTACTGGTAAATATGGGTAATTAACTAATTATGGACAGCCTAATATGTGTTAGAAAAAATATATGATTGTCGTGTAATATTATTAATAATTCGGTTTGCATGGTCTTTCATACCACGCACGTGCAAGATGTGGAATGACCTTCCTCCTGTGGTATTCAAGGAGCGCTATGACATGGGGCTCTTCAAGAATTTGCAAAAAGAGCTCTCTTTCAAAGCCGGCGATGCATTGGCGACTCCTCTGGTGGAAATGTCCATAGGCGACGGTAACCACTTTCCATCAGGTGGCCCGTCTGTCTTATCGCTAGGTACAAATTTAAAAAAAATACGTTAAGCGTAAAGTAAGGCATAAGTAAACGGTAAAAGAATTAGACTTTTTATAGCCTTGTTTCAGTTTTTAGTTGGATAGAATTTTTGGTATGGGTTCAGTTAAGTGTTAGTTTTTACATCACAAAAAAACAGTGTAGGGATTTTTCATGTATCTAGATATTTCTTTAAATGATAACATATTGACTAGTTATGTTTATTGTATATAACACTTTTTACATCTAAAGCTCACATATCGAAACTGAAATATATATATACTATCTTTAAAACCCAAAAATCATAGTCTAGGCATCATAGTTGATTTTTTGTATAGTTTTGTGAGCGTGTTTTTGTTATATTTTTTGTTTCTTCTATGTCTGTTCTTATTATACACAGATCGGCCCACACATCTATTGTTAATCACTCATATGTCATACTTATAACTAATAATGAAAAGTATTTACATTGTTTATATGTCAAATGTAGTTTTAGAAATACCTCAACCGATTCTAATCCCACTCTAAACCAAGCCTGTTTGTATGTACATATATACACATATGTAGGTATTGAGTTAGACTTTTTACTCAGTAAGTAGCTAGTAAAATCTGCTTTTTATACCTACATTTTTTTTCTAAAACAATTTTAAGTTAAAAGCTACTTAATACGTAATTTGCATAATGTACTTAGGTACCATATCTATGACGTCTTTATATTAATTCGTGAAGCAAAAACTTGTGCTTCGTTTTTAAGATATTTGCCGCAGGCGGATGAGTATGAAATTACGGACGGTTATAGTTGACGTAGAGAAGGATTGCGCAATGCTAATATTTTTTGATTCAAATAATGCATAAAACATACATAAAATCAACTAAAAACACATCACACTCCCTACCTTGCATTTGACACAAACACATACCTACTTATTAAACGAAATAGAACATTCAATGTCTTAGTATGAAAACACGTAAGGTCAAAAAATGTCTGATGTCTTCGTCAAAATACCCGCTATTGCCTTAGTTATGAAACCTCTTTTTACATGTAAACTCTTTTTACTTTTAACGGATTTATATGAAGTTTAGTTTTTTTAAATCTAGTAAAAGACGCTTTCTACACTCATAGCCCCACACTAGGATTTTCTCCTGAGTCGTGGGTGCCATGGACACACACAAAGACGAATACACAAACACCCAGACCCAGAACAAGAATCCAAACTCATCATTCAGATACCTGTCTGGCCGGGAATCGAACCCGGGACCCACGTGTCAGACCGGTACGGTAACCGCACCGCCACGCGGGTTGACAAATCTAGTAAATTTTACTAACGCTCTTAAAATACATGCATAAGATAACATCTACAGTGCCGGATTAGCCACATAGCAAGAGTAGTAAATGCTACGGGCCCCGCGGCCCAACACCTACCTGCTATTTATATTTTACTATCTTTCATATCCTAAAAATCTTAAATTGACAGAAAATATAGAAAGTGTCATCTCTAAATTTCCCAGATTAAATCCAGAAAAGTTTACTAGTAACAGTTTTTACTTAAGACGAATGCTAGACATATTATTTCTTTATAAACTTGCAAATGGTCTGCTTGACGCCCCGGAACTTCTGTCACTGCTTAATTTTGCTACTCCATTTAAATTACGAAGAGCATCCCGGTTTAATATTTTTGAAGACAAACAATCTTATTCTAATCATGGTCTTAATGCTCCTCTTAACCGAATTATTCGCGAATTTCGGCTAGTCACAAAACAAGTGAATATTGACATTTTTAATGATAGTATTTACAAGTTTAAATATATTATTAATAAATTCATATATCATAAAATATGTTGACATATAAAATCTGTTTAATTTAAATTAAATTTCATTTCATTTCATTTCATTTTAATTTTATTCCAGAAAAAATGTTTCTTTTCTTTTCTTTATTACTATTGTTATTATCATTTGACTTACTTGTTACTCGCTCCTTTTTGCAAGCAGTCTTCGCCTATAAATGTAGTTGCACTTAGCTTTTCCGTATTGTATAATTGTGTTATTTTTATATTTTATTTGGTGTAAACTATGTAGGTGATCAAAATAAATAAATAAATAAATACTTAAGGCAAACTATGGGCCTCCTGTCAGAATTTGCTACAGGCCCCGTGCTGGCTTAATCCGGCACTGAACATCTATGTAGTGGTATGATAGAAGTCAACCAGTTCTATACGTAAAATGGTACAGATTTTGTTTGTTATTACACGTATCATCACATGTTGAACGGTCGGAATGCCGCACCGCCGCGGGGAGCGTCACTCCGCTGAGTTGCGATTTGAAGCGATTATTCGATTATTTCGTTCGCATTACTCATTATTGGGATTCCTTACAATGAATAAATTATTTATTTTTCTGTTTTTATGAACATTAAAGTAGAATTTTTTTCATCGATTGCACGATTTTGACAATCTTTTAGGTTAAATCAGAAAATTATAGTGTTAAAATTTACAATGGATAAAGAGGCACAAAATGAAGAAATATGCATATGCACACACAGTGTTAACTAGATTTAGAAAATTCATCACTACATAGTATAAAACAAAGTCGCTTCACGCTGTATGTCCATATGTATGCTTAGATCTTTAAAACTAAGCTATGGATTTTAATGAGGTTTTTTTAATAGATAGAGTGATTCAAGAGGAAGGTTTTTATGTATAGTACATGTGTAATATATTAGAGGAACACCGATAATTTTAGATTTTTAAAGCTTTAATTGCACTCTAATATCGAGCGCAAACAAGGCAAGTGACGTAATGAATTCGCATAAGTTACTTTTCAGTAAATTCTTTAGTAAAATTTCTTCATTAAGTCTCCAATCAAAAAGAATCTACCTATAGATCGAATTGTCAATCAAAGAATTTGTTATAGCCAGGCTTCAGAGTCTAAGATATTCCACCACTTTGTTTCTAAACTAGGCTGGACCTTGTGTAAGTCCCTTACCATTTTTGCAGTTTACTCCTTAAGAATCGATTCGCATATATAAGCAATATATATGAGATAAATGTGAAGAGTAAAATCTACTGATGAATGATCGTTACTTTTTTTTATTGAGTACAACTACTTGAGTTATAACTTAACTAATTGAGTACGACTAGCAGTTCCCGCAGTTTCACTCGCGTTTAAATATATATCTATGTATAGCCTAAAGCCTTCCTCGATAAATGGTCTATTCAACATAAAAATAACTTTTCAATTCGAACCAATAGTTCCTGAGATTAGCGCGTTTAAACAAACAAACAAACTCTTCAGCTTTATAATATTAGTATAGATATAATTTTTCAAAATGAACTATTTATTGGTATTATTTATATCTTTAGTGTAGGACTATGCTACTCGTATTTTAAATGCTAGTAAACACTAGTCGTGCGTCGGAGCTGATACACACACACACTTTTTTTAATCAGAACAGTACATCTATACAGACGTAAGACATAAAATAATCGCGTTATATCCCGATGAACCATGAAAGGTCTTCTTGTGATAACATGTTGACGGACGCGTGGAATGCCGCTCCGCCGCGGGGGCACGCCGCTCGTCCCAGCTGAGTTGCGAATTGCGGCAATTATTCGATTACTTCGTTTGCGTTACGGTTTAAGGCGATAATTTATTTGTGTTTTTTCGATTGTAGCCTCTTGAGGTCCAACGTAGGCCCCGACAAATAGGCCCCCCCTAAACCAACCGGTCCTGTTCCTGAATCCAACGGTTTCCCGCTGTCTTCTTCAGACTTTACTTGTACCTACAGAAAATTTTAGATACAAAGTACTGTAAAAGCTCTTAATTTTTGGTTTAGCATTCTACATACTTTTTATTTCGGTAAAAAAAAAAATTAACTGAAGGACAATGTTAGAATGATGATAAGATAACATTAAAAATAACAACGATAATGTTCTTATAGGGCATAATGAGGTACATACTTCAAATTTGAAAGAATCCTATGTGCGCCACTAATTGAGGCACAAATGCATTTGTCCAGCATACTAAACTACAGCATATTAAATACTATAAGGGTAAAGCATTTGGTCGAGACCAAGCTCAGGGTAGAACCAGTGTAGTTCGACCGGGGAAGTACCACCGCCACATGAAGCATTCCTTGTGTTTCGATAGAAGGGTGTGGTTTTATTATCGTGGATGGCATTGAAGTCGGCTAAGAGACTTAATCCATGAGATGGGAAGCAACATCGTCCTGTGTAATATCGCTACTGTGGTGATCACCACAGATGCGAATCGCGGTCACTATGTACAATTGACAAAACCCTCATTAAGGGGCCGTTGTCTATCAGTGAACTTGAAAGCGCTAATGGATGAATCATGGGTTGGTTATATCTTTTATTGAACGGCAGTAGTCAATTACTATCAGGTGGTCTGCATGCTCGTTTGCTGCTTCTACATAATAAAGAGATAGGTTGAAAAGGTAGTGGATAGACTGGAAGGTGGTAGAACCAGTGTGGTTCGACCGGGGAAATACCACCGCCGCACCTATTTCTAGCGTGAAGCATTTGCGTTTCGATGGAAGGGTGTAGTTGCCGGCACACTTTTATATGAGGCGACCATCTTAGTCCTCGGGAGTAGCAACGAATCTGTGATTGACTTCAGATAGAACCCATGTTCTGTATGAAGTTGATTACAGATGTCCACGGGCGGCAGTGGCCACTTACCATCCGGTGGACTGATGCTCGTTTGCTACTTCAGTCAGATAAAAAAAGGGTAGTGTCGTTCAAATCTAGACTACCTAGTTGGTACGTAGAAACAACAAAGAGGTCTACATCTCATGTATGCCCTGCGTGCACATTTACACTTAGTAGAACTAAAAAGTCTGCCTAGCGTGTTTGCGTGTACGGTTGCACATCCAGGCTTATTTTGATAGCTATCTGGAAACCTAGCTACCACTTAATTAGGGCTCCGAACACTAGTAGTCCTAACGATCTCGCTCGGACATTACCACTTTTTAGTTAAATGGCTTACAATTATGTGGTATCCTTTTGTTGGTGTTTTTTAGTTTTTTTTATTATCTTAGGAGAAGGTTAATGTTTTTAGAGCGTTTGTATGTAGGTATGTTGTCAATATCGTTACAGCCTAAACGGCTTTATGGATTGTAATACACTAGTTAACCCGGCGAAACTCGCCTAATGAAAAATTACCAATTTACGTTATGAAGCTTAGAAGTTTTGTGGACACACAAACATTGATTACTTACGCCAAGAAAGACGATCTATGGAAAATCATTGTAATAGCTATTTAGGAACTTATTAAATAGGTTAAAGCTATTACAATCAACAATGCTTCATACTGTAAATTGGTAATTTTTCATATACGATTTTGTTCCCGGGGCCCATCGATACAGTTGATTTGATGATCAACGTTGACGCGTTCAACTTTTAAAGCTAATGTCTCATGGCATCGATAATGAATATGTCAATTGCCTTCACCATAAAAAAACTCGGATATACTTATGTTGCGCGGTAGTACTATTATTGTCCGTAAGTAAATAATTTAAAACATATCTACCGACCCGCATGGCGGAGCGGAGCGGTTACCACACCGGTTTGACGCGCAATGGGTCCCGGGTTCGATTCCCGACTACACAGGTATCTGAATGATGAGTTTAGATACATGTTCTGGATCTGGGTGTTTGTGTATTCGTCTTGTGTGTGTCCATGGTACCCACGACACAGGAGAAAATCCTAGTGTGGGGCTATGAGTGTAGAAAGCGTGTTTTTTTATATTTGCGCGTCAATAAGCGGTTAGATAATTCGACATTACATAAAAACTTGACATTCGCTACCTTCAAACTGCCATGGAGCTTAAAGTTATAAGTGTTTCTATAAGTGTGTTTTTGATACTTTGTTGAAGTTTAATTTTGTGTTTGAAGTTGATGTTCTATATAAATCCTACTCGATTTTAGGTGCTTATTAATTTTTGAAGCAAAGCACTATTTTTATATCTGATTGAAGTGGCAAACGAGCTTGCAGTCCACCTGATGGTAAGTGGTTACTACCGCCCACGGACATGGGTTCTATCTGAAGTCAATCACAGATGCGTTGCTACTTCCGAGGACTACGATAGACGCCTGATATAAAGCGTGCGGCAGCCACACCCTTCCATCGAAACACAAGAAATGCTTCACGCTAGAATTAGGTGTGGCGGTGGTACTTCCCCGGTCAAATTACACTGGTTCTACCGCCTGTAAATGTTGGACTATGAACTTATGCTGAGAAAGAAACTCGCGAACAGAAGGACATTTTTTGGTTAGTAATACAAAAATCTACATATTAAACAGCCTCGGAAACATAAGTGCAAGTGCTTAATGCGATGTGTCGCGAGATGTTATGTCTTTTTATCTTTGTACTCAACTCTCTACTCTAACCGGTAAACTGCCACTGATGAGGTTATTCAATGCGTAATTTATCTGTAATTATTAGAACGACTTTAATCCGATTATACATAGTTATTTAACTTGTTTTTGAACTTCAATAGGGTACCATACTTTGAAAGAAAAAATAAACTTTTACACGTATAAACAGTAAGTGGCAAGCTGAAGGGGCAATGGGCCGGCCACATCGCTCGTAGGACCGATAAGCGATGGCGAAGGAACGTCCTCGAGTGGCGACCACGTTTAGGCAAAAGGAGCACAGATCACTCTCCCACCAGGTGGATCGATGACCTGAAGAAGACAGCGGGAAACCGTTGGATTCAGAAGGCACAGGACCGGTTGGAGTGGCTTCATTTAGGGGAGGCCTATGTCCAGCAGTGGACCTCAAAGGGTTGATGGATGGATGGGATGGATGTATAAACATAGTTTAACGTGGCACATATTTTAAAAATCTTAAAATTTGAAAGCTATAAATCTCTTGTTTCGTGGTGTCTTTGTCTTTATTTTCGTAATAACAGTAAAAAATAATCAATGTAGTTGTGATCTGAAGAGTATGGTCTGAATCTACCTTAGATCAGACTTATTACTCCGAGTAAACCATAGGTAGGTTTCCAAAATTGTCCAAAACAGATGTCCATAAGCACGACAGTGGCCTCTCACCATCTCATACACTGCATGCTTATTTGCTACTATAACATAATAACATCGATATATAGTTCCTTATCTAAATCCTCTTACGGAAATAACTACTTTTACTGATCATATTGATTTATAATCATTACATTATGCAAATAGCTATAACATTAAATATTCATACTATGATTAGAAGATCGCGCGAAGTACGCACTTTCTCTACAACGTCGCATATCACATATGTATATATCACATACACTCGTAGGCGCCGGAAGATATCGATTTCATTATTAGTCAAGATTATGGACGTATACGCCTCAACATATAGGGTTCTGTTCACACAAATAAGTATCCTATGGTATTATTTATATTAAGTATTTTGTCCTTTAAACGATAAGGCAGGCTACTATGGAAAGTCATTGTCATCTATGGACATTTGCAACATCAGAGGAGTCGCCAAAGCATCGCTGGCTTTGAAGTAAAGGTCAGAAAATAGGAAATTATTGGTATTTTATCATATATTATATTAAAAGTGGTTCTACCAGGCATTAGAACCAGACATCGTCCGTTTTTTTTCGAGGGGGACATCTTCAAAAAGTGCCCGACGCCGTGAGAGCGACGCAGGGTTATGTGGGATTTTTACCGCACCAAAACCCCGGTGGTTTGGAGACCGTTCAGTCACGCGGGTCGAAAAAATGTATTACAGTAACCTTTGGGGTCCGAAATAAAATTACTGTAAATCTAAAAACTTAACCACGATATTAAGCCGTAGACTACAAATCTGTTGTCTGCACAAACCCTAAGCATGAACGTAGGATTCCATCCGTTATTTAGTATCATATTACCCGGTGCATGATACTGCAAGAGGATACTGTGAAACGGCGCGTATCATTATACCATTTTGTCATGTGTAACTCGCTTGTATCTCGTGTCTGGCTTCGCAGTTTAACACGTCTGGAAATACTATGATATCTTTTTCATAGGAAATGTGTTTCAATATTGTTTAAATATAGGCTGTCAAAAAGGGTGGAATAAATTGGAAAATTTACCAGTAGGTATGAAGTGACATTTTTTTATACTTTCATGTAGGTAACGCGCATGCAGTCCACCAGTAAGTAGTCTCTCTCTTCAACCCATTATTGGACCACTGCTGGGCAAGGGTCTTCTCTCAGATTAAAGGGCCAAGTGCGAATTGGTATGTCTATGTCTACGGTATAATTATAAATGGGATTCATGCACACCTTATTAGAATAATAAATACGCTGCTTTAAACTCCTTTTGATAAATCATAATCAATTTGGCAAATAAAATTTGATGACGTTTTTATTTTTTATTATATCGGGTGTACCTTATGTTCTTATTTATGAATTTCCGCTCATGAATTAAAAAGATAGCGAAGTTTTATATTTACCTTATCGGGCACACCTTATTTATTTGTAAACACATGCATTAAACCGAAGAAATAAAAAATGCGCTCGAAAACGGCTCAAACCTTATACAGCATGTTGTTTATTTTGTATTAAAACCCGTGTCAGGAAACCGTGACTATAAAAAGATCTTCCCACGATAATGATTGGTAATGGCCGGCTTTATTACAGGACAGTGTCTTAATTAAATAACTGTTTTGCAACGAATAACGGCAGACATGATGTATGGTTTGTATGGACTAGAATATTTGATCTGTGCTCGGATTTTTTTCATAATACGCCTTTCTCCGCCGCTGTCAAATTTGTAAACGAAAAGAAACAAAGTCGGTGCCTATATCCGGGCTTTTAAAATGTTATTTTGTAATTTTAAATATTTGAATACCTTGGGTAATATAGTCTCTGGGGTACACTTCTCAGGGCAACGGTTTCACTCATTTAGTTTATTTATTAATTTATTTGGGATAGGGTTGCACTTTTTATGTTTATTAAGAGTTTATCCAGAGTATCAGCTAACTCCCTACCAAATTTTATGAAAATCGCTCCAGCCGTTTACACGTGAAAAAGTAACAAACATACACCCTCACAAACTTTCGCCTTTATTATATTAGTATGATTAAAATCAAAATATTTTACTATGTATCAATCTATAAAAATAATTTGAATACCTTATTTAAGTCCATAATAATTGAATAAGAGGTTATCCTTATCATTCCCAGTTTTAGGCTTAAATATATTTATATTTTGTACGTATCCTAAAGAAAATATATTTATAACTACCTATATATGTAAGTAAGGAAATAAAAAATTTAACCGCATTAAATAATACTATATTTAATGCGGTTATATTTAACCTTACTATAACTATTTAGTTTTTACCTTTTCCATCAAAAAGTATATTCCAAAAATATTTTTAAAACTATTATTTTTATTCTTTCCGTCTGTAATAACGCGACATGCAACAATTTGTAAACCCATGGCGTAGAATATGATCGCCGACACCATCTGCCTGCCCTTATATTTTTTAATCTGTGCACAAAGCCCATATTGCCATACTGCGCACATTTTTTCTATGGCACGTGTCATTATAAACAGCTGGCCACTCACTATTATGTGATCACTTTGTCTGGCAATCATCTGCTCCTTTTTATATTGTGATACAGATCTTACATGCAGGAAACAAGGTTCGAATTTAATTTTATGACTATGGGGTTTATTTGTTATGGGTTTTCAAAGCAGTGATTCTGTACAGCTGTTATGGTAATGTTTGACAGTTTATTGAATATGTTATTGTTATTTTTTTAGTTTATTTAAGTAACTAGATTTACCACTTAGACTATAACAACTATATATTTAGTTTAATAACTTCGTTTATCCAGTGACTACGTACATACAATATACAGATACCAAAAAATACAAATATTAAATACGACAGAGCCGCGTGAAACTCTACATAATAGTGAAAAAATCTTTCCAAACTTTGGCTTTTTTTATCTGACTGAAGTAGCAAACGAGCATGCAGTCCACCTGATGGTAAGTGGTTACTGCCGCTCATGGACGTCTGTAATCAACTTCATACAGAACATGGGTTCCATCTGAAGTCAAGCACAGATGAGTTGCTACTCCCGAAGACTATGGTAGCCTCATGTGAAAGTGTGCTGGCAACCACACCCTGCTATCGAAACGCAAGAAATGCTTCACGATAGAAATAGGTGTGGTACTTCCCCGGTGGGACTACACTGGTTCTACCACCTTGAAAAATCTTTCATTCGTAATTCTTTAGCGTAGGAATGTTAAAATAAATCGTCTGCATCATGAAATGAACTTATTGTCTAAACACCCTGACTCTTAGCTTTAGGCTATGCGACGATCCTTAAATACAAAAAGTTTCAAGATAAAAGTAAATATCTTTCAGATTTTATACAAAGACAAAATGTATTATTTTCATAATATATATTTATTCGTGTATATTCAAAAGTTATTCATTTATCTAATAGTTGCATTCTTATGGGTCATATAATACGGGGGATAAGAAATAGTTGTGACCACGGTTCCGCCACAGTCAGTTGCGTAGTATATTATTTGGGACTATTGTGTGAATTCTCAATTAGGTAACCAATAATTATAACACGTTCTATTGCACGGCGTAAACCAGGTCCCATTCAAACTTGAACATTGTTGGTTTGTACATAAGTTATATAATAATATAATATACGAAATAACTTGGTTTAATTGTGTTGACATGTATAACTTGTATCAGTAAGAATGTAATACGAAATGCCGGCATATTTGTTGTTAACCGACTTCCAAAAAGGAGGAGGTTATCAATTCGTCTGTATTTTTTTTTTTTTTTTTTTTTTTTTTTATATTTGTTACCTCATTTCTCCGGACTGGGTGAACCGATTTAGATGATTTTTTTTTTATTTGAAAGGTAGTGCGTGTCATAGGGTCCCATTTTTTTTTAGTATTTTTTTGACTAGGGCATCCATAAGAAAAACGCATAAGTCTTAAATTTGCATTTTCAATGTACGCGATAAATGTATGAATAACTCAATATCCCGCCAACCGATTTTGATGATTCTTTTTTTATTAGAAAGGATGTACTCCAGGGGTAGTCTGATAAGAGTTTGATAAGGTTCTAATCATAGGATCTTCAACTTTTTGGAGCAAAATAATAAAATTAGTGATAGTCGGCCGAACCTTAGCTAGAGAAGTCCAATTGAGTAAAATATAGAATAAAATTACTATGTAGGTATTTACTATGAAAAATTTGACCTTCAACTCTTCAATCCTGATGATGCAGGGGTACTGCTAGCCTGAACTATAAAAGTTGGTCGTTTGATGTTTACGAATATATAATGAAATTGTTAAGCAAATTCATGGGACAAAAATTTGACCTTCAACTCCTCAACCCTGATGATGCAGGGGTACTTAAAGCCAAAACCATAGGAATAAGCCATTTGGTGCTTACGTATATGTTATAAGATTACTGAGCAAAAACATAAGATGAAAAATTTGACCTTCAACTCCTCAACCCTGATGATGGAGGGGTACTTCAATCCTAAACCATAGAAGTTGGCAATTTGGTGCTTACGGTTATGTAAAGAAAATACTAAGCAAAAATATAAAATCAAAAATTTGACCTTCAACTCCTCAACCCTGATGATGAAGGGGTACTTCAATCCTAAACCATAGGAGTTGGCAATTTGGTGCTTACGGTTATGTACTCGTAAAAATAATACTAAGCAGAGGCACAAAATTAAAATTTTGACCTTCAACTCCTCGACCCTGATGATGAAGGGGTACTTCAATTCTAAACCATAGGAGTTGGCAATTTGGTGCTTACGGGTATGTAAAAATAATACCAAACAGAGGCACAAAATTAAAATTTTGACCTTCAACTCCTAAACCCTGATGATGCAGGGTACTGCAAGCCTGAGCCATAGAAGTTAGCCACCTGGTACTAACGTATATGTTATAAGATTACTAAGCAACAATATAAGATGAAAAATTTGACCTTCAACTCCTCAACCCTGATGATGGAGGGGTACTTCCAGAGGGGGCGCCCTGTTTGTATGAATTGTAAAAGTGTTTTATGTTTAATTTTTGTGAATATGTAGATGCACAAAGCAAACTTAGAGGCTTTATTTAAATACAAACATAAAAATATAGTCACTAAAAAGTGTAAAATAAAAACTTTTTAACAAAAAATATCTACCGACTTCCATGTCACAAAAAAGTAAAAAATAATTTAAATATATTTTGGTCTAGAACATACTCAGTACTTAGTACATAGTTCTGAAGTCGGTGCTCATATAGGACGTAGTTACCGTCGTCCAGCGAAATATGTCGAGCACCGACTTCAGGACTATGTACTAAGTACTGAGTATGTTCTAGACCAAAATATATTTAAATTATTTTTTACTTTTTTGTGACATGGAAGTCGGTAGATATTTTTTGTTAAAAAGTTTTTTTTTTAAGCTTTTTACCCAAAGGGTAAAAAGGGGACCCTCCTATAGTTATGCGGCATACTTTCACATGAGGCGACCATCATAGCCCTCAGGGGTAGGAACGCACCTGTGATTGACTTCAGATGGAACCCATGTTCTGTATATAGTTGATTACAGATGTCCATGGGCGGCAGTGACCACTTACCATCAGGTGGACTGCTTGCTCGTTTGCTACTTCAATCGGATAAAAAAAAGACGTCGCTGTCCGTCTGTCTATCATCAGGCTGTATCACATAAACCGTGATCGTTAAACAGTTGAAATAAGAATATATATTTCACGGGGACTCCCATACAACAAATATGATATTTTTCAGCGATTTTTAAAGACAATGGTAAGGAACCCTTCGCGCGGGAGTCCGACTCACACTTGGCCGGTTCTTCTATCAAGTGCGAACTACTATTATTTTTGAAGTACTACTAATACTATTATTTTTGTTTTAGTTTCTCGGTGTAGAGTTACTTCAGAGTTACCTCGTTGCTTCAAAATATACCTTTCGAGTTTATTTCGAAGTATGTTAAGACTTATGATATCGATGCAATAGATTATTGAATCTCTGTAATTATTTATTTATCAAACTAAATAGTCTAAGTTGAGTTTCTATATCCTTTAACATGTTTTTATATCGTCGGGTGACAGAAAAAACTCACTAAGTACCCAATATGCAACATGAAGTTATCAGCATTTAATAATATTTTGATTCCAAAATTTCATTTATATGAAATGTCCTGAAGTTATATCATTCAATAAAATATCGTACAGGTTATTGTATCCATATATTGTTTACGTAATAATAATGTATTGTTAAAGAATAGTGTATTAAGTGAAAAAATCGGGATTATACAGTTATGTAATTAGTGGGTTTTTCTTGTCACCCGACGATATGACGTGTAGAGGTTCGGGATTCGAATCCTGGTCAGACACATCTAGGTGACAAATGTATATTTGTGTTGGAGGTATTTCTATGTAAATAAAAGTGTGACATAGAACTCACAAACTTTCGCATTTGTTCTATTAATAGAATTTGTCTAAAATAAATAAAACGCAATGACTTTGAAATATTCAAATGCTTATGTAACGATTTTTTTGAAAACAAAACATTCGACTCTTCGCTTTGATCTAGACGAAGACTGCAAACCGACGATTAAAAAGAGTTACGTTAAATGTTTGACTGAACTTTTAAACTTTCGTTATTTCATAACTAAACTATTAAGATCTGATTTGATGGGTACGTTAATTTTATTTGCTTAAAATTTGTAAGGGCATAACATCTAAAATCATAAGTATTCTCAACACGTTATTGTGCCACAATTAGGCATTGGTCTCCTCGCTGATTGAGAAGTGCTTAGACCATAGGCTAGTGTCACTGTAGTTCCGCGATTAGAATAGGGCTAAGGTATCTCCTGCTTATCATAACAGGCGATTAAAACGAGGCTTCCGGCGTTGCGAGAGTGGGAGCTCGAACTGTCTAGCTAAGTGACCATAGGAAAGCACCATCTTTCCAACGGTCCATACCACCGTATGTGTGGTCGCATATCGACGTAACGACCAGACGAAGTGGTTAGCCCAGCCACTCACCCGGAGCCCGATGGAACAACGCGTTCAGAGGACTCCTGTTGCGTTCTTTTGGAGATCCTGGAGACCTTTGCAGCGCGCGGAGACTGCATCGCCAATCGTGCTGGCCAAACGCGGGTTTGTTTTGTAGACAACTCTTACGGTTTCTGGCCGCCTAGTATTGAAACCCCGATCTGAACGTGAGAGGTCAAAACTCACTATACCGTTACTCTAGGCCTATGAATAAAAAACAAATGATTTACCTAACAAATAAGTTAGCGCAAAACACGTATTTACGTTCTGTTCACCTAGTTACGGAATATTTGTGATAGAGACACGATAGACTCGGACTACGCACGTTTCACTGTATTTAAACGATTTGATATTGACATTTTATATTGTTATTAATTATTGGAATTGTCTTGTTACAAATGAAATTAATGAATGATTGTTTAATAATAATTGTATCAAATCTTTTCTTATTAATATAATAATAACTCTGTAATATTAAATACTTACAAATTGCATGCCTTAACAGGTGGAATTTGGCGAATTCATTATGTTTACTGTTGACCATCTGTACTTACCCATTTTCAGGCAATAAATGATTTGATTTGATTTGTTTTGATATTTATCGTGCTCTGCCCGAGTATGAGTATATTATGATTCCTAAAAACGATCAATTTTTAAATCTGGGTTCCCTTTAGGTATACTATGAAACGAGTAACATTGCTACATTATTAAAAAATACACGACTTAAAAATTAATCGCTTTTTTGTAACAATTTATTTGTTACAATTTTTTAGCTTTTTCGTCAGAGCATTGATATAAAAGTATTATAATGTACATGTATTTCTGATAGTCTGTTTGCGAAATTCCATTTGATATCCATATTGTTATGATAATCACCACCAATATGACAGTCCACCAATTCGCACTGGGCCAGCGCGGTGGACTATGGCCTAACTCTCTCATTCTGAGAGAAGACCCGTGCCCAGCAGTGGGCCAATAAAGGGTTGATGAATAATGATAATCAAAAATATTATCTCTCCCCCCTTTTTCTTTGGTGGCAGGCGCCATATTTAAAATAATATAGCCTATGTCACTCTCAAAAGTGACTCGTTTCAAATGATACGTTATATGTTACAATCTGTAATACCGTTTGTCTGTAGAGCGTACAGGCGCTTGCAAAAAATCGCACTCCTAACGTAGTCGGATAAAAATAGAAGGTTACCTCAAATGTGGACTATAACAACAATTTTTATTTTACAGTAAATCGGTGAAAAAGTATTGAGTAATAGTTCTGTTTGTCTTTGTTCTCACAGACATACGAACAAAATTTTTAAGTTAAAAGAGTATTCTCTATTCTATGTCTTCGAAACAATTATTTTTGCATTGGGTACAACCCATTATTGCAGCCCACTTATTACATGCCCACTGCTGGGCAGGGTCCCCTCTCAGAATGAGATAGTTTTAGGCCATAGTCCACCACGCTGGCCAAGTGCGATTTTTTGCATTAGTGATATAGATATACAAAACTTCTATTTATATTATATTTTATTTATGGATATTATCACTGGAGAAAGAATGCCGTAAAATAAGTAAAACAGTTACCGTCTTTGTTTACACCTTACACAGTTCCTCAAAAGACAAGTGTTAAGACAAATAGTGTTTTTGTGAATGAAGTGTAGAGACACTTAAACCGAGCAAGGGCATGTATAGGGTGGCCACCTAAGAGTTCGAATTTCCATTATAAATATAATTTTAGAAAATGTCCTAAAATCTACAATTTTATTGTTACCTTTTATAGTAGGTCCATGTTGTGAATTTGATTTTTTGCAACTATTAGGATAATAGTTTTTACAAAAATATTAAGCGTAAACATAGGCTATTTTACGCAATATAAAGTTAATAATCGTTGTGTAAAAGTTACATCAAAATTTGTTCAGTAATTTAGTAGATGAGCCTGTAAAAACCACATAATAAAATTATTGATTTAGACCTCCAAATATATTACATACGTACATATGTTACCTATGACAAGGCTTCTAAGTTATATCGCTTATTTCATTATTTAGAGGACTTCCCGTTAATCTGAGGTTAAAGCCTGGGCATCCTAGTTAAGTACGTAAATTTGAGAAAACGGATAAGTTACCAACTTTTCTGGGAGCGTTCGACAAATGATCTATATTTTATTTGAGAGAAAAATGCCTTATTACCTTTGGCTTAACGTTGGAAATTATCTTAATCTTCTCGTGAAAGAGTGATTGACGGCAATCTTAAGTTTGTCAGTAAATAGTTACATTTGGGTAAACAAAAGTTACAATATACCGTTCATATTCAGAAATAAAACCATAGTTATTTAAGCGAAAATGGAGCTTAGTGTCTATGACATAGAATTCGTATAATTTACAACACGTCTTCATAAGATAACACAACTGCATCATTTTTGGTAGCAAAGTTACAAAATCAACAATTCGGAACAGAAACGAAAATACGTTCTTAAATTCACAGTAACAGAGTGCGTTTCAAACTATCACTGGCATCAAATGTTTTAGCAATTTCGTGCTTATGTCGAAGTACATAAAGGTGTTGTGTTTAATAAGAGGTTCAACGAACCTAGAAGAGTAAATAAATGAGCGAGGCGAAAGAAAAAACGGTACCTTCAATCGATAATTGTGTAGACTACGTGCATAATGTTGTACCTTGAGCTATAATTTGAGCAAAGCTACTGACATCAAGAAAGTTTGTTTTTATCAGAAATGTGTAAAGAGCTTCGAGGTTAGGCTCCGGTGACTATTGTTTTTGTTTGGAAATCATACTGTGATTTTTTATATATAAAATTGTTTTGAAGTGAAACTTCTTTATGGGGGTTGGAAAAAAATTTAGTGTAACATTTTTTTTTTACGCGCCATCTTTTTTTTCCGTTACGCGCCATCTTTTTCTTATCCCTACCACGCGTGATATTAGATAGATTATTATAGATTAGATTATTAGATAAAGTGTAATAAAAGCCTTTTATTAAACTTTATCTAATTTAACTTTAACCAATTTCTGTAAAGTTGCATATAGTAAATTATTTTTTGAAAAATAACGTCATAAAGAAGTTTCACTTCTTACGAGTGTACGCTAGTACACGCACACATTTTTTTTATTTAAAACTTGATTATACGTTAAAATTTGCTAATTCAAGGCATTCTCTACCAGTCCACTTTTAGAGTAAAACTGCTGCTGCTTTACGCTAGAAATAGGTGTCGCGGTGGTACTTCCCCGGTCGAAATACACTGGTTCTACCCCCTGTAGTAATGCACCTATAATATGCAAATCTAAATTGATCATTCAGATGACTGGTTGGGAATGAAACCCAGAACCCATTGTATGATGACCGTTCTGCCACGCTTTTAATTACTACGTTTTATATTAGTTACGTGGGACCATATTTTGAGCTTTTAGACGAACAACGTGGCGGAGCGGTTACCATACCGATCTGACGCGCAATGGGTCCCGTGTTCGATTCCCGGCCAGACAGGTATCTGAATAATGAGTTTAGATTCACGTTCTGGGTCTGGGTGTTTGTGTATTCGTCTTGTGAGTGTCCATGGTACCCACGACACAGGAGAAAATGCTAGTGTCGGGCTATGAGTGTAGATAGCGTGAAAGCGTGCTTGTGTTTATTTTTAGGTTTTGCATTAGCTTAAGACAGCTTATTGACAGAAAGACAACGGAGTCTTCGTATTAGGGCCCCGTTTTTTACTTTTGTACGGAACTCCAAATAGTAGCTATAAGATTATTACGCAAAATTTCTTAATTCTATAAAAAGAACACATATCGCTACTTCAAAACAAAAGGACCGCAACTCGAATAGACCTAATTTTACAGGAGAGCCATTTAAAGTTTTGAAAATCAGTTCTTGAATAATTTCTCTGTAATTTTAAAACAGATAAATATGTGTTATACACTGTTAGAAAGGTATTTTTTTCCTTCTTTTAATGGTTAATTTGGATATGGTTATATTTTTCTAAAAAAAGTTATGAGCAGATAAGTCTCTTTTGTATATAAATATGCGGCTTTGTACAGATGTTGCAGCGTAAATTCGAAAATACAAAAAAGACGTCAGTAGTGTTTTATTACTTAAAGTGTAAAATTCATGGGAATCTTTTTAAATTATGAAAATATAACCGACAAAATTTGAATTTTTACAATAAAAAGGATTTTGAATATTTTTGATTTGTGGCCCTTTTGTTTTAAAGTAGCGATATGTAGATGTAGGTTTCTACATAATTCCGCGGGAAGGAAAAACCGCAGATGCAAAAAAAAGATCCGGTCGTGTATTACCGAATCCGTTGCAACTAATTTGGCCTCAGCTCAAATAGGTTCTTTAATATCGATTATTAGAAACCTAAGTTTCTAAATAATGAGAAGCCGGAAATTCTTACTTCTCAAAGGAAACTCCTAATCATCTTATAACAGTATTTGAAGATTAAAATACCGTAACGTAATGCCGCCAAATGTTCACACTCGGTATGAAATTTGGAACCGGGTTATAATGATTGCGAGTTACGAGTATCGTTCTGATAATTCACAGTTGTGAGATGAACTAAGTAGGGTGAGTTGGGGTTATATCGGACATCGTTTTTTTGAAGTGAAACTTCTTTAGGCGCATGAGGGTAAAATTTTTACAGATGAAACGTCACGCCGGTATGCAACGGAAGTGTCGGAAAAGAGAGACAGAGTGATCGAGACCGATTGAGAGAGAGTAAGACAGGGCGAACGTAGCATGAGCAACTAGCCGTGGAGTGAGAGTAGGGAGCAAGCGAGTGAGAAAGATTGAGAGAAAAAGTGAGACAGAGCGAACGTCGTATCACGCCTTTTTCCTTTCCTCTTAATCTTGGAAATTTAAAGTTTTAGATTTGTATAAATATAAACAAGATTTATAAATTAGTTCGCCAAAGAAGTTTCACTTCTGACATGTGTACTTTGTACGCACGCATGTTTTTTTTTATCTGACTGAAGTAGCAAACGAACATGCAGTCCACCTGACGGTAAGTGGCCACTGCCGCCCATGGACATCTGTAATCAACTTCATACAGAACTTGGGTTCCATCTGAAATCAATCACAGATGCGTTGCTATTCCCGAGGACTAAGATGGTCATCTCATGTGAAATTGTGCCGGCAACCACACCCTTCTATCGAAACGCAAGAAATGCTACACGCTAGAAATAGGTGTGGCGGTGGTACTTCCCCGGTCGAACTACACTGGTTCTACCACCTTGAAAAACCGTACGATTGAAATTTTAGACTTAAGTTGGCCATTGTCCTATTATGGGTGGCTTCAACCATCACGGCACGAAAATGATGTACGTGTATGACGATTTCTATATGATAAACAATAGCTACATTAGCCTACAATGACTAATTTACGGTTTTACCCCATATCCGATATTACCCCAACGCACCTTATAGAACCACGTTCCTGTTCTTGATAAATGACAGTTATTTTGCAACTTTTAAAATAATGATTGTAATGATTCTGTTAAGCCACACGCAGGCAAGTAGACTATAAAGTCTACTATATAAGTCTATATAAGTCCAGTCAAATTAGACATTCAGTGCTAAATAAATTCGCAACAAGCTGAATATAGGTACAATTGTTCAAAATACAACTATAAACAAACCCCATCAATACCGTATATGGAAAAAAAAATCGAAGTCAAATGTCAAAAAATGAGTTTTTGAACTATATCTCCTAAACGGTGGCTCGTAGGAAAAAAGTATTAATACATTTTTATAGATAATTTTATTATCTACGATTTTAGTCTGGTGTATTTTTATGATTAATATTACCGTTTTGCTGAAAATCGCTATAACTCTTTTTTGGCATTTGACCTTGATTTTTTTTCCAAACTCAGGTATGATGAGGAATTTTCAGGGTTTGTTTATAATGGTCTTTTGAACAATTGTACCAATATTGTTGCGAATTAATGTAATTTCACCCTAAGTTTTAAGTCCAATTTGACTATTTAGGATATTTTATTGTAAGTAAATTTTAAAGGTTTACTCACGACAGTGTCCATGTGTTATCTAAGTCAGTCAGTAAATAATCTAAGCCTTACTTGAGCTTTGGAGGATTGAGAATAAGTAATAATAGAAATAATAGACTTATATTGTTTGCTTGTTTGTCTGTTTAAAATTGCATTAAACCGAAAGTACTAGAAATAATTTGAATTTAAAAAAAGTAGTTCATGTTTTGAAGTAGCGCTTTGTCTTTATTCCTTAAGATACATTTGTTCTATTAATAGTCATTACAATCTAAACTTCTGGCATTTCTTAAATGCGGGGGATACAGTTTGTCACGTCTAGTTATAAGAAAAGATCTCTGCCTACTAGAGTAACATAAATGCTTCGGTGATGATACTATATGAAGACAGTTGACCCACATTTTATGCACCCTTGAGACATACCAATTGCGTAAGTAATGTGATACTAATATCCTATCGACTCTGTCCTCCTAGTACTTGAATGAATAAAACATTGTATAATTAATACGTTTCAAAATAAATACCTTGTTCTGCTGTTTATCTGCATTCATGTTCTGACTTCGAACACAGATAGGGAGATAATTTGTTCACCATAGACAATATTATTTTACTCTTAAACCCGTTCCGTTGCATGCTATTGATAGCAAATGCAATTATTTTATATCATATTATTGTTACTTTTTAAATGGTTGCTTTTGTAGTGTTAAAGATTTTGTGTAGTAGGTAGGTAAATTATACGCATTTATTTTAAAATATTAGTTACTTATTAGTTTAACGTATATTATTTACGTATATTTTTTACTTATTAGTCATTTTTAGTTTAACGTATCTTGATTTTAATCCATATTTTTTCACTATCGTAAACATACGCGCTTAGTTTAAAATATTTGGTAATGATTGAAACGGCTGTTTCCATATGGCTAAGTACTTAATAAATAGTTAAATATAAGAAATAGTTAAATATATGGCCATTATTTAATGTTTCAGATTGACTTAGTGTAACGTTTTGATCACCTTTTAATTAACACTTCTTTAAATCGTGTACTATGAGAATGATTCATTATAAAGAAAGTATTATCTGGCTAATATTATAAAGACTAGATTTTTAGTAATAAACGATTTTTTATGACATTTTTTGCGGGTGAAACCGCAGACGCAGTATTATCATATAGCAGTTCGATTATTGAAATCTGTTGCCTTAGTGAAAATGAGTATCTATAGGTTGGATTTTTGCAAAATTTGGTTCTAACAAAACTGTTATTTGGAAAAACGAAGTTCCTTCGACAGGTCTCTATTTTACTAACGCGGAGACTTATTGATAGGTCTAGTTTTAAAAAAATGTATGAAAAGGTGACCTATAGGATATACCTATAGGTCTCTTTTAATAATTTTTTTTTGGTATTATATAGTATATCTATAGATATAGGTAGCAATTTTGGTAGCAATTAAATATAAAAATAAATTTGGCAAAAACGCGACTTACACCCATTTTCACAGGGCACAGAATTTATGTACGGAATAAGTCGAAATTTCTGTGCTTACATTAACATGAAATCTACATCAAATACAATACAACAGACAACCATTCGTCTAATTTCACAATGGCGCTAGTCTTAATAAAATGCCACCCAATAAATAACCGCTACAACTTGATACAATAACTTACATTGCTCTCTCTATCACACCCACGACTTTAGAGCGAGACAGCGAGATTTATTTAAGTGTGTGTTGATAAGTTATAATGCAATAAAATGTATTACGAGTTTTATCATTAATAAAAAAATTCTTATAGTATTATTTCTCATAATATTTCCTAGGTGGTAGAACTAGTGTAGTTCGATCGGGGAAGTGCCACCGCCACACCTGTTTCTAGCGTGAAGCATTTCTTGCGTTTCAGTGGTTCAGGGTGTGGTTGCCGGCACACTTTTATTTATATAAGGCGACCATCATAGCCTCGGGAGTGGCAACGCATCTGTGATTGACTTCAGATAGAACCCATGTCAACGCCAGCCACATCCCAGAGGCAGGGGCCCCTCTCAATGGTGTCGCTCATGAGATGTGCATGCAGAACGCACACACGACACCTCAACCTAATGCCCAGAGAATGCTCCGATTCTGCCTCTATGGACTCATGGGACCGGGAAAGCCATTTTGCTATTTTGATAAAAACATGATTGAAAAAAAAACATAACAAAAAAGACAAACTGTCGACAAACTGAGTTTCTTGCCGGATCTTCTTAGTCGAAGTCGTGTTTCGATCCGGTGGTAGTGAAAAAAAAAGTAAAACTGACAATCTGTAAGTGCCCCCGAAGGCTTTTACAAAATAAAGACATTTCACTTCAATTCTGCGAAAGTCGCCCTCCATCGTCCCAGGTCTCTGCGACGAAGCGACGTGGATACATTATTCTCCTGCACATAGTTTACAATCTAGATTAACACATAGCACACTCATTACCATGGTACAAGTCACCCGTGGCAACGGTCGAAATTCGGCCCTAAATAAAATTATAATACTAAACTTTATATTGTCCAAATTAGCACCAATATTTTTCTAATTAAAATAAAATGTAACAATTTTCAAGTTATTTTGAATACACTCGTTAAAGGTAAAAAGAGGTTTAAATAACAAAGCTGTATTTAAAAGCAATAGCGGGTATTTTGACAAAGACATTTTTGACGTTATGTGTTTTCATAGTAAGACATTGAATGTTCTATTTCGTTTATGTGTTCATTAGTGTGTTTGTAACAAATGCAAGGTAGTGTGTGTAATGTGTTTTAGTTGATTTTATGTACGTTTTATGTTTTATTTGAAAAAAAAAAATAGCATTTCGTAATCCTTCTCTACATCAACTATAACCGTGCGTAATTTCATAATCATCTGTCTGCGGCAAGTATCTTAAAAACGGATTACAAGTTTTTGCTTTGCATTAATATATACGACCGAAGCGGACGAAACCGCGGAAATAACCTATCAATTATATGCATTTGATAAAACATTTTAATCCGCTAAAAATAATGCTAAAAATATTCATATAATCATTTTTGAAATGCAAAATACTAAGATATTGTATCAAAAAGAAGTAAATTCACAACATTGTTGCATCCAGTGCTGCCCTCTGCAATTTATGCCTTCAGTTGTTAAAGATATTCGGTTTTAAATCGTAAAATCAGCGACAACATAGCCTGTGTTGTCGTTGCGTAAAATGTATTAAAGAGGCGATATTATGTGACGGTTTACGATATCTGCTATAAATTGTTGCGTAATATTTTACAAGCTGCATTTACCTTACTTGGTTTGGTTATAGTTTTGAAGTTTTGTTTCAATGGGAAATAAATGAATATATTAACGGGATTTGTATCGTTTTAAGCTATTAATTATACAATAGCTTTATAATTATAAAGCTATTGTCCACCAATTCGCACTTGGCCAGCGGGGTGGGCTATGTCCTAAACTCTCTCATTCTGAGAGAAGACCCGTGCCCAGCAGTGGGACAATAACGGGTTGACGAGAAGCTATTAAATTAACTTGGGAATGGAAAGGATCTACTGCAGTAATTTTTGTCGGTATGTATCTATATACATACTTGCGAAAATAACTGTAGTAGCCCTGAGTGGGTTATCCTTTTTTGTCTTGGAGGGGGCATCCTTCAAAATGGGCTTTGAACTGCCCTAAATGCGCTAACTTCCTCGATGATCGTCCTCGGCGCTGCGAAAACGACTCGAAGAGTCGAAGACTTGAATTCCAAAGAGTATCTTCATCTTTCACGTCATTTAGGCCAATTTTTGGAAACAATAATAAGGATTCAAAGACTTATTCAAAGTAAATTCAAGTTAAATAAATCTTTGAATATTTGAATCTTTTTAAAAAATTAGAAATTCGATCTCCGGATCCAATGGTTGGGACTTTATCTCAAATTTTATCAACTCGATTATTGCTGCTTTTACTACTTTTAGTATCTTATTCGTGAATCGAGTTTATTAGCATCTACCAAAGCTGTCTCCTCGGATAAGTTTTTGGACTTTGGTTACAACATTCCAACATTTCGTCATAGTTTATTTGAAAGAGTTGATGGTATGTGTTTAACTAATTACCACCTACCATCGCTCGACACGCCACCATTTCCACGGTGTGACGTAACAATGGTGTTGTCAACAGTTTCGTAGAATCCCTTTCTTTAAAGTAGGACTTTTTATGATTACAACTCTAGTAGTTCCGCGTGATAGTGGGGGAGTATATGAGGTATGCTAAACTCTTCAGATTAAGCAATGTGTCTGTTGACTACCCATTTGGAGCGCAGAGGGCTATTAACCCATATTTAAATATAAACGATACGTTTTTTTTAAATTTATTGATATAAAATACAATTACAAATGTTCCTTATTTAACTTCTGCCAAACTGTTGTCCAGTTTGTCGGCAGTATAAACAGTTCTCGTGGTCTATTTTAATAACATTTACAACCTCTCATGCCTAAGTAGTAGATTATTAACAATAATATTACCTATTATATATTGTTTTATTTTAAGAGTGGTACAAGTTTGCGAGGCTGCATATAATACTATCGAATACTATCGAATTGATAACGTGATTCGTAACAATGAAATCTGTAGATGTTTTAAGCTTACGGACATAGCTCTGAAAAATGACTAGGGTAATGGAACAGCCACCAATTAGCACTTGGCCAGCGTGGTGGACTATAGCCTAAAACTCTCACATTCTGAGAAAAGACCCGTGCCCAGCGGTGGGACAGTAATGGTTCAATAACCGATGGGGAAAGAGATGTCTTTGAGTGGTGACCACGTTGAGGAAAAAGGAAAAACATCATCCCCCAATCAGGTCTATGACCTGAAGAAGAAGCTGGAAATCGTTGGATTTGGAAGGCACATGGTCGGTCGAATTATTCCTATATGTATACAACAGTGGACTTCTATAGGCTGATGAATATATGATGATTACGTGAGGAACTTATCATCAGTTGGACTGGTTCATTTGCTACTTCTGTTAGGTGTAGAGTAGTCACTATTACACATCTATAAGTATCAAATAAAAGAAGGACTACTCCACTGATACCTCAAAGCCATTTGAATTAGGTCAAACCCCTTAAAAATATCAAAAACATAATTTTCTTTCGTAGTCAGCTTAAAAATGACCAAATAGGTAAAACTAATCATACTAGCCATCTTACTTCATATTAATATCATAAGGCGAAAGTTTTTGAGTGTGTATGTTTGTTCCTTCTTCGCGTCTAAACGGCTGGAGCGATTTTCATAAAATTTGGTAGGAAGTTAGCTGGCACTCTGGATTAACATATAGGATACTTTTTACTGTGATAAAATATCTTATTCCCGCGGGACAATCGGGATTATTTGACGCGGGCGAAGCTGCGCGGTTCAGCTAGCTTATTATAAAAACAAAACACCCCAATCCGCAAACGCTAACCTACAACGCCTCCACAATAAAAAGTAATATTACAAAATCTTCCAAAAACAGCCACAAAGATACATAAGCAATAATCTATGCAAACAAATCGCGTGGGTTTGTATGTACGTATCGAATTACTACTGGTGGCTCATAAATTCACCGTTAGTCTCGCTTGATGTAATAATTTAGTCTGTGTTTTGAATGATATCTACCCATACAATATATTGAGGTTGGAGCAGTCTTGTATCATAAAAAATGTAAGTTTTAATCAGTTTTTTTTTAATCTGACTTAAGTAGCAAACGAACATGCAGTCCACCTGATGGTAAGCCACTGCCGCCCATGGACATCTGTAATCAACTTCATACAGAACATGGGTTCGATCTGAAGTCAATCCCAGGTGCGTTGCTACCCAAGAGGACTAAGATGGTCGCCTCATATAAAAGTGTGCCGGCAAACACACCCTTCTATCGAAACGCAAGAAATGCTTCACGCTAGAAATAGGTGTGGCGGTGGTACTTCCCCGGTCGAACTACACTGGTTCTACCAACTTGGAAGGCAGGAAGAAGAATTTTAAATACATGAATTAACAGACAAAGCATTGCGTTAGGTTTCCTAACGATGTTTTTCTTTACCGAAAAGCAGTGATAATTAATTTCTAATACGCACATAAATCAGTGGTGCGTGCCAAAGTTTGAAATTCGGACCTCCCGATTGAAAACGAAAGTTTTAACCATTAGGCTATCACTGAGGAACCTCCGAAGTCCTTTTGAAAAACGTCTCGGAGGTGTGTGAAGTCCACCAATTCGCACTTGGCGCGGTGCACTATGCCCTAAAACTCTCTCATTCCAAGGGTAGACCTGTACCCAGCAGTGGGACAATAATGGGTAGTACCTCCCCATTAGGTTACCATTGTCTATTACCTACCTATTATTAAGCAGAAATAGAAGGGGCGTCTTTGGGAGTCCAACCATAAATTTTGCGATGTTAAATGGTTGCAATCTTTTTTTTTTCAATTGTCCATTATGTATATTTATGCTATTCTTGTTTGTTATTTTTTTAAATGTCAGCCACCACAGCAACATAATTATGGTATTATCGTTAACCCATTATTGTCCCGATGCTGGGCACGGGTCTTCTCTCTGAATGAGACTTTTAGGCCATAGTCCACCGCGCTGTCCAAGTGCGAATTGGTGGTATATAACTATGGTATTAGTTGGTGAAAACTGAAATGAAACTATTAACATATGTTTTGAAATTTAGTTTTTTGTTGAGTAAAAAATAGTAATGTTCAAATTTTTTTGCGAGTTCACTTGGTCACTAGCATAAATATCTTCAAATGAAACTGGACTTGAAAATAAATAATAAAACAAAGCAGGAAATGTTTTCCGTCTGTCACAAACGATCAATTTATTCATATCACACACGCCGCTACGGGTCAGCGCCATTTTTGTTTTATTATTTCTAATGCCACATTACAAATGGCTTAAAACCTTGTTATTTATAAGGACTAATTTATTTAATTGTATCAGGTGTTCGTTTACGGAAATGCTCGTTCTTTAAGTGATAAAACTATTTCATTATAATAGTCTTGTGAAATGATATACAGTTTGGTAATAAAAATCTTTTTATCAGTTCATATTTATTAAACGTTTAAAATATGCCTAGAGTAATATGAGTAGAAATCGTAATTATAGTTTTAATCTTTTCATAATGAGTACACATTTTTTTATTTACACGTCGTTAGAATCTTTCAGATACTTCACAAAACGAGGCTTATAATAAAATAAAACGTCAATTCGTTTATTAGTATGGTAGATTTTTTTTAAACACGCTTTCTACACTCATAGCCCCACACTAGGATTTTCTCCTGTGTCGTGGGTACTATAGACACACAGCAGACGAATACACAACACCAGACCCAGAACATGAATCTAAACTCATCATTCAGATACCTTGAATTGAATCTGGAACCCATTGCGCGTCAGAACGGTAACCGCTCCGGCACGCGGGTCGACTAATTTAATAGACGCGACCGGAGCGGGTAGAGCTGTGAGAATACTCTAGTTGTTATTAATTTTTTTTCGTACCTAAAAGTAACAAAAAATGTAACTAACATTTTGGAAGTGCCTAAGTAGGCCTATACAAAAAAATACTTTTAATTTTATTTCAATTTGTTTCATTTCCTAGCATTTATATTCAATAGCTAATACATTTTTTTCAATCGTACATGACGTAAGTATTGCTCCACCATTATGTGACAAGAAGATCTCATCTAAATCCCACGAACGCATTGTTCGAACCAAATCAAGGGTTTTTGCATTACGTGTTACACGTTCTGAATGTTCTGATTCGACAAGAAAGCTTAATAAGTGTTTATGTAACTTCTGTTCTTGTATTATCGTGGAGTTATCGAATGCGTAGATTTTGACTGCGTTATGATTTTTGTGCCGTGTAGTTTAAATCTTGAATAGCACCACTAACTTGCTTTTTCATAGGCGGCTAAGGGGAAAAAATCCGATTGTAGAAGCAAACGAGCATGCAGTCCACCTGATGGTAAATGGTCATTGCCAGCTATGGACAGCAGCGAGCATCTGCATATACAACAAGGGTTCTATATGAAGAATGATATGAAGTCTACATAGGTGCGTTGCTACTTTTGAGGATTAAGATGGTCTGAGAAAGAGGGTTACATTAAGAAGGTTAAACGTTAGCCGGCGACCATACCCCACGGACACGCAAGAAATGCTTCACGGTAGAAATATGTAGGTGTAGCGGTGCTACCTCTCCGGTTGAACCATATGACTTATAATACTAATACCTCAAAATCCAAATGGTATGCAACATATTCTCTCAGGAGTAGCAACTAGCAACGCATCTGTAATTGACTTAAGATATATTTTTTTGTATAAAGTTGCTAAAAGATGTCCATGGGCGGCAGTTATCACATACCATCAGGTGGACGACAAGCTCGTTTGCTAATTCAATCGTATAAAACACAACGTACTCTATCAGTAAATATTCGTCGTCATCCCATTATTGTCCCACTGCTGAGCACGGATCTTCTCTCAGAATGAGAGAGTTATAGGCCTTAGTCCACCGCGCTGGCCAAGTTCGAATTGGTAGACTTCACACACCACCGATAACCTTTTTTTTAAATAACTCTCGGGTATGTAGGTTTCTTCACGATGTTTTCCATCACCGAAAAGCGATAATTAATTTCTAATACGCACATAATTTTAGAAAAATCAGTGGTGCCTGAGTTTGAACCTCGGACCTCCCGATCGAGAGGGCAAGTTTCAACCATTAGGCTATCACTGCTCAAATAAATATTAACCACCGTTAAATATTACAACCATTATTTTGAAACAACGGACAGTAATTTCAATTCTACCTATTAGCAGACAATTATAGATTCCAAACCTGATCAGGTATTCAACCTCATAATTGGCCCGTTATTTGAGAAAGCAACTAATTAATGAATGAAATAATACCAATTAGGTAGGCCTTTGGCCCTAGTGGGACAGTAATGGCCCATTATCGCTTATAGGTCGCCTGTGCCCTTATGTATGGTAGGGTTGTCATCTAATGGAATTATCTAAAAAGTTTTAAGGGCAATGTTAGAAACAAATTCTAAGAAAATGTGTAAAGAAATACATTGCCTTTTTCAGACAACATAATACTTTGACGTCATACTATTGTCTACTTTAAGCATGTTTTATTTCATTACCGGAACACTGTTATATAAGGCGATTATCTTAGTCCGAACAAAACCCTATTTTCTATATGAAGTTGCTTACATGCAGCTGTCCATGGGCGGCAGTGACCACTTACTATCGGGTGGATTGCATGCTCGTTTGCTACTTCAATTTTATAAAAAAAAAAAATGCCGTCCATCAGCCTCTTGAGATTAACTGCTCAACATAGGCATTTAATGTTTTTTGTCGTCTGGCAAGCGTGTTTTTTCCAATTTTTAGGTAAGTTACTAATATTTTTCAATTGTTTGTTCTCAAGAAACATTATATACCCACCAATGGGTGTTTCCCCATAACTAGAGATAAGTGACTTGTTATAGTAATGTGTATATGGTAAAAGTGTACAAAGACATGTAAATAAAGGTAGTTTCCAAAATTATTATTCGTTTCAAATTAATTAAATGTTAACAATCTTTCAAGTTACCTTTATAAACCATAGAGATGTAAACGACGGTAGTAGGCAATTATCTATGCCTTTCATTTGAAAATAGGCCATCTTATTTTCATTTAAACTACATAAATTAAATATAGAACATAAAACCAATATAGTTTACGACCAGGCACCACCATCACACTCATTTCTAGTGTGTTAAGTTCATTTCCATCCACCAATTCACACTTGACCAGCGCGGTGGACTATGGCCTGAAACTCTCTCATTTTGAGAGGACCCGTGCCCAGCAGTGGGACAATAATGGGTTGGCACCCAGTTCATTTAATTCTGTCTGGGTGTTTCAATCGCGTGTCCATGACACCCATCGTCTATCCTATGAGTAGAAAGTTTATTGTGGAGTTTAAATTGAAAACCGAGTAAGCTAACTAGTGTTGTAAAAAATGTTATCATTATCTAAACATTCACGAATGCGAATGCGAATAATCAGTTTTTTTTTTAATTTGAGGCCAATATGGGTTACGATAGGTTTATTTTCAGGGAGGTGCGTGTATCTACGCATACTAGTACTGTAGGGGGCGGTGGAATGTAGATTTAGCGACTTTTTTTGGTACTTAAACTGTAGTTCGAAATTTGTATAGATTGGGTGATCTTTTTTTAACGACAAATTGCAGTTGTACACACGCAAATTACACATTTCTTTTTTTATCTGATTGTAGAAGCAAACGAGCATGCATGCAGTCCTCCTGATGGGCAGTGGCCACTGCCGCCCATGGACATCTGTAAACAACTACATACAGAACATGGGTTCCATCTAAAGTCAATCACAGATGCTTTGCTACTCCCGAGGACTATGATGGTCGCCTCATGTGAAGGTGTGCCGGCAACCACACCATTCTAAACGTTTCGATAAACGCAAGAGATGCTTCACGCTAGAAATAGGTGTGGCGGTAGTACTTCCCCGCTCGAACTACACTTGTTCTATCACCTTGAAAACCTTGCGAATGTGTAAAATCACGCGAATATATGCGAATGCGAATGCGAATAGTCGTTACATCACTAGTGCTAACTAATGAGCGCGAGGTGAGCGTTCTATGACCTATGAGATGCCAATACCCGCAATAAATACTATCAGTTAAGTAAATTTCATCAGAAACTGTTTATTTCGAAGCCATTGAATACAAAACCTATAGTGTAATCGTGGCGGAAAAGTTTTTCGAAGCATACGCGTAGTTTTTTTTTTAATAATAATGAAGTAGCAAACGAGCATGCAGTCCACTTGATGGTAAGTGGTCACCGCCGCCCATTGACATCTGTAGGCAACTTCATATAGAACGTATGTTCTATCTGAAGTCAATCACATGCGTTGCTACTTCCGAGGACTGAGATGGTCGCCTCATATAAAAGTGTGCCGGCAACTACACCGTGCCATCGAAACGCAATGAATGCTTCACGTTAGAAATAGGTGTGGCGGTGGTACCTCCCCGGTCGAACTACTTCTACTGGTTCTACCACCTTCTTTTAAACGATGATCAGCAAACAATAATTGCTTACAATATACGAGCGTAATACGTACAATACGTACAATAGTCGGCTGAGTCAACTAGGTAGCTCTTTCTTTTCATAAGTTAAGGAAGAGCAGGGATCCGGAATAGACTTTAAAATTGCTTGCCAAAAAAATTCGAGTATTTTTCTGTTCTCGCCTCTGCTAGTAGATCCTCCTCCTTTTTTTACGCCGATTATAATTATTGTTAACATTTACAATAGTATCTTTACGAAAAGCAAAAGGTAATTAAATGTGGCGATGTAAAAGGAATTACAAAGTTACAAATGCGTTATTAAAAAAAAAATTAACGTAAAATAAAAGATGTTGAATTACTTCATAATTTATTTAGCTGCCGTATTAACATGTCTTTTTTATTGTAATAGCAATATTAAGCGCCGATGAATTATTTTTACCAGAGTGCATGAGAAGGAAGGTAATATATCTATGCTCGCAGATCACCTGTTGGTAAGTGAGAACTGCTGGCTTTAGACATCTGTAAGCTACTTCATACAAAATATTCGCCTCATATGAAAGTGAGCCAGCGAAAAGATACCAGAAAGTCTTCCACATTAGTCCTCAGTGGTAGTATCTATAACCTTTTTTTTGGTTTCGTGGGGGAAACCATGAAAAGGTAGGCGAATGGGGAGCGACGCAGGGTTATATGGGATTCTTACCGCTGTAAAATCCTCCCGGTAACCGTCTTAATATCTAATTAATCTAATAATTAAATATCTTGTACATGTAATGTATTAGCAAAAACGTTAACAATTACTGTTTTAAGGGAACTTATTAAACTTGTAATAGGGTATTGACTCTTCAGTATATCCTAATATTTCGGTGGCAACCCTACCACTGATCGGCCGTTTAACGAAGTCGTTAAGCGCAGGTAATATAGATAATGAAGTAATATTCCTATATCAATGCGACCTTCCAGAATACGGAACCTCGTGTCAGTGACTCAAGGGATATTTATGGATTTGGAGACGGAAAGTTAAATGATAGGAAATAAAATGACTGTAACGGTGATTTGAATCTTGGAGAAATTACGAACATGTTTATAAAAAAGTTTTATTTTTTACAAAAACACAGTGGTGACCACTTACCATCTGATGGTAAATGGTCACTTCTGAAGGGTCACTACTTTTGAAGGTTGAACCAGTGTAGTTCGACCCGGCAAGTACCACCGCCACACCTAGCGTGAAGCATTTCTTGCTTTTCGATGGAAGGGTGTGGTTGGCGGCACCTCTTTATATGAGGCGACCGTCATAATCTTCGGGGGTAGCAACGCATCTGTAATTGACTTCAGATAAAACACATGTTCTGTATGAAGTTGATTACAGATGTCCATGGGCGGCAGTGATCACTTACCATCAGGTGGACTGCATGCTCGTTTGCTACTTCAATCAGAAAAAAAAAGATGGATTCCATCTGATGGTAAATGGTCACTGCTGCTCTGTATACAAAATCATATGGGACAACGCATCACAGGTTTTTCTCTTCTTCGTCTTAGGACCGTACATGGAAGAGGGCACAAGGACATAATGATAATATACAAACAGCAATACTGTCTACAGAATTCTGAACAATTCAGTTCAATTGATTCTAGAACAATTCTGTCCTACCAAACAGTCTTAATTCATCAATTGGATGTGTGCGTCTAACTTTGTCTAACGAATTAGTCTAATTAGAATTTTTTGTTTCAGGTAATTTACTACAATTTAATTCCTCTCAATCACTGGAGCAACGCTGGTGTTCTCCAGAACTCAATCACATTGTAAGTACAGCACGGCATTTAACCAATTTGATCAGTGACGAAAAATATCGCCAGGAAACCAAGATGTCTATTAGTTATCTAAAGTTATGTTTTCGGAGGTTTGCCTACTAAATCAGGCTATGCCAGCGTTATTGACTATGGATTGCTCCCTTTTTTTCTATAGAACCAAGATCACTATGTCCAGCAGGACTATGAAATGAAATGAAATTGACACGTACAAAGACGCTAGAACTAAACGCACGAACACTCAGACTTAGAACAGAAATCACGATAGTGCGTTGAATATGATAATAAAAAGTTTGAGGAATCGTTCTGTCGTTAAAAAAGTATATATATAAAAAACCTTAATACTTTTGAGTAATCATCGCAGAGCCTAAGCTATTTTGTCGAGTAATGTCGCGTCTACATATAAAAAACCTTAGGAATACTTTTGAGTAATCATCGCAGAGCCTAAGCTATTAAATTTGTCGAGTAATGTCGCGGGCCTGCACTTGCCAGTCAAGAACATTATTTGCTCATCAGATTTCGGCACCTCTAACGATATATCTTGATAACCATGAAATTTAGACTCTTGAATACAAACTATCCTCCTACGGGCTTGAAGAATATGTTATCCGTGCTTTATGGTGGAAGTAGAATTAATGTGTACTAGAAATGACTTATACACAATGTGTTTAATACTATTTATAAAAAAAAAATGCTAAGATAACGCAAAAGCCATATTATCGATTTACTTGATTCTCTATGAAACAAAAGTTTAGATGCCTGTGAGGTCTAAGAAAGATTATTGTTCACTGCGATAAATCTCTATTATGAATCCTGTAAAGATAACAGTAGCATGAAGAGTATTAGAAAAAAAATCAAATATTTCATAACATTATAAGCTTATTAGTGTTTTATGTAAATTTTAAGTCATAGTCTTCCACGGTATTCAAGTGTAAATAAATAAATTTTGTAGTTTAAAATCAATCGGAAATATGTTTGCATGTGACTTTTTCTACTATATTGTTTATTAAACCTATATTAAACAGGTGGTGGTTATTTTTTAACAAATTTTCAATAAGTCTTAAATTAATAGTATGTACGGTGTAACCGTACAGCGCCTCGTCGCGTCAGCAATTTACGCGCCACGAGCGTTCTTTAATTATAATAATTTAGTACGATTTCGGAAAGCAAACCAAGAGTGATCTTCCCTAATCATTCATATTTCAAGTTTATTATAACGTTTACATACTCTACAACATCTTTTACTTAGCTATGTGCTATTAACCCGTACATGGTCCATATAAATACTTTCGTGTTTTTCCTCTTTTTACTTCCGAGTAACATTCGTTCTTCATAAAGTATATACTTTAGTACGGCGTAGGAATTTCTGTTCATTATTAGCTCTGCGATGCCAAAGATCGTGACTCCGCCTACGGTGTCGACAACCATCGCTTGTTTCGGAACCGATTGTGGGTTCGAAACGGCAATTCCTCATGCATATTTCCCAGGAAATTGTCCGTTTCCTGGTCCTAATGACATGCAATTTTGGCCGCAATCTCAACTATCGGGAATTTAAGATCTTTTAGGAGTAGATTTTTGTGATTGAAGGAGATTTTGTTGTACAATCGATATAATTGGGTTGTGAGAACGAAAATGATTTCATAAAGTAAATTACTCTAATGTTAAATGATGTAATAATAATCACCGTTTCTAAGGTAGGTTCTCAAGCCCAAATATAGGGACGGTCTCATCATTTTGCATCGGATTATTTCTAAAAGGGTCTTTATCATTACTTTTTTACTTGATTGCAAACACCAGCCTTACGATATTTTAAACTCGTCCACCAATTTACATGCAAATTAAAAAAAAATGTTTTCGTGCAAGTTATGAGGGCTTTTCGTTCCACTCCACAAATCATACAATATTTTCTGTCTTCTAACAATGGTTTGAGTTATTAAGAAAGGTAAAAATTTGGTAAGAGAGCGATACTAACACCTTCCAATATAATCGTAAAGGAACCTTGGAATTTTGCCAAGTTGACACAATGTACAGTCCACCAATTCGCACTTGGCCAGCGCGGTGGACTATGGCCTAAACTCTCTCATTCTGAGAGAAGACCCGTGCCCAGCAGTGGGACAATAATGGGTTGACGACGACGACACAATGTACAAAAATTGTTAGAAAAACGTAAATTTATTGATACAACATCATTTTTCTAAGAAGAATCTATGAATTTTCTAACAAGAACTAGCTGTGTTACAAAATCGGAGATCTGAAGATAAATATTTGTTTTTTTAAAACAGAGACTTGTTTAAGGATCCGTTTGTCAAAAAATTGTTTTTATCCGTTTTATTAGAGGCACAGATTAAATGTTGCCTTGATGTATTAGAAATGTCCACTCAAAGACTACATACTTTTTACTGCAAAAGTGCCAACCCTAACCTGCACCAAATCCGAAGGTCAATTATTTACCTCAGTGACAGGCGATCCAAAATCAATTATTCCCGAAGCGATCCAAATTCGGCTAGCAATTATTCCTCACCTAAATGACTACGGATGGCATGGGGTCGATCGGAATTGAGATTTATCCATAAATCTTGGTTTTTCTATCAATTTTGGTATTCTGACTTTTCACTAAGTCCATAGGTTTGAGGTTGCCAATAAGCATTAGCAATGTCCACTCATAGACTACACACTTTTTACTGCAATTTACAAATGTGCCAACCCTAACCAAACCTGAAGGTCAATTATTTTAGCTCAGTGACGGCGATCCAAATTCGGCTAGCAATTATTCCCCACCTATATAGCTATGGACGGCATGGAGGCAATTTAAATTTAAATTTATCCATAGATCTTCGTTTTTCTATTTTGGTAGATAAAGTCAATTAGTTAAAAATCTGACTTTTCACTAGGGGCAGAGATTTAAGGTTGCCAAAAAGTATTAGCAGTGTTCATTCAAAGACTTCACATTTTATACTGTAAATTACAAAAGTGCCAACCCTAACCCCCACCAAATCCGAAGGTCAATTATTTTCTCAGTGACAAGCGATCCAAATTCGGCTAGCAATTATTCCCCACCTATATGACTACGGATGGCATGGAGTTAAATTGAATTGACATTTATTCATAGGTCTTCGTTTTTCTATTTTGGTAGAAAATGTCAACTTATTAAAAATCTGTCTTTTTACTAGGGGCAAAGATTTAAGGTTGCCAAAAAGCATTAGCAGTGTCCATTCAAAGTCTTCACATTTTATACTGCAAATTACAAAAGTGCCAACCCTAACCCCCACCAAATCCGAAGGTCAATTATTTTAGCTCAGTGACAGGCGATCCAAATTCAGCTAGCAATTATTCCCCACCTATATGGCTACGGATGGCATGGAGTTAAATTGAATTGACATTTATTCATAGGTCTTCGTTTTTCTATTTTGGTAGAAAATGTCAAGTTGTTTAAAATCTGTCTTTTTACTAGGGGCAAAGATTTAAGGTTGCCAAAAAGCATTAGCAGTGTTCATTCAAAGACTTCACATTTTATACTGTAAATTACAAAAGTGCCAACCCTAACCCCCACCAAATCCGAAGGTCAATTATTTTCTCAGTGACAGGCGATCCAAATTCGGCTAGCAATTATTCCCCACCTATATGGCTACGGATGGCATGGAGTCGATTTGAATTGACACTTTTTGACAGTTCAATGCTTATTGTCTACGCGATGTATCTGTCCGTCTGTCAGTTCCTTATGCAACTGAGAAAGTTGGTCAAGTGCGTATCAGATTTGAATGTTGCTTAGTGTTGTTAATGTTGTTGCATTCGTTTCGTAGTGGATTTTTTTACCATTTTGTTGTATACTAAGTTATGCTCCGCGGTTTCACCCGTGCCTAAAGAAAGTCTTTAAGTTGCAGTAACTTTTGCCAACTTGGATGGATCTTAATTAAATAGTCTTATATTATTAGTTCAATGTATAAATATATATAGAATGGATAAAAGTGTATTTTTATAAACATTTATGCATGTATCGGAATTAAATTCATTTAAAAAATAATCTGTCTTTTTCCTGAGTCCCGGGTTAAGAAATATTACGATAAATACATGTATATTAACAATCTAACGTCAAGGAGTGTATTTTCACTTCATCAATGTCATTTTTAAGTTTCCAAATGAAATAAAAATTACATAATTATTTCAGAAACCTAATGACCATTTTTACCGACCATTCTTCCATTATAACGCGCCTAATGAAGCACCTTCGAAACTAGCAGTCTATTTGGTTCCCTACCAATGGTACATACTCGGTCCGAGCTTAAGTAAAATAAATGGTTTTCCGAAGATTCGCTCCAATATTCTATTCGCGAGACAAGCGTTCATCAACAACACACTGCAGCAATCTATCATTACAAGCTGACGTCAGCTTCGCTTCGAACGTCTGCTAGCGGTTCAATTTATAAGAACAAGCGGATAGAAAAACAAAAATTTAGATTTTTGATAGGAATACAATAAAATACTGACATTGTTGAAGATTCGAACACTCATGAAAAAGAAGAAATCACATCATTCCAATTTCAAATGTATTTTTCCCTATGCGCGGATTCAGTTGTCAATTATTATTGTAAAAAAGATGGCGTTCATGAATAAAACTAAATAATTTTCGTCGAACTCATAATTTCATTTTAAGTATTATACCTGCTCCCGTACAGACATTATATGCCAATAAAAACAGTTTTATTTACAAACAACATATATTTTAGCCAGCGACTGCATGCAATCGATTTTTTATAACAAGTCTAAGAACGAAATGTATTTGCGTACTTCTTTGATTAATTTCTTAATGTAAGAAGAAGAAGTTTTCGAAGATTCACTCAAATATTCTATCGACAAGACAAGTATTCATCAACAACACACTGCAGCAATCTATCATTACGAGCTGGTCAGTTTCGCTTTTGCGAGCGACGAACGTTTGCTAGTGGTCCAACTCATAGGATTAAGCGGAAAATTGATTTCAATTGAAACCTAATGTCGGCATGCATTGTATTGCATATAAGTTTGTTTATACTCATTATATTTTGCGACTGACTTCATGTAATCCGTGTTTATAAGGCATGTAGTCACCTAACATCCGTGTAATTTTACGTACCTTGGGCGTCTATCATTTTTACAAAATTACCCACATTATGAATCTGAATTACTGTGTTCATACCAATGATAGAATACTTAATTTTAATATAAGATCAGTTCTCATTATAAGTAAATGTTATTTCTTATGAGAATAAAGTTCTTAAACCTAAACCTATGTAAAGATGAGTAACTTCAGCAACATTTACTAGAAATCTATTTGCATACTTCTAAGTAATTTCTTTGTGAATTTAGTAATATAAAATGGTTTTTCGAAGATTCGTTAAAATATTCTATCGGCGAGAGAACCATTCATCAAAAGAACACTACAGCAATCTATCACAACGGTGGCTGACGTCAGTTTCGCTTTGAACAAAGCAGTTTGGTCTAATTCAGAAGATGGCACGGGTAAAAAATATGGAGCCATAAATAATTTTGAATATAATCATGATGTAAATATTTTATTTGAAGTAGGTTTTTGAGAGATTTTATTAATCGGTAATAAGCTTTTATTATCAGAAGAAGCTATGAAAAAAAATTTATACAACATAATTATGTTTTCTGAAAGAGTCATTTACAAAACCACATATTATATTATCGTTTTTATCTGTTATTCACACTATGAATTCATCAACCCATTATTGTCCCACTACTGGGCACGGGTCTTCTCTCAGAATGAGAGTTATAGGCCACCGCGCTGGCCAAGTGCGAGTTGGTGGACTATTATGAATACACTTATCCAAAATAGTCTTTCTGTGGAAATGGATGTTGTCGAAGTGCTCAAAATCAGAAAAAGTCCTCAAAATTAAATGTAAAAAGTTTGAAATAAGTGTTTAATTGGTAAGATATGTCTAATCTTTTTTATCTGATTGAAGTTAACGAGCATGCAGTCCACCTGATGATAATTGGTCACTGCCGTCCATGGACATCTGTAAGCAACTTCAAATAGAACATGGGTTCTATCTGAAGTCACTCACAGATGCGTTGCTACTGCCGAGGACTATGATGGTCGCCTCATATAAAAGTGTGCCGGCACCTACACCCTTCCGTCGAAACGCAAGAAATGCTTCACGCTAGAAATAGGTGTGGCGGTGGTACTTCCCCGGACGAATTACACTGGTTCTACGTTCTATTTAAAAAAAATACTAGCATTCCATAATACTTCACTATAACTATGCGTAATTTCCTAGTCCTCCGTCTGCGGCAAGTATCTTAAAAACGGATCTTAAGTTTATGCTACACGTATTAATACATAGATTTAGTACCAGCTATGCGATGTTCGGAACAAGTCAATGTAATTTGTTATTTTTTATAGACATACAAATTAATTACAGCGGAAATTAGCTACATCACGCAATAACAATATAATAATTGTAACTTTCATTACAAATAAGATGTTTATAGAAATTATTTCTTATAAGGAAAGTTATTATTTATTATCTTATTATAATTAACGTTAGATTTTCTTATAAAACTGTCAAATGAGCATGCAGTCAACTTGATGTTAAGTGACACTTGCCGCTCATTGGTCTTAACCAACTCTACGCCCTGTAGTTCCGTGATCAGAATAGGGCTACGGCATCCCCTGCCTGTCGTAAGAGGCGACTAAAAGGGGCTTACGGGGTTGCAGACGGCTAGAGTGGGAGCTCGAACCGTTCGGTCAGGCAATCCCGGTAAGGACGGCGGTATGTGTGGTCGCATACCGTCGTAAAGACTAGACGGAGCGGTGGGCCCAGCCGCCCATCTGGGAGGAGCCCGATGGGGCAACGCGCTCGGAGGATTCCGGTTGAAGTCGTTTCGAGATCCCGGAGTCCTCCTTTTCAGCGCCGAGGACGGCCACCGGGGGGATTTTAGTGGTCTTAACCAACTCTATAGAAAAGTGATTCTACCTGAAGGCGATACGTTGTTATCTTTGAGGACTAAGATGGTCGCCTCATTTGAAACTGACTCGCATTTTTTTAGTAGTTAACAAGCATGACATGAACCTGATGGTAAGTGACCACTGCTGCCCGCGGTCATAAAACCTATATAAAATCAAAGTCTCATCTAAGATAGCTTACAAATGCGTTGCTACCCTTAAATACTAAGCCAGAACTTAGACAAGAACGTAGATAAGTACGTCGTTCTTAGAACATAACGCAGCAGTGCTTAACACTGTGACTCAATATCACAAAGTCCTCTTACATAATTATACCACACAATATGTTACATTATGTGATTACTAACTACAAAACACATTTTATTTTATCGCGAAAACGTATTATAACTTAATGAAGAATGCGTTATCGCCCTAAAATCCATATAACCGAGGTCTCCCGCTATCCGCTTTTCCAATTACAAGAGCCCAGGTTCGAACACCGTGGAAGTCTATTAAAAAGCTATTTAAGATAAGGAAGAAACGCCGGTGAAGTGTACAAATCACTTTACTATGTAATGAAAGAGATAGCATGTAATTTGCCATCCCGTCCGAAAGAGATAGCGTGTAATTTGCCTCCCTGTCCGAATGGAATGCGCCGATCTATTGCATGTACTGAGGGCTTGTTTTAACTGCGATTCTTCTTCGTTATGAGAGCCTGGTACATTGGTGTAAGGAAAACCAAAATGCAAGCTAGCTTCGGACTAACATTTTATAAGAAAACATATAAATAAATATCCAATGAATAAAAATACTATGTTCTTAAAATTGAAAAAATAAAATAAAAAGATATTTATTAATCATCGTCAACCAATCTAAAATGTGAAGAAATCTACATGTTTGGGAGTTATAGAAATTCTGTAGAGTGTTTGAACCCTACCAATATACACTTGGTTGGGGTACAACCTATTGTTGTCCCACTGCTGGGCACGGTTTTTCTCTCAGAATGAGAGAGTTTTAGGCCATAGTCCGCCGCGCTGGCCAAGTGCGAATCGGTGGACTTCACACACCTCCGAGACCTTTTTTTTTTAAAGAACTCTCGGGTGTCTAGGTTTCCTCATGATGTTTTCCTACACCGAAAATCAGTGATAATTAATTTCTATTACGCACATAAATCAGTGGTGCGTGCCTGGGCTTGAACCTCGGACCTCCCGATTGACAGAGCAAGTTTAAACCATTAGGCTATCACTGCTCTAATACACTTGGTTAATGTGGTAAAATGTTAGCAAACCCTTCTCACTAACGTGGAAATCTATGCCTAACGGTGGTACATTTTGTTTCTTAGTGTTGATGATGATTGAGGGCAGATACATATAGAGTTAATTCTAACAATGTCTCAATTATACCCACTTACATTGTAAATGAACAAATCTTTTGTTTCTGGTTGGTATGTTCATTATACAATAGCTCAGTAGTTAAGTAGTGACGAAAAAAATTCGATGACAAAACCAATTAAAGGCGAATACGGGTCATTCTTCCTACGCAACCTTTAGATTGATATCAATAGCCTCCGACTTAGGGTTGTTAGCGAAATACCGGATAAGTTTATCCGGCATAATACGACTCGGTAAATTCATTTATTGCAAGGTTCTACTAATAGTTCTACTCACTAATTCAACTTTTAGTTAGTAGAACTATTGACACTTTGCATATGCAGTATAATATACCCTTTACTTTAAAACAACTGTGTCAAGCATTTATATTATATTTTGACAAAGAGTTGGACAGTGTCTCATGCGCTAGAGCCATACACTTCTTTAGTATCCTTCCTTCATAGAAGGTGGAGGATTATTAGATAAGCAACTTTTTTCATCATTAAAAGAGATGAAGGAAATTAATTACAATAATCAACATAATACGCACATCATTTCGTAAAATAATAAATTTAAGTTTAATACTCGTATCTCCAGAATTCTTCGTTAATTAATTTAGCAACGACATGTATGACGGAACTGTCACCATAACCTAATTCTCTGCCAATCATACATTTGAATGTTAATTTTATATTTCTTTTCTGGATCTGTTTCATAGATTGTCATAGAAGAACAGCGTAGTACGGGGCTATGTGTGTAGAAAGCGTTATTTATTTATTAGTATCACTTTCGTTCGGTTTTTATTATTATTGTACGATGACATTCCGATAGCCGTACCTTATTTGTGGCATATTAACAAGTGTCCGGTAATCTGAAAATACCGGAGCGTGTCAACCCTGCTAAGTAGACAAACCCGAGAGCCAAGGATTTCCATTATGACAGAACACGTGGGAATCGGCGTGTAATTGTTTATTGTTTCGGCGTTCAACAATGTGTTGCGATATAGGAACTGATGTGACCCGTAGTGATTTGTGGTGCTACTGAGGTCGACTCTACGGATTTTGTGTTCGTGAGGATACAATATTGTTATATAAATAGGCAATGACATTTTGTTGTGTCTTTGTCAGGATTCCGTACCCGAAGGGTAAAAACGGAACCCCATTATTAAGTCTCCGTCTGTCTTTCTGTCTGTCTGTCTGACCCGTAGCGTGATTTGTAGTGTTTATTGTTTATTGTTTCGGCGTCCAACAATGTGTTGCGATACAGGAACTGATGTGACCCGTAGTGATTTGTAGTACTACTGAGGTCGACTCTATGGATTTTGTGTTTGCCTACTTAGAGGGTATAATTAGGGTTCCGCACACAATGAGTATAAACGGAGCTCTATTACTAAGACTCCGCTTTCTGTCTATCTGGTTCTCTGGCCGTCTGTCCGTCTGTCTGTTGTCGTCAACCCATTACCGTCCCACTGCTGGGCACGGAATATGGTAAAACTCTCAGAATGAGAGAGTTTTAGGCCATAGACCACCGCGCGGTCCATGAGCGGTTTGGTCTATTATCAGGCTGTATCTCACGAACCGTGATAATTAGACGGTTCCGAAATTTTCACAGATTATTACTGTTGCTTTATAACAACTAATACAAAAAATAGAATAATACAATTATTTAACGGAGACTTTCATAGAACGAACGTGTTTTTATTTGCCGTTTTGATAAATGATCACACGGTACCCTTCGTGCCGAGTCCGACTCGCCCTTGGCCGGATTTTTTGTATCCTTTCAAGTTAAGAAAAAAATGCCTAGTAAGTACTAATGTCTTTTCTTTCACAGTCTAGTGCTTTACACTGTCGTTTTATAAGGAGTCGTGGTCATCGATATATAAAAACCCAAGATACACTTTCAGCGGCTCAAAGCTGTCCGGTGAAAAAGAGTGCTCATTTCAAGTAGTAAAATTTTATTGCTTTTTGCTTAAAGCGTTGTAAATACAACTTTAGATCATGGACGTAAGGTTGTATTGCAAAAATATATGGTCGTTTTAACCATCTATAAATAACTATGTATATTGAGGACAGTTTTAGGTATGATTTTTGGTCGAGACTGTGTGTATCTAGTGTATTTTTTATATCGATAGTCGTGGTAATACACCCAGAGCACAAAAGGTCTTATACCTTCAAGTAAAATAAACACTAAACGATGTTATAAATGTAAGATTTACGCTGATAGAACCTTTCTAGTGCTAAATCTATGACCCAAGTTATAAACGCCAAGCCTAAAATAAGGACACTCCATAAAACCTGTAATAATGCTCATATCTGGTATTTGAACATAAATTCAATGCGTGCGCACCGGCGGCAAGTGTTTTCGTTGACGGGGATATAGCGAGCGAGATTTTGCAAGTGGTGAGAGGTAGCGATTTATTTTGTGTGTGATTTTAAAGTAAATTATATCTACATACATATTCTTTTAAAATGAAATTACAATATTAAATAAATATCTAGAACCAGAGCAAACATTTCTAAATTCCTATAATCATAACTTAATAATTTTAAGCCTAGTTTTCGTTACGTTTCATTACAGGATGAATCTTGACGACATCCTTTTAGGTTGATGATGATAATGAATTCAGATTTCTGTCTTGAGTCTGCATATTTGTGTATTTGGCTTAAAATGTGTTCATGCTATGAACGACATAGAACAAAATCGTAGTGTATATGTCGGCGCGACACCGCGTATTTATGAAAAACACGTCGCCGATAATAATTATTTTAGTAAGTTTAAAGATCGAAAATTGTTTGTTTATTGAATTAGCAACATTTAATGATTTTTAGAATTGTAGTTAACCGTCCATACATTTGTTATTGTCACACCACCAAACATTGTTATAAAAAAGCGAGCGAACGCCGGTAGAAAAAGATTTCTTGTTTAACCGTCGAAGCGATCGGACCTCGTCAATTGTGAATAAATCGAAGAAGTTTACTCCTGTATTTTACTTGAAATATTCAAGAAAGGAAAATAATGAAGATCTTGACGTCACATATCACACAGTCACTTCATTATATATAAGAGTGAAAACGTTATTCCATCACGTGATTGCCGCCTCGCATTCATTTGAGGAAACCACATTAGTCCTCGGTCAAATCAATCATACATGTTTTGCTACTCAGCAAAGCATGTATTGACTTCAAATATAAACACATGTCCGTGAGCAGCATAGGACACCTTACCATAGGGAACGCTGATTCCTCTGCTACTTCTATGTTATAAAAAAAGTAACAAGTGACTAATCTGGTTAAACGCTGTCGCTTACCACTCGCAACTGACCCGCCTAAAGTATACACGACGCTGTAGCAGTCCGCAATCGACGTATTGACGCGCTTTGCGTACAGAACCAACGTAGGTACCTATCACAATTATCGACATTGTTCGCCGTGTACACTATGGTATGTACAGTTAACGCTGACTTAGCTACAAGCTTGTGGCAAATGTGGTCTAGTTTATGGAAGTGTAAAGTATATTAACTCGTTCATTTCTTAGATAAAAAACGTGCGGCACTCGGGGACTGCCGCGGTAAAGCTATTGCGTAGCATTTTTTATCAACTTATGCATAATTATTAATTAATGTATGCAGTATTTTTTTTTCTTTGATATTAGTTCAAATTTTTTTCTTTGATAATACTTTCTCATAAACAGCTGCTTACATATTCGTCCGATTTCCGAGCAGCTCGTCTCTACCAGTACGAGCTGCGTACTATCGTACCATGTACATACACGTTAAGCAAGTGCTCGGCCGCCCTTCATGGTAGGCGGAGTGGGGTGTAGGGTTTTTCGTTACAGAATTTCTTGATTCGGTGTCTTGATTCAATCAATTAAATTAAATCAGATAGTCTAACTGTATAAAAACAATCAACTAAAACTGAAGGCAAGTTATTTTTTAGCTATCGAGTATTTTGTTTTAATAATTTAACAATGTAACTTCTTTGTCACTTTAGAGGTTACTTAGATTTCAATGTTGCTAAGTTCTACAATATCTGCTTACCATTACCATAAAAAGCATCATTTCTGGCTCAGCACTCCCACGTCGAATGCATGAGGCCGCTTGCTCGTACAATGTCTGTTTCAAGGTCGTAGTTTTTGTTAAGGATGTACGGACAACAGAATAGTTTTAATATTTTAATAATAAAAGATATATATGTTCTACATTTGAGTATCTCAGAGAGTTTCAGTGGAACGGTGTGATTTTGTTTTAAAGAACATAGAAGTTAGATTAAACCCTTAATATTTAATTAAGGGTATCTGTTCTTATAACAGATTCAGTATTCTTAAAATATAGGTTGTTCTGCTATGATTGTTTAATGAGTCTGATTCTATTCTACTATTCACTTAGTTTTTAGAGACAGTAGCAATTATGCAGGTAACACGACTTCAAGCTGGAAGCTTTCTTTAGAACATAAAAGTAATAAATTAATTTACTGTTTAGTCTCGTTCCGGTAATCAGTAGAATTTTGCTTGACATCGACCACAAATGCGTAGCTTCCTATGAAGACTAAGTTGGATTGGCTCGAAGAAGTCCTCGTGTATGTGTTGCCACACTTTTCAAGTCAAACCCAAAACTGACAACTAAATTCATCCTCCAGATATCCTGTCTGACCGAGGAACGAACCCGAAATTCTATAAGTTTAGAAAGTGTATTGCGGGTCAGAACAGTTTAGTGATCACCCCACTAGTGGTGAAGAGTTCTTAATTATTGGGTGGATCCACCCAATAATTAAGTCGGTGGTACCGTTGGAAATTCACAAGTTCTACCAACTTCAAATAACGTCTATTTAATGGTTTTGCTGGCGGTACATCGGTGATCTCGGTTTTTGCGTGTGACGGGGGCTGATCGGTCCCGAAGAATCCGCTCGCAGATTAAAGATTTCTCGTTAACATCAGGTGATGTTTCAGATGTTAGATTAGACACGAAAATATTTGGAATGGTTTTAACGCGAACTTTTTTGTGCCATCCATTTGATCTGTTCCAAAGGTTTGATGTATTGCGAAGATTTTGTGTACAACGTATAATTCCTCACATGTTGAGGAAAACGAAAACGAAAAATATTCAAACATACTTATATCCTTATATATTATAAATGTTTATATGAGGCGTACATCCTAGTCGTCGGGAGTAGCAACGCATCTGTGATTGACTTCAGATAGAATCTATGTTCTGTATGAAGTTTATTACAGATGTCCATGGCAGTGACCACTTCCCATCAGGTGGACTGCATGCACGTTTGCTGACTCTGACTGAAGTAGTTAGATAAAAAAAAACTTTTTCGTCATAGAATCTACTTTTTAGTAATGTATACCTCATATATTAATTGGATGACACTATTGGTACTACTACTAATAAGGCACATTAATAACATTATTTGTCATAATGTCGTTGACATTTTGCGATATTGCCTACATCGTCTACTTACATACCTCCGTCGTATAGAACGTGGAAACACCATGCTAGTGGTGTTAGACAAATTAGAAGGCAAGGACGTACTCCAATATATATTTAACATCACAATATTTAGACATGATCACTAACGAAATAATACACTAAGTAACTGCCTGCAAGAAAAAAAAGACTATTGACTATGCAGCAAAAAAACTTAAAAACTTAAAACGCTTTCTACACTCATAGCCCCACAGTAGGATTTTCTCCTTTGTCGTGGGTGCCATGGACACACACAAAGAGGAGAACATAAACACCCAGACCCAGAATCTAAACTCATCATTCAGATACCTGTCTGGCCGGAAATCGAACCCGGGACTCACTGCGTGTCAGACTGGTATGGTAACCGCTGCGCCACGCGGGTCATCAAATCAAAGAAGTTACAATCTTCAGCTCTGATTTATTTAAGAAAGAGAGAACAAGACATTGGTTTCTTCTCTACATAAAAAAACTAGGCTCTAGTCACCATGATTAATTGGGAGAGGTTGGGAGACTTCGCATATAAGATGACTTATTATAAATAACTGTTAAGCGTTTATTACGATATAGTTACGAAAAATTAATAGCAAAATTCTGTTTTTTAGATGATAACTGAGATTCGAATCTCAAACCCCAATATTGAGAATTCGTATGTCCAAATAGCCTTTTTTTTTTTTGTTTTCGAGGGGGAAACTTTCAAAAAGTACCCGACGTCGTGGGAGCGACGCGGGTTATGTGGGATTCTTACCGCACTAAAACCCACCCGGTGGCCGACCTCGACGCTGCGAAGAGGACTCCGGGGACTCCAGTTGACCGCCGCCGGTGTCCTCAGCGTGTGCCCCATCGGGCTCTTCTCTGATGGGCGTGAACTGCTCACCGCACCTTCTGGTTTTTACGGCAACCACACATGCCGCCGTCCTTCCCGGGGTCACTTGACCGGACGGTTCGAGCTCCCACTCTTCCCGCCCGCAACCCCGGAAGCCTCTTTTAGTCGCCTTTTACGACAGGCAGAGGGTACCGTAGTCCTATTCTGGTCCCGGAACTACAGGGACAATGTCCAAATAGCCTATCACACATTTTCTGCTTCTAAGTCTTACTATACTAACTTTATATAGATATAAAATGTGAAATAAATATATCAAGTGTTTTTATGCTCTTGTTTTCATTCTAGGTGTAATTTAACTTATCTGATTGTCATGTAATAGTTATGTTCGTACAAATAATATTTAGTTCAGACAAAAACAAAGGGTAATCACCCGCGACAAAAAACGATCGCTAGGAAATATTACTCAAAAAGTGTTATTATAAAAAATCCAATACGTCTTCAATGTCAAGTGTGAGTCATTATAGTATTAGGTACTTGTCTCCGTCACGAATGTAAGCGATTAGCGATTATTTTTACACAACTTTTCTCATGGATTAATTTTTTGTACTTTAACGAAGACTAAGTACATTTTTCGGATGAAATGTGACCTGTTTTATGTTATTTTATTTTATTCAAAAAACATACAGTGCTTTATAACTTATTATCTTACATTGTAAAATTACAACTCACCATTTATTTGTTTTCGCATATTGCAAATGAAAATACGGCTTTAATATTAAAGTAAGAATTAAAATATGCGCACGAAATACGAGTAGAACCATTTAAAATTAAAAACATAACAAGAAACAACAAAAATATTTATAAAAATATTAATACATCTTTGTTAATTTAATCTTTAGGTAAAAATTGTATTTAATCACACACTAATATAACTGTGTTACTCGCTGTAAAATTAAAAATTTTAGTATTGGAGTTTCATCAAAACCGATTTCGCCGATTCGATTTTTCGTGTACCTATTGACATTGATCTAGAAATTATAAACTGGTTGGACCCAACCAACTGAGCTACCATTTGTAATACCTACATGTTAGGTTGGTGTGTGTAATATCATCTATAAGTCCACTAATTCGCACTTGGCCAGCGCGGTGGACTATGGCCTATAACTCTTTTATTCCAAGAGAAGACCCGTGCCCAGCAGTGGGACAATAATGGGTTTACGACATGTTAGGTTTGTTGACAATGCATAATTAACGTAGAGGCATTCTAAATCCAATATGGACAGCAAAGATGGCGATGTCATATGAAAGAGTCTTCGAAAACAATATTGAAAGCATAACGCTAAAATCATTTTTATAAGTTTTTTTAATTGCATTAATATCATATTTACTATATCTACATATAATTATATTTTTATATTTCATTAAATAAACAACAGAAGAATTGATAAAATCAACTAACCATAAACTTTTTCTCAATAAATTTATACGCAAAGTAAATACTAGCTGAACCCTGCAGCTTCGCCCGCGTTAAAAAAATTGACGTGTCCCGTGGGAATAAGATATTTTTCCACAATAAATAGTAGCCTATATGTTAATCCAGAGTATCAGCTAACCCCCTACCACATTTTATGAAAATTGGTCTAGCCGTGAAGAAGTAACAAACATACACACTCACAAACTTTCGCCTTTATAATATTATATAAGTATATAAGTATAAGTATAAATATAATTATTATATACACGATGGTTTAGTTTTAAGTGACAACAGTGCCTTAGCTCCGGATTGTACACGTGGTGTAGCTTCTGAACACGTGAGAATTCTATTGTACGGAAGTTGTATAAATGGTTGGAATTACATATCGATTATATTATAATGAATTCAAGGGAAACTTCATCTAAATACAACTATGTCTCTTGACGAAGACGTGCCTTCAACCGGGTGTCGATGTCATGTTACATTTTAGTTTGTGAATTATATTAGGAAATAAAAAATGAAAAAAATGTCAAATTTAATTCTTATGAATATTTTTATGGTTCTGATACTTCTGACCCAAAAGCGTCGCTTGGCTTTTTACTGCCGATAACCGCGGGAAATTAACAATAATAATAATATACTTTATTGTACCCAAAAAAGAGGAAATTGCACAATGATTTTTACAATTTAAAATACAATAGGCGGTCTTATCGTGCAACCGCGATTTCTTCTAGACAACCTTAAGGTTCGAAGTTAAAAAGAATATTAACAGAAAGAAACATCTAGGGTGCAAAATTAAATCAGAAATTAGTGCAAAGCACAAATTATGGAGTATGTTAAAGTTAGTTTTAGTAGTTGAAACATTAAAAAAAGCAACAATTATAAAATAATGGAGCAATGATTAAACATAGCAAGAAGTTTAAGGAAAAGAAACTGAAAACAGTAATAAAAAAATTATGTCTAGAACATTTTTAAGAAATATCTGTGTAGCTTAGCTTAGTAGTTGATTCGCTTCGCAGTTTAACCACGGCCTCGCACAATTCTTATAGCCAAAGCCTTAAAGCCCCATATATTTTTAAGACCTGTGCCTTAATATCTTAGTACCTTAATAATTACCTTATAAATTCTTAAAAGTTTTATAAAGTATTTTTCCTTAAATGAATCGTTTGGGTACCTCTACTGCAAAGTTTTGCTTTTTTTCTGCTATTTATTAACAGAGCACTAAACAATCTAAATGTAACTTGAAACACAAACAAACGTCCTTGCATTAAATATGCACATACGGACAATACAGTTTTACGTATACACGCGCCGCGCCTGCCGATGAGGTGAGGACAACAGGAAATAGAGGACATGCCTCGACATGATATTAAACAAATACTGACTCAAGATATTAGAATGCAATAACAAGATGAACATCATTTGTCTATGGGCGGCAGTGACCACTCATCATAAGGTGGACTGCTCGTTTGCACTTCAATTGTTAGCATTTCATTCACAACCTGGCGAATAATATCTACTTTTTTATAAAAATGAAATAGCAAACGAGCATGCCGTCCACCTGATAGTAAGTGGGCACTACCACCCATTGACATTTGTAAGCAACTTCATATAAAACATAGGTTTTATCTGAAGTCAATCATATATGCGTTGTCGCCTCATATGAAGTGTGCTGGCAACCACACCCTTCCATCGAAACGCAAGAAATGCTTTACGTTAGAAATAGGTGTGGCGGTGGTACCTCCCCGGTCGAACTACACTCGTTCTACCACCTTTAAACTATACCTAGGTTCACGTTTTAATTTCGTAAAGTTGATTAAGATTTCTAAACCATAAGAATTTGAAAACAGCTGTTTATGAGCTTTGAAAATTCGATTCCATGCATTTATTACAACCATCAAAAATCTATAAAACCATAGTTCCATTTAAACACATTCTTAAACCCATACATACATATCCCATACGCCCAAACGTGAGCAGGCATTTATGTCACATTGATTGACATTAACGAGTTGAATGGAACCGAAATTTATGAGATCATGTGTATTAAATTACTGGTACCTCTAATCTATTTGTATTCAGTGTATGGCCATTGTTCAATGGCTTGGTATGCCATTGTACCTAAACTTTCAATGAGTACACACGTGTTTAAAAAACGCATTCACATACAAATTACATTCATACCAATATCCCGTATATTGGTAGTTTTTTTGAAAAAAAATGTACTTCAGTATTATTAGTCTATTATTTTGCTATTCATTGCTAGGCGTGGGATTTCTCTTAGAATATAATGTTTCAGTAGAAACACAGACAGACAAATATATTTTTCGTTGCAAGTACTTTATAAATATACACTAATAAAATGTTGCACTAATGCAAAATGAGAAGGTATTAATTTTTATAGATCAGTTTTAATATGTTACCCTAAACATTAAATAATTAATAAGAATCTACACTCGTCCACCAATTCGCACTTGGCTAGCGCGGTGGACTATGGCCTAGAACTCTCTCATTCCGAGAGAAACCCGTGTCCAGCAGTGGGACGATAATAGGTTGTACGCCAATCTACACTCATAATATAACAATAATGCCACCTATCACCCTTAACCCCACATAAGACATTGTCACGAGCTGCGGTTGCCATTGCCACTACCATCCAAACCCAGAAGAGATCTCAAATTCATCCCTATCCAGGAATCGAACCCGCAACATGCCAGACCGGTATGGTAACAGTTATGGTGCCAACCCATTATGGTCCCACAGCTGGACAGGGGTCGTTGCTCAGAATGAGAGAATTTCAGGCCATAGTCCACCGCGCTGGCCGAGTGCAAATTGGTAGACTTCACACACTTCCGAGAACTTTTTTATTAAAGAACTCTCGGGTGTGTATGTTTCCTCACGATGTTTTCCTTCACCGAAAAGCAGTGATAATTAATTTCTAATACGCACATAACATAGACAAATCAGTGGTGCGCTGCGTGCCTGAATTTGAACCTCGGACCTCACGATCGAGAGGGCAAGTTTCAACCATTAGGCTATCACTCTGGTAACAGTTATAGCTCATAACTTCCAGTCTAGTCTAGTACCCGCGCCATCCATCATAGGAATCACTCCGGAGCTGTCAGTACGATGTATGATGCACCTTCGTTTATAATGTAGACCGCAGTTTGTCTCGCTGGATACTGTTGCAAAAGATGGTAAATGACAAATTTGAGTGATATTTAAACTTCGGACATAATTTGTCTAAGATTATTAATGTAAATGTAACTTTTAAATTATCGTTGATAAAAAAGCAAAATATATATTTTTCACACTACACCAATGAAGCAGTGTATATATATGTTATATGTTTACATATCCCACGAGTACTTTCTTGTTAGTAAATGTGTATTATATAGAGAAACTACTGTTTTTTGCATTTATGGCCATTACATGGATATATCTGTCAAATTATGTCATTACTCGTTATCATAACTCGTTTCATTACAAATTTATAGAAAGGTTGACAAAAAAAAAAATGAAGCACAAGATCCGTCTTTTTGAAGTGAAACTTCTTTATCGGGGTTGGAAAAAAATTTAGTGTAACATTTTTTCGTTACGCGCCATCTTTTTCCGTTACGCGCCATCTTTTTCCGTTACGCGCCATCTTGTTCTTATCCCTACGACGCGTGATATTAGATAGATTATTATAGATTAGATTATCAAAAGGCTTTTATTAAACTTTATCTAATTTAATTTTATTTAACCAATTTCTGTAAAGATGCATATAGTAAATTATTTTTTGAAAAATAACGTTTTAAAGAAGTTTCACTTCTTACGATTGTACGCTAGTACACGCACACATTTTTTTTATTTTCTGGAACATCCCGAATTGATTCGCTTTAATATAATACTGACTGTATTTTTCTTTCCTGTCGGCAGTAGCGACATCATTTACTTACTACAAAAAATTTTAAACAAAAAATACAACCGACTTCCATGCCACATAAAAGTAAAAAATAATTTAAATACATGTTGGTTTAGAGCAAACACAGTTCTTAGTACATAGTCCCGAAGTCGGCGCTTACCATATTTTGCTGGATCATGACGAAACTACATGTATCTTATATGAGCGCCGACTTCGGGACTATGTACTAAGAACTGTGTTTGCTCTAAACCAACATGTATTTAAATTATTTTTTACTTTTATGTGGCATGGAAGTCGGTTGTATTTTTTGTTTAAAATTTTTTTTTTCACGCTTTTCAGTCACGATAAAATCAGTTATGGCTGTTGCTAGTCGTCCGCTAACCGGATGAATAAAATTAATTATTCGTCCGATTTTCGGATGAATAAAATTATGTGCTGACGACATCATATAAAAATAGACTTCTTTGACACAACCGGTCGGGGGCGCTACCGCGCCCTCTCCCTTAGATTCTGAATTAGAAAAATCTGTTCGAACCTAACCTAACCGAATAAAACAACTTTTTCTGAGTAAACATTTATTTAAAGAATAGACCTATAATTATCAATATTTAAAGTAGAAAAAGTAATATAAACCTTATAACTAAGAATATAATTCAACTGATACTGATAAAAATAACCCATCCAATTTAAAAAGGTTGGTAGTACTCTTGCATCTTTCAGGTAATTGTATTCAAAGTGGAATTTTTGATCATAATTATATCCTCTCCGAAACTCATTGTTGGTATTGTGAACAACAACATTATGTATACGTAAGCACAATATGGCCGATGCCTGCGGTTTAAACTTGAAGGACCCCAGCATTATCAGGGTTGAGGAGTTGAAGGTCAAAATTATCATGTCATATCTTTGCTAAGTAATCTCATTACATATACGTAAGCACCATATGGCCGATGCTTATGGTTTAAACTTGCAGTACCCTGCATCATCAGGGTTGAGGAGTTGAAGGTCAATTTTCTTATCATACGTCTTTGCTTTGTAAATATATTACATATCCATAAGTATCAAATGGCCAACGCCTATGGTTTAAGCCTGAAGTACCCCTACATCATCAAGGCCGAAGAGTTGAAGGTCAAAATTATCATGTCATATCTTTTCTATGTAATCTCATTGCATGCACGTAAGCAACAGATCCCCAACTTCTATGGCTTGGGCTTACAGTACCCTGCATCATCAGGGTTGAGGAGTTGAAGGTCAACTTTTTATCAGACGTCTTCGCTTTGTAAATATATTACATACCCATAAGCATCAAATGGCCAACGCCTATAGTTTAAGCCTGAAGTACCCCTGCATCATCAGAGTTGAAGAGTTGAAGGTCAAATTTTTCATCTTATATCTTTACTTAGTAATCTTATCAGATATACGTAGCGATCATGTAGCTAACGCCTATAGTTTAAGCTTGAAGCACCCCAGCATCATCAGGATTGAGGAGTTGAAGGTCCAATTTTCCACCGTATACAACCATTTTTCTAATGTTTTACCTTACATTTTTTTAAATATCATTTTGAATGCGTAAGATTGAAATAGCTACGTTTTATGGCTTAGGCATTCAATACCCCTGCATCATCAGGATTGAGGAGTTGAAGGTCCAATTTTTCGTCGTATACCTTTGCTTAGCAATGTTATTACAAATCCGTGAGCAACAAATGTCTAACGTTTATGGTTTAAGCCTGCAGTACCCCTGCATCATCAGGGTTGAGGAGTTGAAGGTCAAATTTGTCATCGTACATCTTTGCCTTGCTATCTTATTATATATCCGTAAGCACTAAATGGCCATCACCTACGGCTTGGGCTTACAGCACCCTGCATCATCAGGGTTGAGGAGTTGAAGGTCATTTTTTTTATAATATGTCTTTGCTTAGTATTGTTATAACATACCCATAAGCACCAAATGGTCAACTCCTATGGTTTAGGCTTGAGGCACCCCTGCATCATCAGGATTGAGGAGTTGAAGGTCAAATTTTTCATCACATGTCTCTGCTTAGTAGTCTTATTACATATATGTAAGCACCAAATAGCTAATGTTATAGTTTAGGATAGCTGCACGCCCTGCATCATCAGGATCGAAGAGTTGAAGGTCAAATTTTTCGTCAACCTATATAAGCATAAATACATAATACATATTCCAAGTTTCATAAGAATCGATTCAGCAGAAGCCGAGTTATCTCAAATTATCTAAAAAACTTGAGGAGTGGTGGTGGTTTCCACCCCATAACTCAAAGAGTTAAGCATCACAGCATACCTATGTCCAAGAGAAAAAGTTGCGTGACGAAATTTCCTATCAAATGAAAGAAAGAAAATAGAAAACGGTTTATAAACACCCAAGTTATTCAAGATTTTAAGAAACCGACATTTTCCAATTTTCCGGGAAAACTGCCGGAAGGTTTTCATTTTCCTCAATATGGGACTGCCTGTGAAACTAGTCGCATACAATGTCGTATGAATCGTGTCGGTAGGTCGACGATTTCTAGCCATTTCGCCCGAACATACATAAAAAAAAAAAAAAAAAAAAAAAAAAAAAAAAAAATATACGTGACGAATAGATAACCTCTTTCCTTTGGGAAGTCGGTTAAAAACAGAAAAAACTTCTAAGTCATTATTATTCATGTTAATTGTCTAAGGTTTTTAAGCTATTGAATAGCTTTTATCGCGGGCTTTGAGCGCAGCGACCGAATCAAGAAGTTCCGTAACGAAAAAACCTAACACCCCCACTCCGCCTACGATGTAGTGCGGCCGAGCGTCCGCGTAACATGTTGTAACGTTATAGTTACATTATCATAATATATGTATATTAATTTTATTTATTTATTATTATTGTATATATAATATTTGTAATTGGCCGTACGAATGTAATTATCTTTGACGATATCGATGCATTCATCATCTGCCGCGTATGCATTGTGTAGTCTGTGCCTCGCACAATTTCTGGGCGCTGATTGGCCTATTTAAATGAACCGGTGAGTGCGCGGGGGTCTCACCTAAGACGCGGCTTCATTCCGACGGCGACTCGAGATTGAACAGACTGATGTCCCGCGCTTACGCTTACCGTTACAATTGTCTAACGTTTTTTTGAAAAAAAAACCATATTTATACCGCAGCATTGAATTCGCATTAATTTTAATAGATATATATATATTGTAATTCGGATAACCCCATATTGGGATCCAAAATCCAGATTTGGATTTTTTCCGATTGTTCCCGAGCCAGTGACGACACAGGAAGCTCAACGGACTTCGCCCGACGACTCTCCAGCTGTCGCCAACTTCTCAGCAGAGCCAGGGGAGTACCGACACGGGGCAATAATTAGGCGGGCCTTATTTGCCCACGACCTTTGTAACTTGTAATTAAATATACGTGTTAACAGTTGGCCTTTTTTTTATTTAAGGAACTCCCACTGTTACACTGGCGCCCTTTAACGTGGTAATATATATGGCCTAATTATTGCTTACGTAGTAATAGTAGTTGTGTGTTGTGTGCTTCTTTTATTATTTGTGTAAAACGTTTTTTTTACTTTGTTGTCTTTTCTTGCCAGCAACTACGGTGTCCCTAATTTTTTTTCATGTAAGGATATTTCCTGTTTTTTTTTGTTTTTTTTTTCTCCTTTTGTAATTTTGTTAGTTAATAACGTGTGCACATTACACATATAATATATATTTTTCTTAAATTTGTGCTCATATTTGTTTTTCTTTCTCTTATTGTGTAATTGTTTTTTTAAAAGTGTTGAGTTGGGATTGTGATTTTAATTGGGAACACAATAGTTGCATTTTAATGCTTATGCTTTTGTTTTGTTTTTTTTGTATGTTATTTTGTTTTTTTTCTTCCTCTTTCTGTGTTGTCTTAAAAAAAACATATATAGTTAATTTTGCACTAAAAAAAAAAAAAAACGTTAAATCAATTTCTATTTTTTGTAACGGATTGGAGTAATTAGTCCTTACCTTTTTATTTTTAATATTATTTTTTTTCTTTTTCTTTTTTGGTTCAACACTTACCTTTTTTTATTTTTTAATATGGATTATACGATTAAATTTTTATCGCTTCAAAAATCCGAATTAGAGTATGAGGTAAAGATTAGAGGTACGACACCGGCATCCACTGTCCAGGAATTGCGTAAGCAAATTGCTAAGTTAGGGCCTTTATTTCCTTCGGAGGACATTTTGTTCAGTTCATTGCCGATCGCCGAGGATCTCGAGGGCATACATGAAGTACTAAATAAAATAAATTCGAGTTTAGGGTCTCAGCTCGAAAGGAATGAAGCATTGCGGACTCAGAATTTGTTTAGCCACTTATATCATCGACTGAGTCGCATTTCCAAATGTGATAATGTTACCCAACCGTTATACGACGAGTGCGTAAATAGATATAGAGAACTTTTAGACAAATTTCAAGTTTTAAAAGATGGCACTGTTGATAATTTATGTTCATTTTCGAAGTGCTCTTCTTCAAAGGATACTAACGAATCGAGTACTCCTCTGAACATAACGGTTCATTGTGATCGGGGTTCAAATGAAATCAATAAAATAAAATTTGATGGGAAAACTTGTGTAAGGTCATTTATACAGCGCATAAATGAATTTTGTGAGGCTCGGAATACAGCAACTTCAACTATTTTAGTTCACGCTACTGAAATACTCACAGGTGATGCCTTGCATTGGTATAGGAGTATTAAAAGTCAGGTTAATGACTGGGACGACCTTGTAAAATTATTAATACAGGATTTTGGCAAGCCTGATTATGATTATAGATTATTATCTGAAATCCGTTCGAGAACGCAAGGAGAGTCTGAAAATATAACAATTTATTTAGCAAATATAGAGGGTATGTTTTCCCTTCTGTCAAAGAACCTTATGGAGTCTGAGAAATTAGAAATATTGCTTCATAATATCCGTCCAATTTATGCTAATGTTCTAGCTTCTTCTGCGGACATAAATACCATTGCGGATCTAAAACGTATCTGTAGAAACTACGAAGATGTTCAGGCTCGTTTAGCTCATTTTCATGAACCACCGAGAGTCTCTTCAGATACATTAGCACCTGAATTCGCTTATGTGGGAAATAAAAATAAATTTGAAACAAAACAAAACTTTAATACATATACAAAATTTAACAAACAGAATTATAATTTAAATAAAAATGAACAAATTACTGAAAATAATAAGAATCAAAATTATGTACATGCTGTTCAATTAACTGAAATATCTCAAACGAAAACTCAATATTGTCCAAGATGTCGTGATAATACTCATAATTTGAGAAATTGTCAGGCCGACAAAAGTATTGTTTTTTGTTTCGTTTGTGGTCGTAAAGATGTTAAAACACCTCAGTGTCCTGACTGTATAAGTAAACGTCCATCTACCTCAAAAAACTAAGTAGGCAGAATTGTGTCGTTACTAGTACTCACAATAGTAAGTTTGATGAAAGTGATTGGAAAAATTGGCTTCAAACTATTAGTTTATTTTTTAAAAGTTATAAAATCGACACAATTCTGCCAAATAGCCCAATAAATGATACACGGCCTTATGCCAATATTATAATTAATAATGTTCCATTCTGTGGTCTTCTCGATTCTGGTTCAGCCGTAACAATTATAGGTAATAATATGCATAAAAATCTAGAAACGCACGGTTTATTTGTTAATACAGACTGTAAAGTCTCAGTTTCAGCAGCTGGTGGACAAATCTTGCACAGTATTGGATACATTAATCTCCCAATCCAGTTTGAAGATCAGTTTCGCGTTATCAAAGCCTTTGTTATTCCAGAAATAAACACCCATCTTATCCTCGGTGTAGATTTTTGGCGTGAATTTAAGCTGTTTCCTAAATATTTGCATGCCATTAGTGTTGATGGCGTAACCCTTACTACTGCGATGCAGGATCCTGTGTTACAGAGTTACGATACCTTAAGTGATTCGCAAAAATCTTTAGCTGATAGCATTATTGACCAGTTTAAGGAAATTTCTTCCGAACGACATGGCTTAGGTAAAACAGACCTCATCAAGCATCGCATAGATACAGGTAACGCTCAGCCTATTCGCCAACGATACTATCGCATGTCACCAGAAAAGCAACGTATTTTAATTGAACAGGTTGATGAAATGCTGGCGCTCGACGTTATCGAGCCATGCGAAAGTGCTTGGTCTTCCCCTGTCTTATTGGTCTCTAAAAAGAATGGTCAACCTAGGCTCTGTCTTGATAGTCGTAAGTTGAATTCTATCACTGCACGTGATGCCTATAGCCTTCCATATGTGTCTGAAATATTAGACAATTTACGTGACGCAAGATTTCTGTCATCTCTAGACTTATCTAAGTCCTTTTGGCAAATCGAAATTGTGCCAGAAGACAGAGATAAAACAGCATTTTACGTTCCTACAAGAGGAACCTTCAGGTTTAAAAGAACTGCGTTTGGACTCACCAATGCTCCCGCGACCCAACAACGTTTAGTTGACCTTATGTTTCGCGAGTTTGAATTGCAGGTGTTCGCCTACCTTGATGACATTATCATCGTAAGTAAGGACTTTGATAGCCATGTTTCCCTTTTACGCAGAGTTCTGGAAAAACTACAGCAGGCAAATTTGACAATAAACTTAGAAAAGTGTAACTTCTTTAGAAGTCAGCTTAAATACCTGGGGTACGTTGTTGATCAGTGCGGTCTTCGAACTGACCCAGAAAAGGTGGAAGCGATCCTTAATTATCCGACACCTAGCTGTCGTAAGGACTTAAAACGTTTCCTGGGGACTGCTACCTGGTACCGTCGTTTTGTTCCTAATTTTAGTACTATAGCGGGGCCTCTAAATAAGCTGACTTCTCATAAAAAAGGAGCTCCGCCTTTTCAGTGGACTGCTGAAGCGGATACTGCTTTCAAAAAGTTGAAAGAATGCCTTGTTTCTGCGCCAGTACTTTCCTGCCCTGATTATAATAAGAAATTTGAGGTCCATACGGATGCAAGCAATTATGGAATAGGCGCCATGCTTACGCAAACCATAGATGGAAAGGAACATCCGATTGCTTATATGAGCAAGACCTTATCAGCGGCGGAGAAAAATTATAGTATTACTGAGCGCGAAACTCTTGCTGTTTTAACTGCTTTGGAACATTGGCGGTGTTATTTAGAAAATGGGAAGCAATTCACTGTATATACAGACCACAGTGCATTAAAATGGTTTCTATCGCTAAGTAACCCTACCGGAAGGTTAGCACGTTGGGGAGTTCGTTTGTCGTCATTTAATTTCGAACTTAAACATCGCCGCGGCGTTGACAATGTTATCCCAGACGCCTTGTCGCGGACTTTTCCGGTTAGTGCAGTTAACTCGGTAAATTTTTCCTTGAAGACTAGCGATTCGTGGTATAAAAACGTTTATAATGAATGTGTATTAAATTCCGACAAATTCCCAAACTTTAAAATTACTAATAATATATTATTTAAATTTTGTAAGAGTAAAAATCATTTAACTTCGGATTTTTCTTGGAAGGAAGTCGTTCCTTCTGAGTTACGAAATGACGTTATTTCGGAAAACCATTCGGAGCCAACTGCTGCGCATCTAGGTATATCAAAAACCTATCGTCGTTTATCGCTGCGGTACTTTTGGCCGGGAATGTTTAACGATGTAGTCCGATTTGTCAATTCGTGCGTTAAATGTTTATCTTATAAGGCTCAAAACCATCAAACTTTAGGCGAATTGGGTCGGCCAAAACATTGCTCTCGTCCATTCCAGGTACTTTCGGTCGACTTAATGGGTCCATTGCCTGTTAGCCGAAAACAAAATAGCTACATATTGGTAGTCACATGCTGCTTTTCAAAATATAGTCTTATTTTTCCCATAAGGCGTGCCACGGCAGACCTAGTTATTAAAATTTTAGAAGACTCCGTTTTTCTTGTGCATGGTATTCCTCAGACTGTAATTATGGATAATGGAAGCCAGTTCGTTAGCAAATCGACTGATGCATTTTTCAAAAAATATAATGTCCCCAATGTCTATTACACACCTAGGTACACACCGCAAATAAATACAGTGGAACGTCATAATAGGACAATTATAACCTGTATTTCAACCTTTGTTGATGATGACCATAGAACATGGGATACCTTCCTCCCCAAAATTCAGTTTGCTATAAACAGCTCAGTTAGTGAAGCTACGGGTTATACGCCGTCATTTTTAGTTTACGGAAGAGAGCTTGTACCCTGTGGGTCTCATTACTTGGACTCTGATCTGGGCGATGAACTTTTATTTTTACCTCGCGATATTTACACGGATAATTTAGGCTGTCTATCCTCCATATTTAATGAAGTACAGTCTAAATTGTGGCAGGCTCATATAAAAAATACGAGTCATTACAACCTACGTCGAAAATCGGCGGAATTTAATGTCGGTGACATAGTCATGAAGAGGGCTTATTTTCTTAGTGATAAGGATAAGAGATTTAGTAAGAAATTAGCTCCCAAATTTATTAGATGCCGTATTATTGCTAAAAAATCTCCCCTCGTTTATGTTTTAGAGGATATGTCCGGGAAAGAAATTGGAACTTGGCACATAAAGGATTTGAAGTTAGCAGGACTCAATAAGTAATTTTGTATTTAGTCGTATTTTATTCTGAGTAAATAAAATCCTTGGTAGGCGAGGGGGAACTGTAACGTTATAGTTACATTATCATAATATATGTATATTAATTTTATTTATTTATTATTATTGTATATATAATATTTGTAATTGGCCGTACGAATGTAATTATCTTTGACGATATCGATGCATTCATCATCTGCCGCGTATGCATTGTGTAGTCTGTGCCTCGCACAATTTCTGGGCGCTGATTGGCCTATTTAAATGAACCGGTGAGTGCGCGGGGGTCTCACCTAAGACGCGGCTTCATTCCGACGGCGACTCGAGATTGAACAGACTGATGTCCCGCGCTTACGCTTACCGTTACAATTGTCTAACGTTTTTTTTTGAAAAAAAAACCATATTTATACCGCAGCATTGAATTCGCATTAATTTTAATAGATATATATATATTGTAATTCGGATAACCCCATATTGGGATCCAAAATCCAGATTTGGATTTTTTCCGATTGTTCCCGAGCCAGTGACGACACAGGAAGCTCAACGGACTTCGCCCGACGACTCTCCAGCTGTCGCCAACTTCTCAGCAGAGCCAGGGGAGTACCGACACGGGGCAATAATTAGGCGGGCCTTATTTGCCCACGACCTTTGTAACTTGTAATTAAATATACGTGTTAACAGTTGGCCTTTTTTTTATTTAAGGAACTCCCACTGTTACAATGTATGTATATGGTACGACAGTACGAAGCTTGCACTAATCGAGACGAGACGAGCGAGAGATCGGACATATGTCTACCTATGTAAGCAGCTGTTTGTGAGAAAGTAGGTATAACAGTATCAAAGAAAACTTGATACTAAATACTGCATAAATAAATAAATAATTATAATTGCATAAGTTGATAAAAAATTCTATGTAATAGCTTTACCGCGGCAGTTCCCGAGTGCCGCGCGTTTTTATTATTTACCATAATAGATGTAACAAACGCGACACACAATATTAATAGCATACGGAGCTAATTATTATTCTGAATTAATTGTAGTTGCCATGTTTTTGCTGCGGACCATTACTGTTTGATTGATTGAAGCGCTGGACGTGCAAATCATTTGTCAAACGCATCTCACATCTTGCGACCTACGGATCATACATATGTATGTATGTACATATACGACCCGCGTGGCCGAGCGGTTACTGTACCGGTCTAACGCGCCATGGATGTCGGGTTCGATTCTCGGCGAGACAGGTATCTGAATGATGATTCGATTCATGTTTGTGTATTTGTCTTGAGTGTGTCCATGGTACCCACGACACAGGAGAAAACCCTAGTGTGGGGCTATGAGTGTAGAAAGCGTGTGTGTTTATGTACCTATTATGTATGTTCGCTATGATATATTTTAGTTAAACTTGTTTTAGTGGATAACATGGAAACTAGGCATCACAACCGAGGTCGAGGTTCGTATCCCTGGCACGACTGGCTTTTTAAACGCTGTGCGTATTGGAAAGTAATCCTAGACACGACGATTTAAAAAAGCCTATCCCTTAAACCCTGCGGAAGACATATGCCATAGTCTTCCGCAGGGTTTCTTAAACTTTCGACTTTAACAGGGGTAACAGGGTTTTAAATTCCCCCCCCCCCCCCAACGAAAGCAATAATATTGATTAAAAAGAGTTAACAATAAAGTGCCAAAAGAAATGTATTTTTACTGCTATTCATGTGATGGGAGCGCTTGTTGTCACAAATAGCGTCAATTTTAGGAATAATTTTGTATTTTTTACGTAAATCCCGTTGTCGCGAATCCCCTGCCATCAAATGACGAACCCGTAATGGTTCGCGTACCCCACTTTGCGAAACTCTAGTATAACGCACTGACTGAGCGCAGTCGCCTGCATACTCGTATATCTTTGAATTCATTTAGCCTTGTTCTAGACAAAGTTTGCCCACGCTATTTAAGAACATTCTTCAGGTTGCCCCACTACCAGGTGGACCGATGAAGTGAAGAAGATAGCGGGAAACCGTTCAGAGGCCACAGGACCGGTTGGAGTGCCACCATTTAGGGGAGGCCTATGTTCAGCAGTGGACATCAAAAGGCTGATGGATGGATGGATGATTTAAGAACATATTTGTAATACGCACATCATTGAAAGATCAAAGATGCATGTCTAGGATTTAACTCCAAAATAAGTCGAAATTCATACCATTGGTATAATGGGTGGTTGCGTACCACCGTATACCAGTGGCTTGCATTGTTATATGACTGTAAAATTAGACCATTTAAAATTTAAATTTACCAATTATATATTTGCATATGACTTCAATAGACACCGGAAAACTACTTGCATGTTATGTACTGTTATGCTATTCAAATAAGTGTGAATTTACGTAAAAACTTGAAAAAGAAATTACGTTAGGCGGTTCCGACTTACAAATAAGCCATTGCTTACAAAATCGATGCAAATTGACATGCTGTTTGATTTATATCTTTGTTATGTTGCGTGTGTAATGCCGTAATGGCTTGGATCAGTCTTGATCCGTGAAAACGTAACATGTCGTCGCAAAACTGCTCTTGTAATAAAGAAGACTGGAGCTGTGATTTTGGCGAAATTGATTTTTTTTGCGGCAATCCTCTCAGAAGAATGTTATTTAATGTATGTGGGTAGCAAGAAAAATATATTTTGAATTGGAAGTCGATTAAAGCTTAACGAACGGAGAACTTGTGCTAGTTTAAGCGACCGTTGTTAAAATAAATGCAGTAAATGGCATTTACAAGAATAAAATGTAGTATATACTTCAAAGTTCCTGTAGAGCCATGGAAGTGGAACCATTAGACGCATTTTTTTATCAGTATCCTAATCTGCACAAAAATACACAGATGCGGGTAATAGTGTTTCCGTTATGTTACATCGATATGGGATGCACATACACTTGTACATGTTATAATTATGATATACTAGTCGGCACACTTTTATATGAGGCGACCATCATAGTCCTCGGGAGTAGCAACGCATCAGTGATTGACTTCAGATAGAATCCATGTTCTGTATGACGTTGCTCGCAGATGTCCATGGGCGGCAGTGGCCACTTACCATCAGGTGGACTGCATGCTCGTTTGCTACTTCAGTCAGATAAAAAAAAAATACTAGTCACCCGTCGGGATCCAGGATCTCCGTTAGTGGGGTACCCATGGGCGCAACTTGCCTAGCACCATTCTGTTAGGGCGCCCCCATGAGTCATATTAGTTCATCCAGTCCCTTATCTAACCTAACCTATGTATGTCATTGCAAACTCCAACTCCATTTGATTTCAATGATATGTCTTTTGTTACAATCCGTCAAGTCGTTTGGGCTGTGTCATAGAAATGCACATATATACCTACATATTCTCGAAAAAAACACTAAAAGTCGTAACACTCGTAAAAAGTGTCTCATTTATTTTTATAGTATCTCGTCAACCCTATATTGTCCCACTGCTGGGAACGGATCTTCTCTCGGAATGCGAGAGTTTTAGGCCATAGTTCACCGCGCTGGCCAAGCGCGAATTGGTGAAGTGCGAATTCACACACCTCCGAGTGTTTTTTTTAAAGAAGAAGCAGTGATAAATAATTTCTAATACGCACATAAATCAGTGGTGCGTGGGTTTGATATGATACTACAAGTCCACTATAAGTACTATAGTCCACCAATTCGCATTCGGACAATGGGTTGACCATATATACATCACACGTTACATAAAACTATGTACTTATTTTACGCACTATTTTCCTCCTTTGGACCCTGTAATATACTTAACGGTTCCGCAGAGCACGATTTTTGTAGTGTCATTATTACTATTTGCCTTGTAGCGGCAAAAACTATAATTTAAACGAATTAATTACTTTACTTGGAATATTGTAGCTACATGTAATCGAAAATTTAAGCTCGGCTCAAGATAACAAAGTTATAATAGTAAGGTGTATGTACATATAATAAAGTAATGACTTTCTGTCTACATTTGACGACCCGCGTGGCGGAGCTTTTACCATACCGGTCCGACGCGCAATGGGTCCCGGGTTCGATTCCCGGCCAGACAGGTATCTGAATGATGAGTTTAGATTCATGTTCTGGGTCTGGGTATTAGTGTATTCGTCTTGTGTGTGTCCATGGTACCCACGACACAGGAGAAAATCCTACTGTGGGACTATGAGTGTTGAAAGCGTGTTTAAAAGCGTGTTTGCTTAACATTTATATGCAACACTAGTTTAATCCAGCGGTTACGCTCGTTTCCGTATTTACCACGATACTGAGGATTATTTTTTCGCACTTGGCCACCGCGGTGGACTATGGCCTATAACTCTCTCATTCTGAGAGGAGACCCGTGCCCAGCAGTGGGACAATAATGGGTTGGCACCACCACTGAGGATTTTAAGTTATTATAGATCATAAACTATGAGTGTGAATAATTTCGGCAAAATTCTGCTTGAAAGAGTATCAAACAAACAACCATCCTCATAAACTTTTTTCATTTGTACTGTTAGTAAGATTTATATGCCTAAGACCCACAACAGTCTAATTTCAGACCTAGATTTATCCTGGTGAGAGTTTATGCTATAATCACTAACCTTGTATAGAAAAGTACCAATAGCAAAATAGGTAAATAGCAAATAGCAGGTATCGCATCAACCCATTATTGGCCCACTGCTGAGCACGGGTCTTCTCCCAGAATGAGAGAGTTTAGGCCATAGTCCACCGCGCTGGCCAAGTGCGAATTGGTGGACATATATACATTATAATAGCAGGTATATCAATAGCAATAGTCTGTCTTTTGGATATTCATGAATGACATAACACTCCCAATTTCAGCCTCCAGAAATTGCATTACTCACTTATGAATGGCTACTTTTTTGGAAAGGGACAAGTGACTAAAGGATTAAATCTAGGCGATAGACGTAGTTGTTTTTTTCGATCAAATACATGCACATTTTGATTATTGATTTTGATAAACTATGTGCGTGCTAAATTTCAAAGAAACCCATTCAGTTTTGTGTGAAAGAGTAACCGACACATACCTACATCCTAACAATTATTCGAATGTATAATATTAATAAGATTATTTATCTATCGACATGTAAAGACACAGGCGGAAGTCTGTTAATAATTCGGTTAATAACAACTTCATAATAACTTTAGGTAGTTCAATATCGTTATATCAATCCATCACTTAAAAAATAGGGCAACTGACCTCGAAAATGTTACATCACCGTATCGTATCACAATGGTGTATATGAATTGAACATAAACAGGTTTTACTATGCTTGTAATTTATGAGTACTCTATTTTCGGAATGGCATATACCAAGATCAACTGTTTTTTACTTATACGCTTAGTGTCGCCGCACACGGTCCACTCGCGGCGGCCACAAACGCACTAGAAGCTAGAAGTGTTCACCGTGTGCAACGAGTCTACATAAAATGTATAGAAACTGTAGGAAATCTGCCAGTTGCGGCGTATTGTGGATTTGGCCGGTGGCCCGTGTGCGGCGACCCTTAGTAGTAAGTTTTAGCGTCGCCGCACACAGGCCGCTCGCGACAGCCACAATCGTAGCTACTAGAAGCGCCACTAGTGGCCGCCATTTGTGGCTGGTGGCCGCTACTTTATTTTAACTGAGGTAAGTGAGAGAGGAGCGAGGAATCGCGTGAGTGGCCGCGTTAGACGTCAGCGATTAGTGGCTGGTGGCGGCCACTAATCGCGTGAAGCGGCGATTTGTCGCGAATGGCGGCCACCGGCGTCCATCGTGTGCGGCGAGTCCATATAAAATGTATGGAAAATGCCGGAAATAAGCTAGTCGCGGCGATTTGTGGCCGCCACAAGAGGTCCGTGTGCGGCGGTGCTTAGGTATTTTTTATACAAGGCAGGCAGGCAAGCATATACCAGTATGATTCGCCTGGGTACCTGGGTACCACTGCCACCCATATTTCTACCGTGAAGTAGTTCTTGCGATTCAGTAGAGGGGTAGATACCAACTCACAAATCTACTAAGTTTAAGTAAAAGGAATTTTATGTTTATTTCATTGAAATCTATCAACTCTATCAAAATTTAGAACAATTTAAAGTTACTTTACTATTTTCCTTAACGCGGGTAAAACACCGGGATCCATTCAGTGTTTCAACAAGACAATAATCTTATAAAGATGCAGATGTTTATAGACGGCAGTGACCATTTAACATCAAGTAACTGCAAACTTTACTACAAAAAATACATAAAAATCCAAAGTTGATTTTAAGTGTCAAACACCCGTCAGTGAGCAAAAACTAAATACACAAACTGCAATAGATAATCTAACTAAGTAGTTTTTTGTACTACTCTAATAGGTATTTCTTATTGCTACATTGAGTGACCCAATCAAATCAAGTCATCCTTTATTAAACAAAAAGTTAATTTAGACAAATTGAGCAATAAGTAATCGATTTACTAATTTTAATATCGGTATTCAATAAAAACTCTATTGCTAGTTGATAAAGTTTATCTAATATATAAAATTCTCGTGTCACAGTTTTTATTGCCAAACTCCTCCGAAACGGCTTGACCGATTTTTACCTAATTTTATATGCTTATTCAGTAGGTCTGAGAATCGGCCAACATCTATTTTTCATACCCCTTAAGGGTTGTCCACCTTTAACATTTATTTTTATTTTTTATATGGCAAAACAAAGTTTGTCGGGACAGCTAGTATTAAGTTTTATGTAGTATTGTCAGGTTATTAGTATTGTCGTCTGAAGAAGGCGGCGGGTAACCGCTGGATTCAGATGCCTCAGGACCGGTCGAAGTGGCGTAGATTAGGACAGGCATATTATGTCCAGCAGTGGACTTTCAAAAGCTTGATGGATGGCTTGTCAGGTTCGATTTGTTTTAATTTCGGGCAGAAGGTTATCTAATTCGAATTTATGGTGTATGGACATAAAATCAAGGTATGTTGTTTTAATTAAATTTTTTTCGACGAATAAGCTATTTAGTAAATCTGAATTTAATCCTACTTGATTATAGTCAATCTTACAATGTCTCTTGTAGACAAAAAATGGCCTCATAGTCAAAGTGAGTCTTTTTTTTTTTTTTTTTTTTTTTTGTTTTCGAGGGGGAAACCTTCCAAAGGTACCCGACGCCGTGGGAGCGACGCAGGGTTATGTGGCATTTTTACCGCACTAAAACCCCCCCGGTGGCCGTCCTCGGCGCTAAAAAGGGAGGACTCCGGGATCTCGAAACGACTTCAACCGGAATCCTCCGAGCGCGCTGCCCCATCGGGCTCCTCCCAGATGGGTGGCTGGGCCCACCGCTCCGCCTAGTCTTTACGACGGTATGCGACCACACATACCGCCGTCCTTCCCGGGATTGCCTGACCGAACGGTTCGAGCTCCCACTCTAGCCGTCTGCAACCCCGGAACCCCTTTTAGTCGCCTCTTACGACAGGCAGGGGATACCGTAGCCCTATTCTGACCCCGAGGCTACAGGGACGAGTCAAAGTGAGTCTACTACTGCGGCTATATACTACTACTAATACTATAGTACATGCAAAGACAACTGCTTTTAACATATTGTGGGTTTTAAATTATCATGCAGCAGTAACTAGGTATTATACACAAATACTCTTACAAGCATGCACGCATGCACACACACACACACAGACAGAGATAAGGAAATAAGAGATAGGGAGAGACGCACATCATAGGAACAAATGCAATATTACATTTAGAGACAACTGCGTTTACCATGTGGGTTGTTTCCGTCTAATTTCTTTAAAGCCTGGACTTATCGGTTGATCTCATGACGAGTCATACTGGTCTAGCCTCATTCCAGTCAGATAGCATACCCGCGGACGCACCTGTCATTCACCTATTGTTGCTTGTAACGTTGAAGTCATTGCGCAAGTAAGATTTCTTTAATTTATTGAAGTATAGTTAAAGACTATTTCTCTTATGAATTACAAACCACTTACAGAGAAAATGTCATTTTTCTTAATCTTCTTGAAATAATTAAGTAACATGTCACTTAGCGTACCATCAGAGTAAAATTAATTGAAAACAAAATCGGTTAAGTTTTACATTTTCTAATTTAAATTATCATGCAGCAGTAACTAGGTAGTACACACAAATACTCTTACAAGCATGCACGCATGCACACACACACACAGACAGAGATAAAGAAATAAGAGATAGGGAGAGACGCACATCGTAGGAACAAATGCAATATTACATGTAGAGACAACTGCGTTTACCATGTGGGTTGTTTCCGTCTAATTTCTTTAAAGCCTGGACTTATCGGTTGATCTCATGACGAGTCATACTGGTCTAGCCTCATTCCAGTCAGATAGCATACCCGCGGACACACCTGTCATTCCCCTATTGTTGCTTTAACTTTGAAGTTATTGCGCAAGTAAGATTTCATCTTTTAATCTATTTTCAACCGACTTCCAAAGGACGAGGTTTTCAATACGGTTGGTATGTTTTTTTATGTATGTGAACTCATTTCAATGATTTATTTTTCATTCGTTAGAGTGTACTTGCCGTTTGGTACCATCAGAGTAGAATTTATTGAAAATAAAATCAATGACAACCTTTTGGACTTATTTAAGTAATCACCAGCAGCAGTAACTGAGCAGTACACACGCGTTTAAAATGATATACACACACGCACAAGCACGCACGAACATAAACACACACAGATGTGGAATGAGCTTCCTACTGAGGTATTCCCGGAGCGCTATGACACGGGGCTCTTCAAGAAAGGTGCAAAAAGAGCTCTCCTTCAAAGCCGGCGATGCATTGGCGACTCCTCTGCTGTTGCAAATGTCCATAGGCGACGGTAACCACTTTCCATCAGTTGGCCAGTCTGCCTTATCGTTCGGTACAAATATAAAAAAAAAACAGAGAGAGTGATAGATAAACATTGTAGGAACTACTGCTATAGTACATGTAGAAACAACTGCGTTTACCATGTGGGTTGTTTCCGTCCTTAAAGCCTCAACTTATCGGTTGATCTCATGACGAGTCATACTGGTCTAGCCTCATTCCAGTCAGATAGCATACCCGCGGACGCACCTGTCATTCACCTATTGTTGCTTTAACGTTGAAGTCATTGCGCAACTAAGATTTCATCTTTTAATCTCTTTTTCACCCGACTGCGTCAGAAGTGTAATGTTTGTTTGTATGGTCATACATAGATACGAGTTAGTTGTTTCTACTTTGACGAAATTTTAAATCTCGCAAAATACCTGTGACTGACTGACTTTAGATATTAATTTTGACTTGACTTGCATTGATTGTAGTTTTTTTAGTTTCTTTTGAGTGATTTTATGTTAATCTCTCTTATTTTGTTTCTGTCTTTTCTATATTTTAACGTTTAATGAGCTAACAGCAATCAGTTTCTCAACTCTTCTAACAACTAATAAAAAATTATTGAATTATTACTTGTATTTATATTATTACTTTTATTATGACCAGACATTATTTGTAAAAAATAAAAAATCAAGCCGTAATTATAGTAACAAAATCTTATATCTAAAATTTACACAATTAAGATTTCAACAACAGTTCTAACACAGTAGGAACATTTTAATAAACATAAAATTAAATTCTGAATTAACAATTATGTAATTAATGTGAGAATAAAGCTTTAAAATATAAAATAAATAACATCAAATTTATATAAATTATTATTTATCTAAAATTTTTGTACAGCCGGTAGTTTTGAAACATACTTATTTGCCTACTTATTTTGTTTCTATCTTTATGTCCGAAAGTGATAGGGCTCATCTTGGAGTCAACAAATGCTGGGGGTGATAAAATCACTTTAAACCAAAAATATCTAGCATGATTGAGTAAAATTAAAAGCTGCGAAAAAAGGATAGTACGTACGGCCGTGCCGCTTTCTTGCTCGTCTTGGCTTGGGCACTGCCGTGTCCCTATATCTATGGTGACTTGTTAATGTCAAATAAACTGTTTTACACGTTATTTTAGAACAACGGATTAAGTATCAATAACATTTACGATTGCAACATAATAGCAATAACCATAAAAACTAATAACGTAAGAATTAACAATAATTACGATTACGTGTAAACTCAACTACAAACCATAAAATATAGCACATTATCTTCGTGTGAAAATCGACAATTCACAAACACTCCATCTTGTCCTCAACATGGGAATAGTGATGTCACTAATGTTTTATTAAAACATTCGTGTGTGCGAATGCGAATACGGATATTCCTTCCCGACTTTTTCGGTCGACAAACTTTTTTTTTGTAATAATGAAGTAGCAAACGAGCATGCAGTCCACCTGATGGTAAGTGTTCACTGCCGGTCATGGACATCTATCTGTAAGCAACTTCACATAGAAAATAGGTTCTATCTGAAGTCAATCACAGATGCGTTGCTGCTCCACAGGACTAGGATGGTCGCCTCATATAAAAGTGTGCCGGCAACCACACCCTGCCATCGAAACGCAAGGAATGCTTCACGCTAGAAATAGGTGTGGCGGTGGTACTTCCCCGGTCGAACTATACTGGTTCTACCACCTTTTAACCTTTTCTAACCTTTAAACTGCAGTTCGATTTCACCTGGGATAGATTTCATATGAGGCTATGATCTTAGATCTCTGGAGTAGCAACGCATCTGTGATTTATTACGGATGTAATCTATATTCATTATGAATATAGAGTTTATATTCAAGGTGCCCATGGGGCAGTGACCATCTACCATCTGGTGGACTAAATGCTCGTTTGCTACTTCAATCAGATAAAAAAAATTGGCGACCTTTTTTGCAAAGCTATCCAATATTCGCACCATTCTTGCAAATGCGAATGTCTAAAAACAGGCAAATATTCGCGAATGCGAATCGAATATTCGTTACATCACTAGATGGAAACAATGGGAAACACTCGTACATGAATTGCGTAAGAAAATTGGATACTTTTGAATTATGAGATTACAATACAGATGTGAGGTTGGACAATGTAGAGATGGATAGATAAGCTCGTGCTATTCAGTGCTAACACGCAAAACAACTCTTGACTACTTGCTTTTTTTGTTTTTGTACTAACAGTACAAATAATAGAAGACATAACTGAGAAACACTGTCTGAACCACGAATGATAAAATATAGTGAATAATTAATATGTTGTTTCGGGCAAATATTGCGCGTCACAGATGCGTTACTACTCTTAATGACTATGATGGTCGCCTCGTATAAAAGTGAGCCGGCAACCACACCTTTGCATTAAAACGCAAAAAATGCTTCACGTTGGAAATAGGTGTGGCTGAAATAGATGTACTGGTTGGTTACCTGTAAAAGGTAACCAACCAGTATTCTGGTTTGAAAGGTGATATTCTTATCAGAGGTGTTCCACTTGGTTCTCAGTGGTAGCAACGCATTTGTGGCTAATCTTGGGTAAGACTGATATAAAATCGGTCAGCAGGGTTAGCTTCATCATCAGACCAGTTCGTTGCTACTATCTGTTTTTTTTTATCTGACTGAAGTAGCAAACGAGCATGCAGTCCACCTGATGGTAAGTGGTCACTGCCGCTCATGGGCATCTGTAATCAATTTCATACAGAACATGGATTCTATCTGAAGTCAATCACAGATGCGTTGCTACTAACGAGGACTATATATGAGGCGACCTCATATAAAAATGTGCCGGCAACCGGGTGTGGTTCCATCGAAACGCAAGAACTGCTTCATGCTAGAAATAGATGTGGCGGTGGTACTTCCCCGGTCGAACTATACTGGTTCTGTGTCGTCAACCCATTATTGTCCCACTGCTGGTCACGGGTCTTCTCTCAGAATAAGAGAGTTTAGGCCATAGTCCACCGCGCTGGCCAATAGCGAATTGGTGGACTTCACACACTTCCGAGAACTTTTTTTTTTTATAAAGAACTCTCGGGTGTGTAGGTTTCCTCACGATGTTTTCCTTCACCGAAAAGCAGTGATAATTAATGTATAATACGCACATAAATCAGTGGTGCGTGCCTGGGTTTGAACCTCGGACCTCCCGATTGAGAGGGCAAGTTTCAACCATTAGGCTATCACTGCTCCACCTTTATTTTGTTTCCTTTTGTTGTTCCAGGCGGGATCATCCATGGCCTGAAGCGATGTTCCGAACGGCGTCAGTCGAGGGCTCGGGACCGAGGACACCGCCCGCCTACGCCCCTCACCCGCCGTACGTCCCACCCCGCTTCTTCCCCCCTCGAATCCGGCCCCCACCCCCTCAGTACTGCTTCGACGCCGCTCGCTTCGCCTGCGACGCTTCGAAGCCCCGTTACCTCGACGTCGAGAGAGAACGGCTGGTCACGAGATGGCTTGCGGAAGCCAACGAAGCGTTAGTTCGAAGAGACAGGCCCCCTAGATACAAGCCTCGGAGTAGCGAGAGAAGACCGGAATATTTGGAGCGGAGACCAAACGCTCCAGAATGGTCCGACAACTTCCTTCTGGGACGAAGAAACGGTTCAGTGGAGTCTGAAGACGAAAGTAGTGATGTGATGACCTTGAAAGAGTTTGTGGATAAGTTTTCTCTGCCGCGTGTAGTGAAGTTCGAAGGAGAGGATAGGTCAGTGCTTCTGTACCGGGTTCTGGAGGCGCACAGGCGAGTGGAGGCAGTTCCTCTGTCTGGGAAGAAGGGGAAGCTGGTTGGCAAGCCGCTGTACATCCCGGACTCTTATGATGGTGAGTGTTTTAATATCATATTTGTAGAATATGCAAATTAGCGGTTCTTTAGAAAATGTGGTCATCGCTACTAATCCATTAATAATAAACATTTTTAATCAACTGCAGATAAGACTAGAAAAAATGAATTCGACTACAGACGCGTTGCTACTCTTGTAGTTGTACCTACAAACTACAACTACATAAAGTTCTACTATTTTAAAATTAAATTCAAGATACTTTGAGGAAATGGTTTTTCTTTCTTTAGGAGGCTTCAAAAAGAACTACGAAAATTACAGCCAAGTTTAAACAGACAACAATCTTGTATTGGTTAAATAAAGTCCCAAGAAAGATACTGAAAAAGCTCTTTGCTAAAACGCGAATGTGGAAACCATTAATAAGGAGCTTTGCACGCTTACACGCTTTCCACACTCATAGCCCCACACTAGGATTCTTTACTGTGTCGTGGGTACCATAAACACACACTAGACGAATACACAAACACACAGACCCAGAACATGTATCTAAACTGATCATTCAGATACCTGTCTGGCCGGGAATCGAACCAGGGACCAATTGCGCGTCAGACCGGTATGATAACCACTCTACCGCGCGGGTCGTCAAGCTTTACTGTATACTAAAAGCTAGTTAAATACATTCAGTACAGAAATAACGTATATATCTGTAATTTCGAATAACATTGATAAATAATCTGTAACATTGAAATGGGGTTGCGGATAACTAAAACATTGTGCAAACCGGTTTAGTGAATTCTGTATTTCGGAAAACAGATCTGGTAGGCAGTAAGGCGAACTCGGATTACTTAGTTTTGGCCTCAGTTATTAAAATATCTCGAGAGATTGTTGCTTGCAAACAACTAGCTTATCCTGCGTTGTCGCTTGCAGTTTATGTAATCGATGGCTTTGTTTTGAATATTTGTCGTGAAAACAATATTTCAAGTCGTGGGACTATAGATGTTTATTTTATTTTATGAGCTATAATTTCGTTATTAGTTCGTTATTTCGTTATCGAAAGTAAGAAAATCGATTATTATCTGCGAAGTAAGTCGAAGAGATTTTCTCATTCTATACTAAGGGAAGAGTAGGGATAGGAATAACGAAAATTTGAAGGTAGAGCTAGTGTAGTTCGACCGTGAAAGTACCACCTTCGAACCTATTTCTAGCGTAAAACATTTTTGCGTTTCGATCGAAGGGTGTGGTTGCCGGCTCACTTTTATATGAGGCAACCATCATAGTACTCGGGAGTAGCAACGCATATGTGATTGATTATCTATCTACTAATTTGGGAATCTATTTATTTCGGACCGACTCTCCCCTTATTATAAACATATAGTTGAGTTAAGCACTGTCTATGCCTAATTTGGAGTCCAAAGGGGGATTTTTTTATCTGACCGAAGTAGCGAACGAGCATGCATTCCACCTAATGGTATGTGGCCCATATGGCCACTGTGGCCCAGTGATGGTAGTGTGCCGCCTATGGACATCTGTAATCAACTTCATACATAACATGGGTCCCATCTGAAGGCAACAAAGATGCGTTGCCACTCCCGAGGACTATGATGGTCGCCTCATGTGAAAGTGTGCCGGCAACCACACCCTTCTATCGAAACGCAAGAAATGCTTCACGCTAGAAATAGGTGTTGCGGTGGTACTTCCCCGGTCAAACTACACAGGTTTGACCACCTAGAAAACTACTCTCACAGCTTGAAGTACTTATAAAGATTAAGCTTCTAATGATGAGTCTAGATATTACCTAAAGCAACGCCTTAAATAAATAAGATGTTGTCGTATCTAGTTTTTTTTACGTTTAATGTTATTGTTTTTAGTATAGTAAACATGAGCGTTTTTATTTTATGCTTGAAAAGAGCTCAGTTGGATAGTTAAGTCTACACGCTTAAACATCCTTCCATATTAAAAAATGTGTGCGTGTACTAGCGTACACTCGTAAGAAGTGAAACTTCTTTATGACGTTATTTTTCAAAAAATAATTTACTATATGCAACTTTACAGAAATTGGTTAAATAAAGTTAAATTAGATAAAGTTGAATAAAAGGCTTTTATTAAACTTTATCTAATAATGTAATCTATAATAATCTATCTAATATCACGCGTGGTAGGGATAAGAAAAAGATGGCGCGTAACAGAAAAAGATGGCGCGTAACGAAAAAATGTTACACTAATTTTTTTTCCAACCCCGATAAAGAAGTTTCACTTCAACAACCCCGATAAAGAAGTTTCACTTCAATAATAGCGATTTTTTAAATTATCAAACCAAAAAAGAATACATATAATCAAAGAAAGGAAAGAGAGAGAAAAATCTTGATTTATTTTCATTTTATTAACTTAAATTTCGGTTTTATCTTTTCGAAACTAACACGCAGACATCTAACAGATGTTATTAGATACAAAATTCTAGCACTTCTAGAAACCTTGAGTTCTTACGGCAAGTTTACATTGGGCACCGTTGTTAGTGCCTAACCTGTTTGTCTACTGGATTGAGATTTTAGATCCGAGGTCTTGGAAGCTGGGGCATTTCGTAACAGTACCTATGGAGCGTCAGAATTGGCTTGTTTTAATGTACTATATATGTACTAGCTAATCCCGCGGCTCCACCTGATATGATCAGGTTTTCCACAGTAATGAGATGATGACGATGAATTATCTGTGTGCCAAAAAAAACGAATCCCGACCATCAATTTTTGTGTTAGAGAGTAACAAATACACATCCTCACAAATACATAATATACTACCTTTATCCCTTGGTTTAGCCCGCTTTGATCTCATGTACCACGGTCATGAGTATCCGATGTGTTAATCCAGATCATAATCTTCAGTTTTCAAGAAAGGTGCGAAAAGAGCTCTCCTTCGCAACCAGCGATGCATTGGCGACTCCTCTGGTGTTGCGAATGTCCATATGCGACGGTGACTACTTTCCATCAGGTAGCCCGTCTGCCTTATCGTTAGGTTAAATTAAAAAAAAAAAACTGTCTGTGAGTTAAATTTCAACGAATCTCGACTTGTCGTTTCTGCGTGAAAGAGTAACAAACACATACATCCTCACAAATATGCACATATTTTATATTTGCGTAAAACATAAGCGGTCATCGTTTTGATGAAATATAATAAAGTCATACTAAGGCCACTGATGTCGTCTAATATTATTTACACCTGTGTCCAGCATTTTGGATTTTCCATGGGTCTATAAGTGAGGGAAATAATATGTTTATATAAATTTAAATGTCCTTTGTGATTAATATAACTACTATTTCGAAAATGCCAAAGTTTATTATGCAAATTTTCGAAAATACCAAAACGATGCCAACACAAAAACGTGCAGTGGGCATGAGCTTTTGAATCATGTTCCGTCTGAATTTTAAAAGATTAGGTACTTAAAATCACTTCTGGTATACAAAGCCATTGTGTGTCATATCGACCTTGAATGCCATCAATCCCTGTCTTCCAGTAGACATCGGTGGTGAATAAGGGTTGAAATCCAAGAAATGTGCAGCGTTTTCCTGTTTTTTATTTCATCAACACTTGCTGCGGTCATCAACACGCACGCCAGGAGCGAGGACCATTGCAAACAACCATTGTCAGTGGTCCATGTCCAATAATGACCCCTGACACTTTCAGTGCCAGGTATACACCCTTTTTTTTCAGCGCTAAAAAGAGGACTCTGGAATCTCGAAACGACTTCAATCGAAATCCTCTGACCGCGTTGCCCCATCCGGATCCTCCCAAACCGGCGGCTGGGCCCACTGCCCCGTCTGGTCTTTACCACGGTATGCGACCACACATACTTACCGCCGTCCTTCCCGGGATCCCTTGACGCCTCTTACGACACGCAGGGGATGCCGTAGCCCTATTCTGATCCCGGAACTACAGGGACGAGGTATACACCCTGCGTGTTCTTGTATATTTTATCGCTATGCCAGCACGGCGCTAGGCGCGTTCAAAGTACTCTGTCAAAGTATACGGAGAAGCAGTCGTAAAAAAAGGGGCGTTAAAGATTTTTTTATTGTATTGAAATAGCAAATGAGCATGTAGTCCACTTGATAGTAATTGACAATCGCCGCCCATGGACCAAGAACCAAAAAACCAAGGTTATGTATATAGTCAATCACAGATACGTTGCTACTCCTAAGGACTGAGATGATCGCCTCTTACAAAGGTATCTTCTCAGTTGAGTTGTGTTCCGATCCGGTGGTAGTGTAAAAAATATACATGTAACTGACAATTTGTAAGTGCCTCCGCAGGTCTATGCAAAATAAAGACCCTTCATTTCATTTTATTTCAAAAATGTGCCGACAACCACACTCTTCCATTGAAGCGCAAGAAATGCTTCACGCTAAAAATAGATGTGGCTGTGACTGTGACTAGACCTCCCTGGTCGACCAGTACACGTTCTGCCACCTTACAAATCTTGCACCTTGGATATGTTAAAAAGTTGATGGATGAACTACAAAATCAATGACACACGTTTTTTTTACACCCATAGCCCCACACTAGGATTTTCTCCAGTGTCGTTGGTAATATGAACACACACACGTATACACAAACACTCAGACCCAGAACATGAATCTAAACTCATCATTCAGGTACCTGTCTGGCCGGGAATCGAACCCGGGACCTATTGCGCGTCAGGTACGGTAACCGCTCCGCCACGCGGGTCGTCAATGACGTCATAAAGAAAGGAAGGTTTAACTTTATGTTAAACCTTTTTTTTTTTATACCGAGGGGGAAACCTTCGGAAGGTACCCGACGCCGGAGCAACGCCGAGTTATGTGGGATTTTTACCTCACTAAAACCCCCCGGAGGCCATCCTCGGCTCTGTGTGGAGGACACCGTGAAACTTTATTAAAGTTAAACCTAAGGTAGGTTTATGACAATATTGCATATTATGTATGACGACTAGTATGACGGAGTATTACGTCAACTAATGACCGTAATGGTATTCAGAGTGACAATGTAGTAATTTCGTACGAAAAATTGCATAACGCGGTAAATAATATAAATATTTATGAATCGATTTGTCCTCGCCGTGCTCAATTTGAAGTTAATTTCATTTGAAATTGCGCAGTTTTGGTTCAATGTCGGCAAAATAGACACACTGCGTTAAACTTCGTTAAAATTAACATGCAAAATTACATTTGTTAAGTTAAATGTTGTTTTGGTAATATCGTCGTCGTCCACCCATTATTGTCCCACTGTTGGGGTCTTCTCTCGGAATGAGAGTTTTTGAGGCCATAGTCCACCGCGCTGGCCAAATGGTAGGCTTCACACACCTCTGAGAACTTTGCTTTGGCTTTGTGCTTCAGTAGAGTATGTTTTTGCCAAATATGTCATACTAATTGACCCAGCGAACTTCGTTCCGCCTAAAAGTCATAGATATAAAATTATCAGTGTTTCTTCACTATATTATACATAAAATCCTTCCTCTTGAATCACTCTATCCATTAAAAAAAACTGCATTAAAATCTGTAGCATAGTTTTAAAGATCTAAGCATACATACAAACTAGTAGCAAACGAGCATGCAGTCTACCGGTAAGTAGTCACTGCCGCCAATGGAGATCTGTATAAAACTTTATATAGAACATGGGTTCTATCTGAAGTCCTTTACAGATACGTTGCTACTTCCGAGGATTGAGATGGTTGCCTCGTATAAAAGTGTACCGGCAACCACACCCTTCCATCGAAACGATAAATGCTTCACGCTAGAAATAGGCGTGGCGGTGGTACTTCCCGGTCGAACTGGTTCTACCACCTGTAGATCTCAAGTCAAGCAAATACAGTGCGGCTTCGGATTATACCGTGGCGGCAAACCTTCAATCATTATTTGAATATATTTTAACTTAATTATATGAATGAGCTTTAGTAATCAAAAGCAACAAATTAATAGTTTTTATTCAGAAGCTCTCCAGGGCCAAAACGCCGATAAAGGTAAACAAGACTACCGATTACGTATGTTATAATTTAAGTCCTCATTATTTAATACTAGCTGAACGTCGCAGCTTTGCCCGCATAAATAAAAATCGATGTATCGATTGCCCCGTGGGAGTAAGATATTTTCCCACAGTAAAAAGTAGCCTATATGTTAATCGAGATTGTCCGCTAACTCCCTACCAAATTTTATGAAAATCGCTCCGGCCGTTTAAACGAGAAGAAGTAACAAACGTTTGCCTTTATAATATTTATATTATTATTTCCCACAGTAAAAAGTAGCCTATATGTTAATCCAGAGTATCAGCTAACTCTCTGTCAAATTTATTGAAAATCGCACACGTGAAGAAGTAACAAACATACACACTCACAAACTTTCGCCTTTATAATATGATAAAGTATGATAAGTATGATTGTAATAGTTGGTACCCAGTAACCGAATCGCTTTAGGGTATGATTTGATTATGTTGTAGTGGGTAATCGGTGAATTAATTTGTACATAATTCTTATTACATTAAAAATAACGGCCATTTTCAACGTTATTTCATTTGCATGATATAGAAACTATAAATCGTACTTTTTTAAGTATGCCAGTTTGTTCGCGAAAATCCATATTTATATTATTGTTTGAATCTTAAATTAGTAACGGCTTGTTTAATTTTGATGGGATTTTTGCGAAAAGATACACGTCTTTTTCCGAAGTTCTATACTCGTATGGTACCTCTTACGTTAAAGATATTTTGTGTGCTTACATAAATAAATAAAAACATAGACAAACCACGCAATCCGCGTTGTATATAACCTAATCAATTTTAAAATCGATTTACCAAATTGCCTCCGAATGATAATTAAGCTATTATTAACAATAATTACTAAGGTTAGCACGATATTGTTAACGAAAAAATCACGAGCGAGATTGTAAATATAGAGTAGGTAATCGAGTTTTGTTTGTAAAATTATAATGAATGCCACTAAGTCGGCCATAACTTCTGTTCATAACATAACCAGTTTCGCGTAGTTTTAAATTATTGTCAGATACTTCCATATTATAATATAGTGTTACAATTTTATTGTACAATTAATATAGGTTGCCGGCATTTATATGAGGCGTCAAGTTCTCGGGAGTAGCAACGTGTTATTGACTTCAGATAGAACTTGAATAATAAATTTTGAGTTATTTCTTTTTATGAATAAAGATGCAAAATGTACTTTTATTTACACTATTTGAATTCATCATTGTTGTCCTAATACTCGGCATGAGCTCAGAATGAGTATCAGGCCCACAGTTCAACGCGTCGGCCAAGTACGAATTGACAGGCTTTACAAACCTGTGAGGAGTTTTTTAGAAGACCCATTTTTTTGGGTTTTAACTAGATCGTCAAACAACAATCAATAATTTTTAATTATCATTTTAGAAAAAATAGTGGTGCACGTCTGGGATTCGAACCTCAGACCCTTGATTGAGAGACCGAGTGTCAACCAGGCTGGTGCTACTGTTTCATATATATAAATAATTTGTTTGTTTCTTTATTTATCAAAATTATATTGCTGCTAGGATTGAGCAAATAACACAATACAAATTTATGCATTTTCAAAAGAGCTTAGCAAAATTAAACAATCCGTTTTGGTTTCATCTTTTTGAGGAATGAAGTTAAAATAATAAAAGTATACATTAAAAGGGAACCACAGTGAACTTAGAGCACAAGGTTTTCAACTCTAGACTATGTTTGAATAAAAAAATATAATCAACTTAATTGTTATAAATTTTGAACTGAGCGATTATTAAAGCAAAGCAGTATACCTGTATGAATATCACTTTTCTAATTCATGTACTCGAAAATGTTTTTAGGTATGATATAGCTAAAAACACACTAGATTCTTGTGAGTCTAATTAGTTTGCTTTATTCTAGAGTCTAGAATATAACCAGATACAAAGTGAAACTTATCCTGCTTGGGGGTTAAAAATAGCCCGCAATGATACAGCAGTCCACAAAGGCAATGATAAAGCAAAGGTTGTAGAACCCATTGATTTACCTTCAGCTCAGGATCAACGTCCCATGACGCAACCATACACGGCCGGTAGAGGTCGTTGAGTGACCCGTGCCTGGCTAGACTTGATATCTTAAACAACATTAGCCTTAAACGAGCTATCGAGATACAATATATGGCTAAAAATAATTTCCACGCAATCTAATATCTAAAATTTCAAAACAATGTTAGTTACCGTACTCCGACCGATTTTTATCAAATTTTATATGCGTATTCAGTAGGTCTGAGAATCGGCCAACATCTATTTTTCATACCCCTTAAGGGTTGTCCACCCTTAAAATTCTTTTTTATTTTTTATATGGCAAAATAACGTTTGTCGGGACAGCTAGTTATTGTATAATAATATGTTTTTTAATAACAAGTAAGGTCATCTTGAAGGACTAAAATGTGTAAACTGATATTTTTTTTGTTATTTTGAGATAGACTGTGTCAGAAGAAGGGTAATGTTCTTCAAACGTAAGCAGTGTATGTACGTTTATTTATAAGTGGTACGTAAGTGGTCACTACCACCCATTGACATCTATCAACAACTACATATAGAACATAAGTTCTATCTGAAATCGATCACAGAACGTCATTACTCTTTAGGACTTTAATCACTTCGTATATACTAGTCACCCGTCACAATGGTCGAAATTAGACACTAACTTAAATGAAAAAAAACTAAACCTTATATTGTACAAAGTAACACTAATATTTCTCTAATTTAAATAAATTGTAATAATTTTCAAGTTATTTTGAACGCACCATTAAAGGTAAAAAGAGGTTAATAAACCTCTTTTCTAAGTTGCATTTAAAAGCAATAGCGGGTATCTTGACAAAGACATCTGACATTTTTGACGTTATATGTTTTCATAGACATTGAATGTTTTTATGTATGTGTTCTATTTCGTTTATTATATATGTGTTTGTGTCAAATGCAAGGTAGTGAGTGTAATGTGTTATAGTTGATTTTATGATAATTAATAATTAATGATTACTGTTTGACGATCTAGTTAAAACCCAAACAAATGGGTGTTCTAAAAAAAATTCCTCAAAGGTTTGTAAAGCCTGTCAATTCATACTTGTCCGGCACGGTGAACTGTGGGCCTGATACTCATTCTGAGCTCATGCCCAATATTAGGACAACAATGATGGATTGAAATAAAATAATTAAGAGTACATTATTGTTGCCTTAAAGTTGTCTCAAGATATTTGAGCAACTTTAAGACTTTTTACGTCAAACACCATATACATTCAAAAGTTATCACAGTTTTAATTTATAATAATATTTTAATTTATAATAATACTGGTCGACCCGGTGAACTTCGTTTCACCAAAGGCTGATCAGATTAAAGATTAGAAAATTATCAGTGTTACTCCACTATATTATGCATGTGTTATACATATAAACCTTAATCTCGAATCACTCTATCTATGAAAAACTGCATTAAAATCCATAGCGTCGTTTTAAAGATCTAAGCGGGACAGACAGCGGGAAGCGATTTTGTTTTATACTATGCAGTGAAATCTTTATTAAGTCGATTTATGGGTTAAAATAATTTTGATTACATGTTTAAAAAGGCCGCCAAAAATTGAATATGCTCGTTAGCTTACTCGTTTTTAACAATAAAAAACTTGTATACTAAATAACAATACTGGAATACTAAATTTACCAGTATTTTACAATACTGGTAAATTTAGCAGATTAATATGTATTTTGTATTTTATTATTTTTGAAATCATCGTTATAGAATTCGTCGCACGTGTAATAGCATTTTATTATTAAAAGCTTTTATTTAAATTACAATGTTTGTGGGTAAGTGGTATCTTGCAACCTGATTTTAACTCAGTGTCCGATTTTATATGAAAGAAAATTGTACAATATAACAAAATGATGGGTTTGACTACTACAAAAATTTTTGAAGTGAAACTTCTTTAGGCGCATGAGGGTAAAATTTTTACAGATGAAACGTCACGCCGGTATGCAACGGAAGCGTCGGAAAAGAGAGAGAGAGCGATCGAGACCGATTGAGAGAGAGTAAGACAGGGCGAACGTAGCATGAGCAACTAGCCGTGGAGTGAGAGTAGGGAGCAAGCGAGTGAGAAAGATTGAGAGAAAAAGTGAGACAGAGCGAACGTCGTATCACGCCTTTTTCCCTTCCTCTTAATCTTGGAAATTTAAAGTTTTAGATTTGTATAAATATAAACAAGATTTATAAATTAGTTCGCCAAAGAAGTTTCACTTCTAACATGTGTACTTTGTACGCACGCATGTTTTTTTTTTCCTTTTCAGTGCACTGAAATAAAAGCTTGTTTAAAAAAATATTTTTCAATATTATTTGTGCTGTCCAATATATTTTTCAATTTACTATTTTAATTATAAAAAAATAATACGATAGAAACGGCAGGGTTTAACTAGTTCTCATAAAAGCTTATAAATCGCTATATATACCAGTCATAAAGTTAAATAACTCGAATACCGAAATGGCCAATTCGCCAAGTAGAATCAAGTCTAGCCTGGGGTCACCCAACGACCTCTGGCCGTATATGGCGTTACTTAATGGGACATTGATCCCTTGAGGAAAAATCCTCTCCTAACTTAGTAGTAAAATACTGGATTTGGTTTGCTAGCTCTTGCGAGTCGAGTGTCTTGTAAGGAGACTTTATGTAAGGTGTTTTTGACTTTTCGTCACCCCCTTGGTGAAATATAGTGAAATTTCTCTAAAGAGCCTCTACCTACTACACCGCCTTTGATGAGATGTTGTGAAATTTGTCTAGGTCGCCCCCACATTTTAATCGCATCATTTGATTCAGTTTTCTTGTAATTTTACAGTTTCCTACCAAAAAAAAATTGTAGCTGAAGCCCCTTCCCCTACATGAGAATTAATGGATTCAAACCGAACTTCCCTTCCTCCTAAATATTTCACGTTTCTAATGAATGCGTCTAAGTAAATCATTATTCCTATTTATTAACATGATTTGCTACTTCTTATGTTAAAAGTCCGAGGTTCAAGTACAGTCCTAGCTTGATTTTTTGATGTAGTTATCAAATGATTAATTATAATTATAGTATCATCAGGAGAATTGTGCCTTAAAGTTCTTTGAAAAAATGATTTTTAATATGTTAAAGTGAAATGTATGTGTGCTTGTTACTCTTTCACGCAAACACTACTGGTCGTATTTTGCTGAAATTTTGCACACACATAGTTTATGACCTAGACCAGGGTTTCGCAAAGTGAGGTTCGCGAACCCCTAGGGGTTTGCCATTCGATGGCAAGTTGATGGCAAAGGGGTTCGCGACAAGATTTACGTGAAAATTGACTCCATTTGGGTCACAAGCACACCCATCACATTAATAGTAGTTAAAATACATTTCTTTTGGCACTTTATTGTTATAGAAAGCATTGAAATAAAAATATTATTTTCTTAGACACTTAATTGTATTGTTTTCTTGGGGTGGAGAGATTCAATTAGATAAGTTAAGGGGGTTCGTTGTGGGGGGTTGTCACTTGGAAACTTTGGCAAGGGTACGTGGGGCCGAAAGATTGGGTAACCCTGGCCTTTCTTTTTTTCGTGGAGATACCCTTCATGGGTTCCTCTCTGCGCGGGGGCAGCTGAGAGGATATGCCCCCCACGTTGTTCCTCTGTACGCCCTTTGCTGGGACTCCGGGTACGCTATTAGCATTCGTCCGCGGTCCCTGCGACGTCTGCCCTCATCAGGGCCCATCTCTTTTTGAAATGGAGCTGGAGTTTCTTCATCCCTGTAAGAGTAACCCTGACCTGGACTAACACATAATATACCCTTTACCGTGGTAGACATGGCCGTAGCGAAGCCGCGAGCGTTATATAAAAACCTACAATTGTCAACTTCGCTTTATAGTTATTGCTACTAGCGTTCCGAGGCCTTGGGTGTGTGCGTGGGAGGGCCTATTACCTATAGGCCTTACTTGGCCATGATACGTGGCCTTTGGAAGTACTCACTGACGAACAGTGTCGTTAAAACTGCTCGTTAAGATGTTATCAATGCATTTTATGTGAACGGCCGCTTATGTAGATTTTGTGCAATTCTAAGGATTTTTATTTGGATTGTACTTTTTTGTTGTTTAAAATTGCAAAATGAGTGTTATGTGAGTGTATATATATATGTAGGTGTATATATATATATATGTACTTTATTATATATAATAGCAGCGATAGTCTAATGGTAGAGCAGTGATAACCTAATAGTTGAAACTTGCCCTCTCGATCGGGAGGTCCGAAGTTCAAACCCAGGCATGCACCACTGATGTTTCTAAAATTATGTGCGTATTAGAAATTAATTATCACTGCTTTTCGGTGAAGGAAGATATCGTGAGAGAACCTACACACCCGAGAGTTCTTTAATAAAAAGTTCTCGGTGGTGTGTGAAGTTCACCAATTCGCACTTCCTAAAACTCTCTCATTCTGAGAGAAGACCCGTGCCCAGCAGTGGGACAATAATGAGTTGACAACATATATAATACAAGGTGGTAGAAGGAATTGCGTTCGACCGGGGAGTTACCACCGCAACAACTATTATGCCATAAGCAGTTCTAGCGTTTCTGTTAAAGTCGATGTCGTGATGTCAATGTGGAGCCTAACTTTAGTATAAGACGTCCATCTTATTCTTCGGGAATAGCAACGCATCTGTGATTGACTTCAAATTTAACCCCTTTTCCATATGAAGTTGCCTATAAATTCAAATAAACATACTATAAGGTGGATTGCATGATCGTTGAATAATTGTTAGTTAAAAATCAATCGGGAAATATCAAAATATGAATTGTAGGAAAGAATTTTTATTTAATTTTGGATACATGCAACGAAAAGTTTGAAGGTGGTAGAACCAGTGTAGTTCGACCGAGGAAGTACCACCGCCACACCTAGCGTGAAGCATTTCTCGCGTTTCGATAGAAGGGTGCGGTTGCCGGCACAATATATTAGGCGACTATCATAGTCCTCGGGAGCAGCAACGCATCTGTGATTGACTTCAGATAGAACCCATGTTCTGTATGAAGTTGATTACAGATGTCCATGAGCGGCAGTGACCACTTAATATCAGGTGGACTGCATGCTCGTTTGCTACTACAGTCAGGTAAAAAAAAAGTACTCTTACCTTGTGGTTGTTTTTTTTTACTTACGGAATGAAATATAAATCTACGCTTGCCTATTTATCTGCGATCGAATCTCTACCTTATCTGTCCATCCGATCTGAATTTCGTTCTGAAGCTTGAACGCTTTGTACGCTCGACATCTTCCTGCAATATGGGAATTCCCGGTCATTTGCACCGCACTATACAAACTAAATTATAATGGGCGAGTTAACAAAAAACACACGGCGAATAAACGACCTCCTCTTTTGAGAAGTCTGTTAGAAGTTAGGTCTCTACATTATAATTAGTGTATTGTATGGACCAGACATCCACGATTTAGATTGTTCGATGTAGCGGGAATCGATTTTAAAGCTAACCCTTGTCCAGAAAATATTATTTACGGCTTTTTGCATTAACATTTTTGGCGCGTTTGAAAAAAAGATCAGTATTGTTAACGTGGGACGAATCTGCGTTCGCCGATGTAACATCTAGTTTGTATTTTAAGCTGTTGCATAGCTTATTGAGCGCGGCGATCGAATCAAAAAATTGCGTAACGAAAAAACCTAACACGGGGGTGTTAGTGTTTCTGTGAAATTTATTGTGATTATTTATAAATTTAGAAGAAATACTGGTATAAAGTAGGTATGTATAAAATATAGGAGCTTATGATATGCATTTTTTTAATTTCTTTACATTTTATTACCCGGTTCTGTATCAGTTTAGAAGTCTTTAGTTTTAAGGAAGGTCAGGTAACATTTCGTATCGCCTAACGTTAGTTTATTATTAAGACGTTCCTGGAAAAAATCACCATGACAATTTATTCACAAAACGAGAAATAATTGAATTGAATCCAAGCATTCTTACACCATATCTGATTCATCCGATTGAATAAATTTAAATGCAAAACATTTGCATATTATGTATGACGTAAGGCACATATATATTACGCCATGTTTTTTTAAATTGTAACAGCAAATGAGTAGTATGTCGCTCTGGATGGAAAGTAAGCCTTCTGTTTTCAGTATTTGTTATTATAATGTAGCTCTTACCCGCGGCTTCGCCCGCACGGTCAGAGGGAATTAACATTAGCATTTGATAGCGTGATTCAGAACTTGCAAACTAACGCCATTTATTAACAACGTCTGAACCTATTAAATATTTATCAACTAACAAAACATCGATATTCTCTTGGGAATCTGATAGGGTGGTAAAAAGTAGCCTAAGAGGGCGGAGAGTGGCCCTCTTAACTATCTCCCAGTATATAAACCATATCATATAATAGCTATATGGCGACGTGGAAGAGGAACAAACAAACACACTTTCGCATTTATAATATTAATATGGATGGCAACGTAAATACATCATTTCTGAAATTTTAAATGTAGCTATCACAGTTCATGACATACAGCCTGATGTCAGAAAGAAGGTTTTTTACCAGGTGGTAGAACCTGTGTAGTTCAACGAGTGAGGTATATGGGTGTTATCTCGTCAACCCATTATTGTCCCACTGCTGGGCACGGGTCTTCTCTCAGAATGAGAGAAGACTCGTGCCAAGTAAAGTAATTAATTCGTTTAAATTATAGTTTTTGCCCCTACAAGGCGAATAGTAATAATGACACTACAATAATCGTGCTCTGCGGAACCGTTAAGTATATTACAGGGTCCAAAGGAGGAAAATAGTGCGTAAAATAAGTACATAGTTTTATGTAACATGTGACATGATATATGGTCAACCCATTATTGTCCCACTGCTGGGCATGGGTCTTCTCTCAAAATGAGAGAGTTTTAGGTCATAGTCCACCGCGCTGGGCAAGTGCGAAGTGGTGGACCCTTTGGGTACGGAACTCTAACCAGATTAATGTTGCAAAGTATGAACATCAAAACATCCTACTACACATATACGTTTATATAGAGTTGCGTCGAACAAACATTGTACATCTGATTCACTGTGATTGAGCCATTGCAATGCAACGCGTGTCGTGCGATGATGTGTAGGCCACTGGTGACTGCTGAGTGCTAATGAGGATTCTATGTGATATATTATGTATAGGGTTGGTACATGCGGATTGGTAGATAGGAGACATATAGGCGTTCCAACTTTTTTTTTTTTGTTTTCGACGGGGAAACCTTCAAAAGGTACCCGACGCCGTGGGAGCGACGCAGGGTTATGTGGGATTTTTACCGCACTAAAACCCCCCCGGTGGCCGTCCTTGGCGCTGAAAAGGAGGACTCCGGGATCTCGAAACGACTTCAACCGGAATCCTCCGAGCGTGCTGCCCCATCGGGCTCCTTCCAGATGGGCGGCTGGGCCCACCGCTCCGTCTAGTCTTTACGACGACTTACGACCACACATACCGCCGTCCTTCCCGGGATTGCCTGACCGAACGGTTCGAGCTCCCACTCTAGCCGTCTGCAACCCCGGAAGCCCCTTTTAGTTGCCTCTTGCGACAGGCAGGGGATACCGTAGCCCTATTCTGACCCCGAGGCTACAGGGACGAGGCGTTCCAACTTAGTCCTTACAGGTAGCAACGTCATCGTCAACCCATTATTGTCCCAATGCTGGGCACGGGTCTTCTCACGGAATGAGAGAGTTTTAGGCCATAGTTCACCGCGCTGGCCAAGTGCGAATTGGTGGACTTCACACACCTCTGAGAACTTTATTTTTTTAAGAATTCTCGGGTGTGTAGGTTTCCTCATTGTGATAATTAATTTTCAGTGATAATTAATTTCTAATACGCACATAAATCAGTGGTGCGTGCCTGGGTTTGAACCTAGGACCTCCCGATTGAGAGGGGCAAGTTTCAACCATTATGCTATCACTTGGCCAGCGCGATGGACTTTGGCCCGAAAATTCTCTCATTCCGAGAGAAGACCCATACCCAGCAGTGGGACAATAATGGATTGTACCCAATAAAAAAACATTATTTAAGCAACCCTAGAATAATGATGACCCTTAGATCAATATGATTAAGCTGACCCTACACCTGACCGTTAAGGAGTCATCAATAGATATGCGAATACGTGGCATAACTTCATAATGATTAGAATTGTTATGGCTTGCACTAATAAGGATATACAACCTTCTGGATATGTAAGGAGATCATTAAATATTATAAATAGATTATTTGTATAGGAAAATTTGCGCAGTAAGAAATCTAGTCAGATAATATTCTGACTTAATGAAGGTGGAAATAGTATGTGAATTTAACAACTTTATATGAGTTGTTTGTCTAGGTACAATACAATAAACAGTTACTAGTGGATTTAGGGCTAAGGGGGGTTAATAAGCTCATGAACTCCCCCTCCAAACTAAATATAAGTACTTGAATCTATACGTTATGTACAAAAAATCCAGAAAAGATCTAAAAGGCATTACCAACTCTTTTGGAAGATCTGTTTTTCCATCAAATTCCTGAAAGCCTATCGTCAATTGGCAAGGCCTCCTTTAAACGAAAGTCTTAAATCCGCGCATGTCTAAAATAATGATCTATAATTCATTTAAAGACAAATCCTAGACACATAAAAATGCTCATGAATTTACACTAAATTGTACGTAAACTTTATGTAAGCCAAGAGTGAACATCATATAAAATCGTGTCTTGAAATTCCAATGATCCCTCAGAAACTGAAAAGGATATACTTTATTTATAACTATTTCATTCTACTAAGAAAAATGGCCGTTCCATATTGTAATGTAGGGGTCTCAGAATAGTTCCTTGAAGAACTCCGCGAAGACCTATTGGAACTGTTGATGAGTATCGCGGAGATAGCAACGTAGTGCATAAACATTAATGTGTTACAGTCAAAATATAAAGCAGTTCTATAAATGGCAATAATTTGTAAGACAAGTCAAAGTTTTTTTTTTATTCATTTGAGAAGACAAACAGTAACAAAATACAGTATTACAGAAATATTACATCCGACATCATTGTTTAATTCTGCTACCAGCACCGTTTCCTCCATTTTACTAAGTCTTAATTAGTGGTGTTACAAAAAGAAGGTTCTTAAAACTGGGTCTATTTTTATATTTATACAATGCTATAATTCAGTTTAAATATACACTTATTTGGATTTTTTACAGGAAAAAAATATATTCAATACTTAATGAAAAATTGTAAAGATTAATTCAGTGACAGTGACAGACAAATAGGATTTCAGTTCTATCTGAGATCACCGAAACTGAACCTGAGAACTAACCTTGCTTTAACACAACAACGTTTCATACTGGTTTTGCAACAAGAAATTATTATTAAAAAAAAACCCCGACTGTTAAAATTAAATTTAAATCAGTTTTTTGTTGTTTTTTAATAATTTATTTTACATATCACTTTTTAGGTTATGTCCCAATAATATAACGAATAATAGTAACGTTAAAGTGTTATAACATGTATATTTTATAACGGTCTATTTATTCCTGTTTTTGTGTTTATAATTTATTTTATTTACTCTAAGTAGGTGTTTACTATTAAACAGGGTGTAATCGTTAAGTGTGCACAGGCGATTATTCCGTAACTATTACAGAAATAAAAAAACTTTAAACTGCAATCGAAAGTACTTTACCTAATGATTAAAATGGCATAAATAGCTTTTGGAAAAAAAAAAACGAGAAATATCCAAAAACTTTACATTAAACATACATTAGGTATGAGATAGTAGAAAGTAGAGTTGCAGATGTAGTACAACCCAACGACAAAATCGTCCCTCTCCCCCTTTTTCTCTGACCGCAGACGCCATATTGAAAAATTATATAGTTGATGTCACTCCCACAACCGAGCCGTTTCAAATGATATGTCGTGTGTTACAAGCCTTTTGGGCTGTAGCACGTGCCAAAGACATGGCACGTGCTACAGCCACAACACATACACACAAACATACATACATACGCCCGAAAAACATTACCCTCCTTATGCATTCGGGTAAAAATAATAGGTGGTTGTGTGCCTCTCGAAAATCAAAAAAAAATCTACCAACTACAAAAATATGTTTTAAATCAGTTTCATCATACTAGCACTTTTATTCATTCATTTATTATATACTAACGTTTGAAGTAGCATCATGACCTAGATACTACCAACGTCACTTAGCATTGCATTGTAATGCAGATTAGGATGCAACTAATTTACTAGAATTGATCGTGCGTTCTGTTGACTACACAGACAGACGTTGCTGCACATCTCCTAAATTAAGCCGTATAGTCGTCTTTTCAGGCCATCATAACTAGATAAAAAAGGGGTGATATGCTACAGGACGTGGAACGGTGGATGACGATAAAGTAGCTACAACTACCCTAGGACTCTGCCAACGATTCTTGTTACTTTGCCAGACTTCAGTTGAACTATTTTGCTATGCAAAACGTAAAAAAAAAAACAAATTTAAAGGTCGCAACGCATCTTTCCTTTGAAGTTCGCAAATCAACTTGACTAGCAGAAAAAGCCATTAGGCATTAAGTTTACCCTTGTTACCCTTAGCTTAAGGTGTTCCAAACATTAAGTAAATAAATCAATCAAAGGATTCTATTCATCGCTGCAAACTTGTTCGTACTACGTCTGATGATGCTCCTTCCACAATGCACATTTGCGACTTGGTTCTTGTCCATTATATCACGGACTTTTGGAAGCCAGCTTTACACTTTACAGGATTCATGTAGCGTCTAAAGCTGGCTTTATATCTACTCAATGTACCTTATATGTTATTTCTTTTAATATAGACTTCAACAAAAGGTTCTTTTTTAAGCGTAAGTTGGGTCTTGTGTGTTTTTAATTGCTTGGTCTGTGGACTAAATTTGACGGATATAATATGTGACATGAGATGGCCTTAGGTTCCTCTTGATAGCGCAAGTGATTCCTAAACTACCAAGATGGCGTCCTTAATTTTCCTTTTTTCTGCGTAGAATTTACAACAAGTTTACGCAACCCGCTGTTTCATTTTTATTTTCTTTTAAAATTGTTACTGTTACTATTTTTTCTCGGTTCGTTGTTAGTATGTTAATTTCATATTCAACGTCTTCATTAGAAGCGTTACTTACGAGTAACAAGGCGTGAGAAGTATGTTTAGTGGCGACTATCCCATTCCCTTTCGTCGGTAGAACAATGACATTCCCAACTTATCGAATGACGATCGCGAACACGCGTTCAATGCACCACGTTATATTTACATGATATTTACGAAAACCCAAGCGAGAATGACCTTTAATTGTATCGTAATAAATAGCAATATTATGTTTGGTAACCGCAATAATGTTGTCACATATGATTATCCTACCAAAATGAATTTACTCCCAATTTGTCAGCTATACAAAGTGAAGTCAACTTTATTTCGTGTGATGTAAGGTTTAATTACAAGTTAAGTGAGTGCAAATAAACATGGATACTAGATAAGAAGCAGTCACGTTTCTTGGTTGGAAAGATGGTGCATCGTTCGTTGCAACGAAAAGCTCGAATTTGAATTTGGAAGACTTAATTTTTTATTTAACATTATTACGGCCTTGGCTTCTTGTTTTTTTTAGCCCAACTTTTTTTTATTTATTTTTTATACTTTAACCTAACGATAAGGCAGACGGGCTACCTGATGGAGAGTACTCACCGTCGCCTGTGGAGATTCGCACCAGAGGAGTCGCCAATGCGTTGCCGGCTTTGTAAGAGAGCTCTTTTCGCACCTTTCTTGAAGAACCCCATGTCATAGCGCTCCGGGAATACCTCAGGAGGAAGCTCATTCCACAAGTACCGCTCGGCCTTGCTCAAAACGCCCAACTTTGGATGCCAACTTGGCTTTAACATCCAAATGACTCCGAAACTGCACATCACACGAGATGTCAACGCCCAGGATCCCTACGCTTTTGTCAATGGTGAGAGAGGTCCCTTGGAACTTTGGCGCCATGACAAATGGGGTTTTTTTAGCGGTAAACGCGCAGACTTGTGTCTTCGTGGGGTTGAACTCAACTAGGTTAAGTCGACTCCATTCTGAGACCCGCTCCAGAGAGTGCTCGATTTCAGACACAAGTCGAATTCTGCTATCCTGTACGAGTATCCGAGAGGTGTTTGCCAACTCTATTAAAAGTCATAGATTTAATATGTATTTCATATTATTACGTTAGTAACTAAACAACTTGGATTATTAAAACATAAAATGTACTTAATTATTTAATTTCCTTTCACAGTGAAGTAAATATGAACATGATAATTAGTTATGATAAATGGTATTTATTTTGAAAGTCAAAACCTTTACAAAACAAGCCATAGTATTCTTGATATTCAAAACCTCCAAGTATGTAGCGTTACCTAAATAAGGCTACCTTATCTTTTCGTTAACAATTGCGAAAGAATAAGCTAATTAAATAAAACGTTTAAATTAACTATGAGCTATTGCAAAATGTAACTGTGAGTTATTATTCTATTGTTAAATAAGTACGTTAAAAAGGATTTACGCATATTACTGATAGTACTAAAACGAACCTAATCATAAACCATGTTTCCGATATTACAACAAAACGACAAACGAAGCATGTTTGTTAATGAAAGACGTTCTGAGTTTCATTTCAACTCTCAACAGAAATAATATTACTTCCTTTTTTTCAAAAACAGATAATTATTAACCGACTTCCAAAAAGGAGGAGGTTATCAATTCGTCTGTATTTTTATTTTTTTTTTTTTTTTTTTTTTTTATATTTGTTACCTCATTTCTCCGGACTGGGTGAACCGATTTAGATGATTTTTTTTTTATTTGAAAGGTAGTGCGTGTCATAGGGTCCCATTTTTTTTTAGTATTTTTTTGACTAGGGCATCCATAAGAAAAACGCATAAGTCTTAAATTTGCATTTTCAATGTACGCGATAAATGTATGAATAACTCAATATCCCGCCAACCGATTTTGATGATTCTTTTTTTATTAGAAAGGATGTACTCCAGGGGTAGTCTGATAAGAGTTTGATAAGGTTCTAATCATAGGATCTTCAACTTTTTGGAGCAAAATAATAAAATTAGTGATAGTCGGCCGAACCTTAGCTGGAGAAGTCCAATTGAGTAAAATATAGAATAAAATTACTATGTAGGTATTTACTATGAAAAATTTGACCTTCAACTCTTCAATCCTGATGATGCAGGGGTACTGCTAGCCTGAACTATAAAAGTTGGTCGTTTGATGTTTGCGAATATATAATGAAATTGTTAAGCAAATTCATGGGACAAAAATTTGACCTTCAACTCCTCAACCCTGATGATGCAGGGGTACTTAAAGCCAAAACCATAGGAATAAGCCATTTGGTGCTTACGTATATGTTATAAGATTACTGAGCAAAAACATAAGATGAAAAATTTGACCTTCAACTCCTCAACCCTGATGATGGAGGGGTACTTCAATCCTAAACCATAGAAGTTGGCAATTTGGTGCTTACGGTTATGTAAAGAAAATACTAAGCAAAAATATAAAATCAAAAATTTGACCTTCAACTCCTCAACCCTGATGATGAAGGGGTACTTCAATCCTAAACCATAGGAGTTGGCAATTTGGTGCTTACGGTTATGTAAAAATAATACTAAGCAGAGGCACAAAATTAAAATTTTGACCTTCAACTCCTCGACCCTGATGATGAAGGGGTACTTCAATTCTAAACCATAGGAGTTGGCAATTTGGTGCTTACGGGTATGTAAAAATAATACCAAACAGAGGCACAAAATTAAAATTTTGACCTTCAACTCCTAAAACCTGATGATGCAGGGTACTGCAAGCCTGAGCCATAGAAGTTAGCCACCTGGTACTAACGTATATGTTATAAGATTACTAAGCAACAATATAAGATGAAAAATTTGACCTTCAACTCCTCAACCCTGATGATGGAGGGGTACTTCCAGAGGGGGCGCCCTGTTTGTATGAATTGTAAAAGTGTTTTATGTTTAATTTTTGTGAATATGTAGATGCACAAAGCAAACTTAGAGGCTTTATTTAAATACAAACATAAAAATATAGTCACTAAAAAGTGTAAAATAAAAACTTTTTAACAAAAAATATCTACCGACTTCCATGTCACAAAAAAGTAAAAAATAATTTAAATATATTTTGGTCTAGAACATACTCAGTACTTAGTACATAGTTCTGAAGTCGGTGCTCATATAGGACGTAGTTACCGTCGTCCAGCGAAATATGTCGAGCACCGACTTCAGGACTATGTACTAAGTACTGAGTATGTTCTAGACCAAAATATATTTAAATTATTTTTTACTTTTTTGTGACATGGAAGTCGGTAGATATTTTTTGTTAAAAAGTTTTTATTTATAAGTACTTCGAGTAGTCTTTGATCCTTTTTTGTATTGTATTTTGAAATTAAAATTCGAATAATATTTCATTCGTTCATTATTAGTTTTGTCAATAGTCCCCGCGCGAGGCATGCGTGTTATACAGGAAGACGCTCCTGCTCATTTAGACTTTGTACTTGAGTCGATTACGTAGGAAAATACCACAGGGAAAAAAGGAGTAATGCTATTAGAAAGTCAAAACATACAGCATAAATAAGAATTAAATGTGTGGAGTAACTTTTTTCCAGCGAAAAGACTACTTGACGAAGATAATAATTATAATTGTGTTGAAGATTTTACAATCGTAATAAATTTACTTTATGGAAAATTATTTATGTTTATCAAACTCTATTTATTTTAAAGAATGAAATTATAACGAAATACTTTGATATATCAAAAGAGATTGTTTGTTTAAAAATAAGGCACATTATATTTTGAATAAAGGAACGTAAATTAAATAAAAAAATATATGGCGCTATAAATATTTCGTCAAGCAACCCAGCAGTTTTAATATTTTGTAGCTATACATTATTCTAATTTCAAACGTGGAAACGCCGCGAAAAATAAATCAATTGGACATTGTCACTTGCGGTCGGCGCTCATTTTTGAATATTATTTTACAGCCTTGGATTCTTGGCTTTCAGCCTTACCTTTTTATTTTACGAGATGGCTTCTTGTCTTATGACCATTTTGCCAACAAGAGAATACCTTTATTAAGAACCATAAAGAAAGGCACAGAGTAACAATTGACGGCAAGTGTCATAAATAAAACAAAACCGGCAGTGTCGTATAATGCAGTCTCATATGACAGTGCACAATGCAGGACAGGACATGCGGTGTCCATAACGGTGCACCATATCATTTTACTGGACACACCAGTGTCTATTTTATGCTTTTGTATGTATTTTGAAGTGAGATTGGTGTATCGAATTTTATGACGGAGACTTACGATGGAGCGTTAGGTTATAATATTTTTGAGATATTAGCAACTAGGTTATCCCTGCATGTCCCTGTAGTCCCGAGACCAGAATAGGGCTACGGAATCCCCGGCCTGTCGTACGAGGGGACTAAAAGGGGCTTTCGTGGTTGCGGGTTTGCGGGTGGCTAGAGTGGGAGCTCGAACAGTCCAGCCAAGCGACCCCGGGAAGGACGGACGGTGACATGCCTGGTCGCATGTTGTCGTAAATAACAGAAGGTGCGGTGAGTGTTTTTGCTCACCCGGGAAGAGCCTGAGATAGGCATCACGCTCGGAGGCCTCCGTTTGTGTTCAGTTGAAGATCCCGTAGTCCCCTTCGCACTGAAGACGGCCACTGGGGGCGTTTTAGTGCGGTAAGAATCCCACATAACCCGCGTCGCTCCCACAGCATTAACATAATATTAATAAGATAAGATTTATAGGTAGGATGTTATATAACATGCCAATAATTTTGTAATAATTTCTCGTTTTGTAATTGTTTCATTCACACGCTTGTTCTTGTTTGCTAATTACATTGTGTAATTAGAATTGACGGTATTCCAAAATCGCAAATCAGCTGAAATATATGGTAACATTAGGGGATTATTCGGTTTGCACGCTCGTTTTTGCAACGGACGTGCAAGTTGTGGAATGAGCTTCCTCCCGTGGTATTCTCGGAGCGTTATGACATGAAGTTCTTCAAGAAAGGTGCGAAAAGAGCTCTCCTTCAAAGCCGGCGATGCATTGGCGACTCCTCTGGTGTTGCGAATGTCCATAGGCGACGGTGACTACTTTCCATCAGGTAGCCCGTCTGTGTTATCGTTAGGTTAAAGTATAAAGAAGGAGAAAGTCAGATTATTGATTTAATCGAGATGGACCAGGTGGTAGAACTAGTGTAAACTACACTACGGAACCATCACCACAAATATTTCTAGCTTGAAGCAATTGCGTTTGGTGGAAGGGTGTGATTACCGACTCACTTTTATATGAGGCGGCCATCTTAATTCTCAGAAGTAGCAAGGCATCTGCAATGACTTCAGATAGAAAATGTTTTATTTGAATTTGCTAGCAGATGTCAGCACTCGCCATCAGGTGGACTGCATGCTCGGTTGCTACTTCAACCTTATAACAGTTTAGATCCGTAAATATTAGTATAAATAGCAATGCACTGACATGAATGCATAAAATATATGTAGTATACATATACAAAACATTTTGCTTCACGGCGTCCGTATGTAAACAAAGACGTTTGTCTGTGTGTAAGCCGATACGGGTGTAAACGTCCGTGACGGCCTTCCGTTATGGTTTCACTGGCCTTGTCTGTCTGTCGCTACAAGACAAGCAAACCTATTTGTAACTATATTATATCTCTACGGCTTTTTTGTCTGATCGAAGTAGTAAACGAGCATGCAGGCCACCAGATGGTAAATCGTCACTGCCGCCCATGGACAATTGTAAGCAATTTCATAAAACATAGGCTCAAGCTGAAGTCAATCACAGATGCGTTGCTACTCCTGTGGACTAAGATGGTCGCCTCATATAAAATTGTGCCGGACACAGGTGTGGTGGTACCTTCCCGATCGAACTATACTCGTTCTACCACGTGTACCTTTTGCATTGGCTTTCCAGTACTGGTAAATCAAAGTGGTAGAAATGCAGTTCCACAATTATTGTGGCCACTTGTTGTGCTCTACGATTTGTATCGCACAGTGACGCTTGAAGTAAGTTGTTGGTGTAAGTTGCTTGGTGGTATTCGGAAAAGGGTGCTATTTTGAGTTTTTTAAATACTGTCGAGCAGTGATAGCCTAATGGTTGAAATTGGCCCTCTCGATCGGGAGGTCCGAGATTGAAACTCAGGCACGCACCATTAAATTTTCTAAAATTATGTGCGTATTAGAAATTAATTACCACTGCTTTTCGGTAAAGGAAAACATCGTGAGGAAACCTTCACACCCGAGAGTTCTGTAAAAAAAATAATCTCGGACGTGTTTGAAGTCCACCAATTCGCACTTGGCCAGCGCGGTGGTCTATGGCCTAAGACTCTCCCATTCTGAGAAAAGACCCATGCTCAGCAGTGGGACAATAACGGGTTGACGACAAGTACTTTTTGAAAAAAAAAAGTCAAATGTCGTCAATTTGCGAGACACAGGGTCAAGAACTATTTTGATTTCATCTTTTTCTTTTGAAGATTTAAATTGAATTTAAATTGATTATTTAAATTTAAATTGAATTGATTAGGTTGCAAAAAAATATCAACTATGGTCGCCAGCGTTATAATAAGACAATTAAGAAACTTCGCTATATCACTGTTGTGTACACAATCTAAAACTGCCAAATGGTAGATAGTTATATTTTAAATCAATGCATGTTACGTGTTAGTAACCATGTTTGTCCGTGTTACCGAGACGCGGGTAATTGCCCGTGACGGTATTACAGCATGGAATTGTACTGTATTGTATTGAAATACTCGTAATATCAGTATTTAATGTTTAAACGTTCAGAGCTTAAAATAAATGGTTATAAAATTGATTTCAATTATTACTTTGTTTTTTAATATTCTAGGTGACCCGGTGAACTTCGTTCCGCGTAAAAGTCAATAATTCACAGACTCGGTCGAGTCTGACACCAAAGTTCAAAGTCAGACAAGCCGAGTATGTCTTTACTGTAATAGGAGCAGTTATTTGTAGGTTATGAAATTTTATTACTTACACACAGCGTATTATCCTCAAATAATATTTTATAATAGTAGATTATAATTCATATATGTGATATCAATTAATTACAATTGACTTTGTAATGAATTACATTTGAAATTAATAAAATTCGATAGCACAAACCATAGTGCCCCCAATTCTTAGACTTTTCGCTTTCGCGCGATGAAAACCTGACATCCAGTGAACGTCAAAGTCGTTTACATTACAGTCGACATTTAGTGAATCTCAAACCATTACATTTACTACCAAAAAGATTTTTTCATAGGTAAACATTATATAAATTAATAAACGTAATGAAGTTAAGAATTATACTATTTCAAATGGTGACGAATTAGAAGAATTTATACTCGTATCAAAGGAAGAGATGTGCGTAGGAACTTGAATGGAATATGTTGGAACTTTTTTTATTAAGTACATCGTTTAATTGAATGCGTAGTATGATAGATACCATAGTAGGAAAGTATACGAAGAGACGAAGCGAAAGCGTGCTTTACTTTAATAGTTTTTTACTTTTACTTAATACTTTAATAGTTTGTGCTTGCTCATATCGTACTATTTGGTTTTTGTAGTCCAGTTTGATAAGAATGAGCTTTCTAGTCTTGCCTTATTGACAAAGGTGTTTATCGCTATGCATATTTTATTTCTCTTCAGTTATTTTGTCATCATTTTAGAATCAAAACAGCTATCACAATTTTACGTTTATCGTTGCAAGTAGACATAATAATAATAAAAAATGTCTGGACTACTAAAAAATAAAAATGGCAACGTATATTTTAACACTGATTGTATTTTGAGCGAAGTAGCATAAACTGTAGCTATTTAGTAATTAATTAACCCAACAAGTAAATATCATTTGTACCTATCATAAAAAAAAATAGACAAATTAATTGCTTAGCGAGGGATAAGCAATTAATTTGTCAAAAAGATTTGTTGTAGGTATTCATTTTTTGATTCACTATGCCGGGCACTAGGAGCATGACTACTGAATATAAAGCCGGGCGGTCAAAAGATTATAAGTATATAAACTTATTCGCAAATTCTCTAAATGCTGATTTGAAGGGTGTACTACAAATGAAAGCCATTCAAGAATATCTTTATTTAATATGAAATTATTCTGAAAAAGATTATTATTTATGTTGAACTCCCAAGTTACTAGTAAAATTGCGAGTTCCTGCTTCTTCTATGGTTGTCTTCATGCTGTAGGTATATTTTATTTATGTTGTATATTATTTTCATACTACATGTTGCCTGACGGAAGGTTGACATAACGGAGATGAACATATTGCCAATTAGACCTCATCCAGCAGAGCAAACAATCCATTCTTATTTTAAATATTATGATATTATATGAAAATATAGATTACTAGCTGACTGGCAAACTGCGTTTCGCCAGAGAATGGTCAGATTTTAAAATGAATACAAAATTGTCAAGCTTATTTTTGTTTTTAGATAAATCCAGACACTAATACCATTACTAACATTTATATTTTATGGTATAGTATTTAAGTTCAAATTGACTTTAAGCATAATTATAAATCTTTAAACTTGAAACTAAAAATATTGTCGTTAATAACCAATTTTCTCTCGTCTATGCATTTCACTTTTTAATTAACGGATCTAATAGTCTTATCGCAGTTATAAACCCATCATTTAGAATATAACTACCTATTCAAGGATACTTGTTTTGTTCTTAACATCAATCTGCAATCTAAAATACAAAGTTAAATAATAATAAAGTATCCTTTTTTTAAGTAGCGAAGTTATTCTAACACTTATTATTCTTCACCTGTAAAAATAAAACAGTAATATGTAATGAATTCAACTTTTTTCATGGGCCAATAAATCCCACTCATTTGAATCAAGATTCAATTCCCACACAACGCTACAAGGTATGTTATTACTTTCATCATTTAATAGAATTCTTTTAATATAGCTGGGGATTAAAAAAAAAATAACTATTATCACATCTGGTAAATATGCAATGAGAAGAATTATATGGAACTCGCTTTGATTTGGTAACATTATTTGTGTATAATTGTGGGGCAAGTGCTGCATGCAGAATTAGGAATATCTGGCACGCTTAGTAAAATTGTGTGTTCATACTGTATGTTGTCATCATTCTGTACATTTTCTTTGTGCTGCATGTTCTCCAAATGTTGACTAGATTCTAAGTATGTTGACATAACATTCAACCAGACCTCACCCAGCAGGAATGGCAAACATACTTGGTTCTTATAACCGAAAACATTTTTATGAGAGATTAATAGCCGATGTCCATTAGAGGCAGTGGCCACTTACCACTGGACTTTTTACTGCTCGTTTTATACTTTAATAGTTATTGTAAAAAATAATATAAATACTAAATCTGGCGATTCAAATTAACTGTTAGCAGAAATAATGCAGTAGAAGTTAAATTCAATCATAGTGGATTCTCAGATACAATAATATGATGCCTCATTTTCCTCCTTCCTGGTACAATTAGGGCATACCATGAGGTGGCCCATTAAATATTTGTTGCCAGTTCCTCTTATTAGCAAAAAAAAATGTGTGACAAATATCCATCTCTTAGGTACTGAAATATTTAATGAAATATTAATTTAGAATCTATTAAAATCACAACAAATTGTATTTTATGTTTCCATAGTGACAATCACTATCATATTTAAAAGGTTCAGGTGTTACATAATCCGAGTTCCTGGCGAAGAGCCGCCACAGTGTTTTCATGCGGGCTAGACAGTTGTTTGGAGTCACTAATTGCTGGGCCGAGATGGGTCATCATTAGCACTGGATGGCTCGCACAACCAGGTGGCGAAGCTTGATGCTATCCCTAGTGCGCCGGTACCTGCCTCTTCGTTGCAGACAGCTCCAAGCGCTAGTAAAGCCCACGATGGAAAAGAAGTTACTCACACCAAACGTCTCCAAAAATATAAGTGATATGGCTGTTATGTGACTTCCTTCTGTGTTTTCTGTCTCATAAATATTACATTCTTTTTTCCTCAGACTTTATCACCAGTAGGTATCCTTTGTAGTTTTTATGTCATATAGTGCTATTATTTTCAGTTCCTGTCCAGTCAAGAATCTTTATGTTGTATTTCTTTACTTGTGTTGTAAGCGCGGTAGTTTACATGTCTTCGATATCAATGTTTATATAAACAAAGAAAATAATTTACAATTTTGTACGTTTTATTTTTTTAAACTAACATCTGTCAAATTAACTTTAGAACGATCTATGGATTCCTACGTTTTGGCCCATTTGACAATCAGTAATATGTTGTATAAAAACCTATATGTAGTAGTTCATATACTTAATATGCCCATAATTACTAATAATTTTTGTGTAAAGTTTGTTTGTGTAAATTTAATATAAATGATTTCTTTCTATACTGTTGGTAGGTAGGAGTTATATTAAGTCACTTATTTATTATATACTAGCTGTACCCGCGGCTTCGCCCGCGTAAAAATGAGTGTATCGCAAAGTTTTTCCCGCAAAAATCTCGACCCCGTTGAAATTATATGATAAAAAAAGTAGAATAGAATAGAATAGAATAGAATACTCTTTATTGCACACTAGAAACAGACAAACATAACAAAAACATACAATACAGATTAGTCGTATACAATAGGCGGTCTTATCGCTAGCAGCGATTTCTTCCAGACAACCTATGCATGGAAAAGGTAAGGAGAACAGGAAAAAGAAAGAAAGTGGGAAGTGTAAGTGAAGTAAGAAAGAGAGTAAATTATATGGGACAGCTAGGTAACATAAAGTACACAATCGAAAACGAAAAAAAATAAGCATATTAACAAGTACAGCACAAAAAATAAAAAACTATAAATAAACAAAGAGATTATTAGTATTAATAGCAGTGACAGGACAAAAGTGCGAAGCATGTGCAAATGACAAAAAATTATGTCTCGGAATAAAGTTTCAACACCTGATTTTTGAATGAATCAATAGATTCAGCACGGCGTATGGATAAAGGCAGTTTATTCCATAAGGAAACAGCAACTGAGGAAAAAGAGTTTTGAAAGAAGGATGTAGCGTGAGAAGGAGTTCTTAAAGAAAAATTTATAGAGGAACGGAGAAAACGGTCGTGGGAAAGATGGAGGTACTGAAACCGATCTTTTAAATAGGAGGGAGCTATAGAGCTGAACAGCACGCAGTAAAGAGCAGAAAGAATATGCAAATTCCGGCGAAGTCGGATAGGAAGCCACTTGAGTTTATTTCGATAGTCGGATATATGATCATATTTGCGGATACCAAATATGAAACGAATGCATAAATTTTGAAGCCGCTCAAGTTTATTAAGTTGCTCTTCAGTTAAGTTGAGATAGCAAACATCGGCATAGTCAAGAATAGGAAAGAGTAAGGATTTTGCTAACGCAATTTTGGCAGCAGTAGGAAGAAAGTTGCGGAGTCTTCTTAATGATCCTACCACGGAGAACATTCTTCTACTCACGTCGTCAATTTGTGGTGCCCATGACAAATGTTTGTCAAAGTACAAACCTAAATTCTTCACTTTGTCGCTATATGGTATGCGTAATCCATTAAAATTGATACTGGGTATCAGATTAACATCTACTCTGGACAATAAGCGAGAGCTACCTATTATAATCGCTTGAGTTTTGCTCGGATTTACTATGAGACCATGAGAATTACTCCAAGTCAGAATACGGGCCAGATCATCATTCAAGGAATAGATGGTTTTAGGTAGGTCCGTTAATGTAGTCTGCTGATATATTTGAAGGTCATCTGCGTAAAGGTGGTAGAGAGAAGTAAGGTTGAGACTGATGGAATTAATGAAAAGAGAAAAAAGAAGTGGAGACAACACGCCACCTTGCGGTACACCGGCCTTCGTATTGGACCAGGAAGATTGTGCATCCTGAACCTGAACACGTTGGCGGCGCCCACGCAAGTAACTTTGAAACCAGCCTATCACAGACGGAGATATGTTGAGTGAGCGAAGAGTGGCCAGTAGGATATCATGGTCCACGGTGTTAAAAGCACTACTGAAATCCAAAAGCACCAACACCGTGAGCCGTTGATTATCCATACCGCGACGGATGTCATCTGTAATATGCAACAAGGCAGTAGTCGTACTATGACCAGGACGGAAACCAGATTGGAAGGGATTTAAAATATTGTGATTGGATATAAAGGAACTAAGTTGCTGGTAAACGAGCCGCTCAAAAACTTTAGATAAAAAAGGTAGGATAGATATGGGACGATAGTCATTGAAGTTAGATGGATTGGACTTCTTAGGTATGGGAATAATTTGGGCTTCCTTCCAAGTACTAGGAAAAGAGCACGTGGAGATGGAAAAATTAAGAATATAGGTTAAAACAGGAGCAAGGATGTCAATGATAGGAATGATCATCTTACGAGTAATGCCGTCACAACCAATAGCGTCCGAGTGGATATTTCTAATGCTCTTATCAACATCACGAACCGAAAAGGCACGAAATTCAAATACCGGATAATCAGGAGTGGTAAGGTTAGAAAGAGAATTCAATGTCAATCGCTTTGTGGCATTATCAAAGCAGGAAGTATTAGAGAAATGTTGATTTAGAAGGTTTAAATCCAAATTTAATGGACAATCTTGGCGTGACTTCCCAACTCCTAAGGATCTTAGAAATTTCCAGACTTGCGCAGAGTCTTGGTTTTGGACTGAGTTATAGATATGGCGTCGTTGTGCATCTCTACACACCTTATTACAGAGGTTTCGGGCAGTTTTATAACTGTCTAGATTTTTATCTGTTGAGTTCAGCTTATACCTAGACTTAGCACTATTCTTCTTAGCAATAAGCGATTTGATATTTTCTGTTAGCCAAGGAGCAGGTAGGTGTCGGACACGAACCGGACGAGTTGGCGCATGTTTATCTAATAGTTGAATAAGAAGCGAAGTGAAAAGAGCCACCTGTTCATCTATAGTACTTGCATTCAGTACAACATTCCAGTCAAATTCTGCAGCGTCACGACGAAACTGTTCAACGTCTATGCCACCAAAATTGCGTTGAAGAAGTACTCTCGACTTAGCCTTAGGAGGTTTCAATTTGTATGATAAATATAGTAGGTCATGGTACGAGAAAGCGTCAGCAGCGTATTGACCATGCATCGCAACACAGTCTTTTTTTTTTTTTTTTTTTGTTGTCGAGGGGGAAACCTTCAAAAGGTACCCGACGCCGTGGGAGCGACGCAGGGTTATGTGGGATTTTTACCGCACTAAAACCCCCCCGGTGGCCGTTCTCGGCGCTACTAAAAAGGAGGACTCCGGGATCTCGAAACGACTTCAACCGGAATCCTCTGACACAGTCTGGGCAAGAAACAAATATTAAGTCTAACAAAGAAGGAGAACAGTTAGGGAAAAAATGAGTTGCCGAAAGAGGAAGAATATGAAGATTAGCTGCGTCAATGACAGATTTAAGACGACTTGACCTACTATCATCTTTTAGAAGACAAGTGTTGAAGTCCCCCATAACAATGACGTGAGAATAGAGGGGAGTTAATTCTTCCAATAATGTTTCCAAGGTGCAAAAGTAATTAAATGTTAATAAGGGATTATAAAATACACCTAGAAGAAGCTTGGTATGAGATAAGAGGACTTCCACAAGGAGATATTCAGCTTCACTACCAGGTTGTGAGTGGCGTACAATAGAAAAGGGAATATGGGAGCGAAGATATATGGCAACGCCGCCTCCCGCCCGTTCGGAACGATCGTTGCGAATTAGATGAAATCCTGGTAGAGAATATGCCGCAGAGGGAAGACATGACTTAAGCCATGATTCTGAAACAAGTATTGCGTGAATATGTTTGCTATCAAAAGTGGAAATAAGATCAGTGAAGTGTGCCGGAATGCTTTGGGCGTTGATATGGCAGACGTTAAAATTGTTATTAACATCCGCAAACAAAGTTTGTAAGGTGACATTTAAAGGAGGAATGCTTTCAAAACTGGCGTTGCTGCTCACCCCATCAGACGCAGAAGAAAAGTGGGATGAAATTATACTTTCGTCCTTTGTACTGTTATCTATTGACATAATAATGAGTGTACTTTAATGCTAATCTAAAAAAAAAAAAAATCAACAATATTAATATTCTATAAAAAAAAGGTAAAAAAAAAATATATATAAAAAAAATTAGTACAAATGCAAATAACAAAATTTAAAAAAGTAGAAATAAAAAAAATGTATAAAAAACAAATTAATTAAACTTCAAGGTTTACCAACCAGCAACAAAATTAACAAGGATTGTAATAAAGAATGGGTTTTTATAGTAAACAATAATCAAAAAAAAAAAAAAAGAAAGAAAACAACATACCACAATCATCAATCCATCACCATGTTATTTACACCGGGCATCCGCAATACTAAGGTTATAATCAAATATCTTGTGCCCAGCAGTGACACCTGGTGCAAATAGAAAACTACTAATTAACATTGGCCAAAAGCTTGGCATCCAATACAGCAAAATAATATCGGAAAAAAAAGGTTGTTAGCTATTGGCCATTGTTATCTGACGTCATTTATAAACAACACTATAAAACAAAATTACATACAGTAACACATAACCTACAATACAACAAAGTAATAAGTAAACAAACTAATAGAAACCAATATAATAAGCAAAGGATAGTAAGAAAAGTGCTAAGTGCATACAAAATCATCTAAGATAAGTAGCGGAGGTAGTAAATAGTCACGAAAGGCACAGAAAAAGATAAACAGTTACAGGTTAAGCGTGAAATGAAGATTATTAAGAAGCAAAGAAATTATAGAATAGTAAATATACAGGTTACTTTCTATGTGTCCTCCTGGACCGATGGCCGGTCTTGTCCTCCAATGCCTGACACGTCGGATGCACTGAATCTGCAGCCGTTGCACTTGCAATTCCCTCAAGTTCCGTCAAGCTATCTATGCGATGGAGGGAGCCATCCGGGGCCAGTACGTGTATAACACCGCTGCGGGTCCAGCATTTAGAGACCCCGAAACTCCGTCTAGCCTGCATAAAAACGGAGTGTCGACCCTTGGTTAAGAACTCGGACACAGTAATCCCAGAGCCTTTCAATTTGGTCTTACAAGACCAGACTTTGTCACGGACTGGAACTTCACAGAACTTAACCATGATGGGCCTGGCCTTTTTGTCCATGGGACGTCCCAAGCGATGACAACGTGATATGGACGATTGTGTAAATTCAGTGACGTTGAGTGTCTTATTAACAGTGGCCACTGCCAAGGCCTTAGTATCCTCAGACTGCTCTTCCGGGACGCCGTGTATAAGAAGCATTTTACGGCGTCCTTTCATTTCTAAGCGGTCAAACTCTCTTCCTAAAAATTCGATCTGCCTCTGTATAGTTTCTAATGCAGAGGCAATAAACTTCTTAAATGCCGCGAATTCTGCAGCCAACGAGGAAGTGGATGATGCTCCAGTGCTGGTTTTCTGAAGTTCTTGTTGAAACTCTGCCATACGGGTGTTAAATAGGTCGGACATTGCAGTAAGGGTTCCCTTAAGTGACTCCATTTGATCAGCTGTTTTGAAGTGCAGTGAAATGTTACTATTGATATACAGGAGAAAGTAGCTGGTAGGTTTTCCTGAAGTTTATTTCGTCATTAAAACAATAAAACTATTTATTTGTTAATTTAAATAAAGAGCGCAAAAAAAACCGTGTTTAACTTTTACACCTACCCACAGAGGATGTAATGTGAGGAGGATGAAAAGTAGTCTATAATTATGTTATTCCACAACCTTTTCTATAGTGCAAGTCCTATCCAAATGAGTTTAGCCGCTCAGGCGATTTACCCGGACATACAAAGAGTAAAGAAACGAATTCAAAGTATGTCTTTGTGGTTAGGATCATAATTGTTATGTTAAAATATTTTAAAAATTAGACAAATTAGAATTAGAATTTTAAAATTAGACGATTGTGAACCGCCTTTCTTTGAATTAATTAACAATCTTAGTGGTCACACAATACCAAGAAGCACCTTGTAAACCAAATCCTGCTCCACATTTAAACCAAAACGCATCGATTACAAAGATTGATTTTAACTTTTCCGCAGTATGTTTAAAAATTTTCAGGGTTATGCTGCAGGGTGAAGTGCAATGTTTGTACTGGTCTAGTACAAAAAAACGCTATTCTTACAAACTTATTTAACATTCGTGTCCTACTCAACACTGGACACTATCAAGTGGTCAGATTACTCTAATAATGCACACGCATCGGCGGCCGGCATGTATTAGCATGCGCGAGCGAGACGGTTACCTACCCCTGCCGAGAGACACATCTTTATTATTTTAAATCTCTAATATCTTTAAAAGTATTTATTTGATGCATATAGTGTAAAAGCTAACGAATGCATTTATTTATATAAGGATTAATACCGAACAGAAGAAAACACACTCAAAATTATTAACGTAATATTTTTAGTTGAAATATGGAACATAAAAAAAATATTGTGACTTAACCATAAGTTATAGAGATATACTATCGCGGATTGATTTTATATTTAAGGTAGCAATCCAGTGTTTCGTAGCCCTTGACGCAATTATTAGTATTCAACATCAACATTTAATTTATCGATAGACTTCGTAGTTGTTTTGTAAATAACGCCACCTATCGCATTCAATGTAATTCAACATAGTAGTTCAACATAGATCAGGATAGATGGCGCAAGTATACCTAATATTTAACTCATCGGTAATTCCTCGTAATTTTATATTGTGGGTAAATTAAATCAAATTTATATCACATTTATTTGTATGATAATTAATTGTTATCGATTTATAGGTATCTATTATTTCATAATGAACTAAGGATCAGGATGACATCAGGGCAAAATGGCTAATATGGCGATAAACAAAAGTCGCGATATACCGAGTTTTACAGATATATGTTGTCGACTCAAAATCAATATTTTTTAATGTTTTATTATTGAGATAAGTTTTCAATCAAGTCTATCTTGCCCCTTGACGGAATTTTATTATCGTACCCTTTGAAGGAAGTTATATAATTTGATATCTCTAATGACTTTAAACGTATTTATTTGATGCATACAGTGTAAAAAACAATTTTGATCTTTATTAAAATTACGAAACTAACGAATGCATTTATTTACATAAGGATTCCACAAGAAGTCCACCAATTCGCAAATAGCCAGCGTGGTGGACTATGACCTAAAACTCTCTCATTCTGAGAAAAGACCCGTGCCCAGCAGTGGGACAATAATGGGTTGACGACGACATATGGATTAATACTGAACAAAAGACAACAGACTCGAAAATAACGTATTATTTTTAGTTAAAATATGGAACATAAAAATAATTATTGTGAGTTAACCTTAAGAGATATAAATATGCTATCGTGGATTTATTTTATAATCAAGTGTGCAAACCAGTGTTTCTTAGCCCTTGACGGAATTATTAGTAATTCAACATCAACATTTAATTTATCGATATTACTTGGAAGTTGTATTGTAGATAACGCCATCTATCAAATGTTCATTCAACATAATTCAACAGAACAGTGATAGCGCAAGTATACCTAATATTTAACTCATCGGGAATTCCTCGTAATTATAATCGTATCTTTCGCATTATAAATACATTTTCATATTATAAACCCATATTATGGGTAAATTAAATCAAATTTATCACATCTATTTGAATGATAATTAATTGTTACCAATTTATATGTATTATTTCTGAACGAACTCACGATGACGTCCAGGCGAAAGGGCCAATATGGCGATTGTCATTTGCATTGGAATTTAACAAAATTCGCGACATACCGAGTTTTACGGATATATGTTGTCGATTCAAAATCAATATTTTTTAATGTTTAATTGTTCACATAAGTTTTTAATCAAATCTATCATACCCCTTGACGGAATTATTAGTACACCTCTATGTCAAAAGCCAATATGGAGATTGTCATTTGCATTGGAATATAAAAAAATTCACGACATACCGAGTTTTACGAATATATGTTGTCGACTCAAAATCAATATTTTTTAATGTTTTATTATTCACATAAGTTTTTAATCAAATCTATGATACCCCTTGACGTAAATAATAGTACAGCTCTTAGTCAAAAACGAACTACCATACAAACATTTATGCTCGATTTTAACATTTTCAACCCATTTTTTGAAATAAAAAGTAGCCTATAATGGATCCCAAGGTCACCACTATCTGTGTACACAATTTTATAAAAATCGGTTCAGTAGTTTTGCCGTGAAAGAGTAACAGACAGACAGACAGACAGACAGACAGAGTTACTTTCGCATTTATAATATTAGTAGGGAGTAGGGATATTTTGGTAATTTATTCATATATACTTTAAAATCTAAGTTCAGACAAGCCTTCTCGAATAGTGCTAATCGCGATGAAATTGGGCAAAGTTATGAGAGGTATTACATATTTATATATATATAAGTACATACAGACATAAACACAACATCATAAAAAAATCTTAGGAGAACCTTCCTCGGACGTCTAAACATCGAAATTCGATTGGAAACTCGATTTATGTAAAACGGGGTAAAACCAATAACTTCCTGACTATCCACAATTTTTAATTATCTTATCAACAAGTCAAAAAATATTTACAAAAAGATGTAAAATCCTATCAAAAACAGTTTCACTGTAAAAATAGCACCAAATTCAAAGTCATAAAATTGTTGAAAAACAATCAAAAATTTTACAAAAAGTTATGAAATACAAGCACAAAAAACCCAAGTTATGATTTTTTGATAATTTAATATTGAAAAAGTTTTGTTGCAACCTTAAAACTTAACAAAAATCGAACTTGGTGTGCGTCCTTGAGAACTTCATTTTTTTAGGATCCATTCATAATACTTTAATGGTAAGGTAAAATACACTGTAACTGTTTAGGAACTAGTACCTACCTGCTCACTCCATGTATTTGTATTTATGCATTTGTGAATATAGATATACAAATACATGGAGTGAGCAGATGCGGATTCCTGGGCAGTAACTGAGCAGTATAACTTACTTATGTATAATTATCACGTCAATATTACATAATAGGTAGTATCGAAAACTGAATGGATACGATTTGAGTTAGATGAAGCTGAAAATATGTTGGAATAAATTTTTCTGTGTTCAGTATGTTCTACTTGTAAGAATGCAGCGTATCTACTGACTCAGATGAAAATTATCTCGCACTTCCCACGAAGATAAATAAAATGAAAGTAAAGGAATAAGAACGGTATTGAGAAATTACTTGCAATACATCCAAGCAAATTTGCGGTACTGAAGGACGCACGCCAAGTTCGATTTTTGTTAAGTTTTAAAGTTGCAACAAAACTTTTTCAATATTAAATTATCAAAAAATCATAACTTGGGTTTTTTGTGCTTGTATTTCATAACTTTTTGTAAAATTTTTGATTGTTTTTCAACAATTTTATGACTTTGAATTTGGTGCTATTTTTACAGTGAAACTGTTTTTGATAGGATCTAAAATTACCAGTGTTCCTCCAATATATTATGAATGTATTATACATAGAAACCTTCCTTTTGAATCATTAAACCTAAAAAAAAAACTGCATTAAAATCCTTAGCGTAGTTTTAAAGATCTAAGCATACATAGGGCCAGACAGCGGGAAGCGACTTTGTTTTATACCATGTAGAAGATTGGAGTAGCAAACGAACATGCAGTCTACTTGATGGTAAATGGTCTCTGTCGCCAATGCACTTTAAGTAACTTTTGCATATAACAGGGCGTTTCATTTGAAGTCAATGAATGCGTTGCTTCTTCCAAGGACTGAGATGGTCGTCTCTTATAAAAGTGAGCCAACAGTCAAACCCTTCCACCGAAACGCAAGAACTGCTCCACGGTAGCTGTGGCGGTGGTAACATCCAGAACCATACACTTTCTACCACCTTAGAAACTTACCACATTACAAGCATCTTTCAAAGTCTTAAGGTGGTAGAACCAGTGTAGTTCGACAGGGGAAGTACCACCGCCACACATATTTCTAGTGTGAAGCATTTCTTGCGTTTCGATAGAAGGGCGTGGTTGCCGGCACACTTTCACATGAGGCGACCATCATAGTCCTCGGGAGTATCAACGCATCTGTGATTGACTTCTGATGGAACCCATGTGCTGTATGAAGTTGATTTCAGATGTCCATGGGCGGCAGTGACCACTTACCATCAGGTAAACTGCTTGTTTGCTACTTCAGTCAGATAAAAAATAAGTCAAACCACGTATACTTCAATACTTTGGTAGTAACTCTTCTCACGTGGCTGCTATTGCGCTGAAAATGAGGCGCTTATAAAAATGTTTGTGGATCGTAGTGTGTTAATGACGTAAGAAGTAATGGCTAACTACCCGTGCCGACATCACAGTTGCGTCGAAATCTTAACGCAATATTATATGATTTCAGTATCTCTGTGCTTAATGACGTACAATGTTTCGGTTTATCTGTAGAATTTCTAGATATTTTCGGGTTAAATATAATTAATATCATTAAATACAATAAAAATTAAAGATCCCCGTGACTGTACATCGTAATAATGCAAGAAAGATAGTATGGAGGATAAATAATAAGTAATAATGAATTGCCTTTTATTTATTTCCAATTTTATCTGTCTGTTCGTATATGTGTTTGAAATTGCATCGAAGCTTATGGAAGTTACTGAATTTAAGTTAAAGGATTGAAAATACGAGTATTTATAGTGCGTATCTGGAGGTCACATTTAGTCTTTATTTGGTGAAATTCTATTTAATCTATAAAAAGTTATTATGTAGGTACTTACGTACTGTAAAATGAAATAATTTTAATTTATTTTGTTAATATATTATCGTAAATGTACGTGTCAAAATATATTATCACCTCATTTGTTTGTCAAATATATTAAAAAAATATTTTGACAATATGTCACTGTCACATGACCTGTCAATTTATTCAAAATTATTCTCCCGCGAATACAATGCTCGCTTGGCACCACATTTAACCATGTCGCCTGAGAATATTACCTACTTATAAGTCACAAATTACTGTCGACCATTGTTATGAGTTTTGTAATCACGGTAGTGCGCGTGTCCCATAGACAACATAGACGACCATTGTCTCCAGTTTCGTAAAGCAACCGCGTAATTAGCCGCCATTTTTAAAAAGTAAAACTTTTTTGGCGCGACGAGTTTTCTTTTCAACGTTCGAAAATCGAAAGCTGACAAGGTCGTTAGTAAATTGATGGATTTCCGAACGCTTTGTTACGTTTTGTTTGTAATGTAATGCGCATTCTTTTCTTTGTTGAAACATTTTTAAACGTTGTTAAATATAATAGGTAAAAATACATTACGCTTAAAAGTAGATTTACGTGGGTTATACAATTTTTAAATAATGCAGTAAATACTCTTTTAGATTATTATTATTACTATTATTATTAAGGTAGTCATATAGATTATTTTTATATCTACTAATAGTACGTAAAGGTTAATTTAAAATCATTGAATTTTAGAATAAATCACTGGCTATGAGAAAAATCTCCGATCACTGGAAGAAGTAAACATTTCATTTGTAGAGCGCTTATTATTATGTTAGACTTTTTGTACCTACTGCAACATTATATTATTCTGCCAATTGTAGCAAAATTAAAATTTAGAAAATTTCTTTAACTAAAGATGATAATGACTTACTAGTAATGAAAATATACAGAAGTAAATGAATTACTTTAAAAACCATAAAACTTTAATCTTAATCTGAAGAGACTAAGTAAGAGCTGAAGACATAAAATATGTTAAATTAGAAATTATAATACGTTATAAGGCACTGCTACGTAAAAAACGTAAATTGATAGAATTTTCTGTGACATTTGTTTGAAAGATATGGTCATATGTTGTACATACAATCATACATGCACTCGAAAATTATAACCTCACTCATGCATCCAGGTAATCTTTAACACAAAAAGCTACATTATCTAAACAAGAACAGAATTGCTAAATGAAATCGATTAAAGCGTTCACACGCGTACACACTAATACAAACCCTACACACACAAATACTACTACATACATAAGCACACACACACAAGCCTTGCACACATACACTACTACATACATTAGCTCATACTAACACAAGCCTTACACACAACTACATACATAAGCAAATACTAACACAATCTTCACTCACACTAACACATACCGGATGATCTCTTCACAATTATCGACACTTTCCATTTTGCTGGAGTGTCACGACGTGTGATAGTTTATTGAGAAACACTTTAATACTACCTTCCTAATATGGGTGGGATAGAACACTAACCCCGTCCAGCTTTTACAAACTTTGATATATTTAAAAAGCTTTGACTTTGTCAAGGCACCAAAAATGGCGTTCGGTGAAAAAACCGTGTCGTCAGTGTCGCGAAAATTTGCATACTTTGGTTGAATATAAAATGCATTTGTGTACTAATTCGCACAAGTTGCTGATACCCCTACATAGGATTTTTTAAGGTTTACATTTATTCCAGATCGAGTATGCCCCGAGTATAGTCTTTGAGATTTTGTCAACATTTATCGAAAAAAAAAACTATTTTGATCTTTTATGATTAACAATTTACAATACAATATGATTATTGATTAATTCATTTTTGTTTGCGTATTAAGTGTATCTTAAACAACATTTACTTTGTAAAACTACTTTAACAAGAAGGAACCCATGATTTTAAACTAATGTTATCGCGAAATATGTGAATGAATATACGATTTTTGAATTTCTTTCTGCCTAAATTTCGACCCAGTTGCATGGATCGTGGTCACGGCCAAACTGCGGTGGCGAGGAGAAACCGTTGACAAGCACTAGTGGTAAATTAACCTATCTACCCTGCGTCTTGTTTGTTTTTCTTTTTAGGTTCCATATCACGACACAACACTAACTGTATCCTTACGCACCACACTTTGCACTATTTGCGATTTACATAAACTAACCACCGGATTCCACGCTTGTGCTAGTTTAAAACTATCTTCTATGTTAAAGTTCTTAAGATGTTTTTTTGATTTCTATAGCTTCTCTTACTAAACAAGGATCAATAAGTGATGCACAATATTATTTCCTCACGAATAAAGCCAGCGGAAACTTACTATACTCAAATAAACTCAAGGAAAACGATGTCAACTCGACGAATCGAGCTTTTTTTCAAGGACTAATCGGTAGACTAATAGGTTCCATAGGTCATTCGAAGGGCCGAGTTATGAAAGCCTGTGGGTTGGAACCTTAGAGCACGAATTGAATAGAGCGCGTGATTAGAATGTGATCGGTAAGCAATAATAATAAAATATTTAATACTAGCTGATCAGGCGAACTTCGTTCCGAATAAAAGTCTAAAATCTAAAATGATCAGTGTTCCTCCACTATACAATGTGTTTATTATACATAAAAGCTTTCCTTTTTAATCTCTACCTACTAAAAAAACTGCATTAAAATCCGTAGCGCAGTATTAAAGGTTTAAGGATACACAGGGAAAGACAGTGGAAAGTAACTTTGTTTCTTAAGAAGTATTATAAAATTATTAATACTAATTTTATAATACTTCTACAATTTGTATCCAGTTTACAAAAATAAATGCTTATTTGCATGATATAAAAAATAAACAATAGGTAAATCAAAAACATGTTATCTGTTTGTAGAAGCCTTGAAATTATTTAACAATGAACATTACAAGATACGCATTCATTGACTGATATTTTTTTGTTATTTTGGAAGAAATACACATTGTCCACATCAAATTTTGCTTCTATTTCTGTGATATCCTGGACTAATCTCGCCACAAGCTTTTATATGATAGAGGATAGTACGATGCAAAAAAAGATGGGTTGACTACTACACAATTTATTTTTTTCTTTTTCAGTGTATTGAAATAAAAGCTTGTTTTAAAAATATTTTTTATTATATTATATACTATGTAGTGAATATAAGAAGTTTTTATTATTAACTTCACTACTGGACTCTTTAATGAGGGTTTCTGCCAATAGTCACCGCGCCCGATATGCGTACTTGTGATCTTATTGTTTGTTAACTAGTTGAGCCGGCGAGCTTCGTTCCGCCTAAAAGTCAAAAATCTAGAATTATTAGTGCTTCTCCACTATATTAAGCACGTATTATACATAAAAACCTTCCTGTTGAATCACTCTATCTACTAAAAAAACCTGCATTCAAATCTGTGTGTAGTTTTAACGATCTAAGCATACATAGGGGCAGACAACCAGAAGCGGCTTTGTTTTATACTATGTAGTGATGTTACACATGAAGATGCGGTTGACCATCCCCTGAAATTTGTCCCTCAGTCATCTCTTATTATATCCACGGGAAGACAGGCAGTCTATTGAGACCGAAACCAAACGGCACCAACAATTATTATAAGTTTACGCATTTTAACGTACAGATTATTGATTATTGAAAGCAATTTTAAATCACACATACTAGAATAGACAATTAGATTTATCTACTCACGAGGTCAAAATTGCAATGTTAAGAGATTAGACTGAACGATTATTGTATTTATAATTGAAAACCATTATATTATGTTCATTCTTAAGTAGTGATGCGACTCGAGTCCTATTTTTACTCGAGTCACTCGAGTGAATTTGTCAAACTGGTATTTGATTGAAAGATTGTATCAGTCGAGTGTCTATGCGCTCGAGTAACCGAGTTGATTTTGTTTGTTGCTACAAGATGTCACTTGACTACTACATTTTTTTCTTAGCTGCCGGCCGTTCTTACAAACTGCGACCGATAGAATTAAACTTGCATGTCATAGTTCACTTATTTTAGAAAATAAATGGATTGAACATTAGTATATATAAGTGTGAAATACGCATAATTTGAGTCGTTTGGTGATATACCAAGTATTGGCATGTATTAATTTAAGTGTTTCAAAAAAGTGAAAGAGTGTTATTATTCGAGTGACTCGAGACGCAAAATTAACTGGAATATAAATTGAGTGATATCATAAAATTACTCAAGCGACGAGACACTAGACAACACGGGACAAATTCAATTCAAGTCGCATCACTACCCTAAATTTTATAAGATTCGTGTTCCATGTAGTATAAACTGTGGCTCGCGAGCCCACGCTATGACATCGTTATCAACAAAATTACTTCAATTAACATCAAGAGGATCTTTGTTCGTATTTCATAATTCGTGTACTAACAATCTCACTTTGCAAATTTGTAACTCGAGCGTGATTTCACTCGTGAGTGACACGAAAACTCGACTCTGACTCGAGCCACGGTACAAAATTCTATTCGAATCACATCACTCTAAAGTTTATTACGTTCGTGCTCCATGTAATATAACCATAGAACTGTGGCTCGCGAGCCCACGCTGTGGCATCGTTATCCACGGAATTACTTCAATACCGATGATTAACAATCAAGAGGATCTTTATAGTTTCGTATTTCATAATTCGTGACAAGTTTTGATTGAGAAATGCTAAGGTTTATGACGCAATACCAGAGACACCACGCTACCAGATGGACCGATGACCTAAAGAAGACAGCGGGAAACCGTTGGATTCAGAGGGCACAGGACCGGTTGCAGTGGCGCCATTTAGGGGAGGCCTATGTTCAGCAGTGGACATCAAAAGGCTGATGGATGGATGGATGACGCAATAACCTATACTTCTTCAAGTGTTTAGGTTTGAGAAATGGGTGGGAGTGATTTTTTTTTTTATTTGACTGAAGTAGCAAACGAGCATGCAGTCCACCTGATGGTAAGTGGTCACTGTCGCCCATGGACATCTGTAATCAACTTCATACAGAACATGGGTTCCATCTGAAGTCAATCACAGATGCGTTGCTACTCCCGAGGACTATGATGGTCGCCTCATATAAAAGTGTGCCGGCAACCACACCCTTCTATTGAAACGCAAGAAATGCTTCACGCTAGAAATAGGTGTGGCGGTGGTACTTCCCCGGTCGAACTACACTGGTTCTACCACCGTGAACATTTGAAACCTTGAAAATTTTAACAAGGATTAGAAATAATTTGGAATTTTCTTATATCGTCAACCCATTATTGTCCCACTGCTGGGCACGGGTCTTCTCTTGGAATGAGAGAGTTTTAGGCCATAGTCCACCGCGCTGGCCAAGTGCGAATTGGTGGACACGGAATTTTCTTACTTTTTTATATGATTGAAGTAGAAACGAACATGCATTCCACCTGATGTTAAGTGGTCACTGCCGCCAATGGACATCTGTAAGGAACTTGATACAGAATATGGGTTCTACCCGAAGTCAATATCAGAGGCGTTGTTGCTCCCGAGGATTATAAATTCAAATCAAATATGAATTTGATTTGAATTAATATATGATTATTAATTAGATAACCAGGATCCATTTGTTACGCCCTGTAGTTCCGGGATCAGAATAGGGCTACGGCATCCCCTGCCTGTCGTAAGAGGCGACTAAAAGGGGCTTCCAGGGTTGCAGACGGCTAGAGTGGGAGCTCGAACCGTTCGATCAGGCAATCCCGGGAAGGACGGCGGTATGTGTGGTCGCGTACCGTCGTAAAGACTAGACGGAGCGGTGGGCTCAGCCGCCCATCTGGGAGGAGCCCGATGGGGCAACGCGCTCGGAGGATTCCGGTTGAAGTCGTTTTGAGATCCCGGAGTCCTCCTTTTCAGCGCCGAGGACGGCCACCGGGGGGGTTTTAGTGCGGTAAAAATCCCACATAACCCTGCGTCGCTCCCACGGCGTCGGGTGCCTTTTGAAGGTTTCCCCTCGAAAAAAAAAAAGGATCCATATGTTACTAACAACACTTATACCTATTGTTAGTAGAAATTACCACATTATTATTTAATTATTCAACAAATTAATTAGATCAATAAATTCAATAGTCATAAATTATAATGGTCGCCTCATATAAAAGTGTGCCGGCAACCACAACCTTCAATCGAAACGCAAGAACTGCTTCACGCTAGAAATATTACTAATATTGGTTTCTCGCGGTGGTTCCTCTGCTAATGATAAAATGAATTTATTTATTTTATTTACACTACATATAAGTGAACTAATTGATTCATCTTTAACCAACTTATAAAAATAAGGTCATTGATTCGATATAATTTTTGTAAATGTAATTCTAATGAAACTGAGTCTTTAAATGATGCAATTTTGAGAAAATTAGAATTCTTTTAGCGGTTCTGAGTAGAACTGATTTCTTTTACCTAATCTTCAACATTTTTGATCGAATTCGTAAATGAAAGTTTGTTGATTTAATTTATTTATTTATTTATTTAAAAAGGGCAGCCAACAAGACAATACATTTACACTTACAATTAAAAACTAAATTAGGCTTAAATTAAATGCTGTCTTAATAACAGGCCACCACGGCATGCATCGTGGTCGAGTTTAAGTACTTAAAATTATATTAGAACACTTAATTGTACGTATTACAATAATAATTACGTATAGTATATGTAAGGTATAGTAAAAAAAAAGTGTTAATGATTACAAAAATATTGTAGTTAATTGAATGTAATTAATCTTATGACTATTTTAGTTTATTTTAAATGTTATCTTACGCACTTTACGCAGTTTGCAGCGTTACAGCTTATAGTGAGCGCAAACTAGCAAACTTTGGCCACTCCATTTCAAATATATGGCAGGGTGTACTAAGCCGATACGTGGCAAATTCAGTCGGCCGCTAACAGTTTGCCTACTGGAGACAGCCTAACCACACGCATATTTTATGATCTAGATAAAAACATAGGACATTCAATCGTGGTAGACATAACCAATGCAAGTCGCGGAAATAAGCTAGTAGAAAATAAATGTTTTGATCGTTGTCAAACCTTCAAGGTGGTAGATCCAGTGTAGTTCGACCACCGCCATACCTATTTCTAACTTGAAGCATTTCTTGCGTTTCGATTGAAGGGTGTGGTTGCCGGCACACTTTCACATGAGGCGATCATCATAGTCCTCGGGAGTAGCAAAGCATCTATGATCGACTTCAGATGGAACCCATGTTCTGTATGTAGTGGATTACAGATGTCCATGGGCGACATTGCCCACTTACCATCAGGTGGACTGCATGCTCGTTGGCTACTTCAGTCAGATAAAAAAAACCTTACCAACCTTACTCAAAGTCGCTATTTCCAGTTTTCTTAATATAAATCCCAGCTCGTCAACTTTTTCCCACGGGAAACTAGATACTATGAAACTATTTTCTAAATTTAGTTATCATAGCTAGTCAAGCTGGCTTAGCGATAACTAGTCACATCCATATTTATAAACGGGCTTCCCCGCGCGACCCTACCTGCGCCTGCGCATGCCTTTTTAATTTTATGAGAAAATTCTATATTTTCTAGGCAAAAAGTCAAATATGTTAGACACGTTGTTTAATCGCATAAGGTCCGAATTAATTAGTTCAGTATTTTTTTTTTTATAAAAAAAATATATTCCACCTAATGATGAGTGATCTCTGATCATCAGCACTTGTTATCGACTAGAATCTTTTTAAGACTAGAATAATAGGGTTGGCCACAGATGCATTGTTGCCTCTGAGGAATATTTTGGCTTACCATGGAATCACCAATTTTTGCCTAACAACAGTAGTGTCACTTTACTGCGTTCTGGCTAGAGTGGCATTCAAAATTAATTTTCTGGAATTATCTGTTACCACCTTATGGCAAGGGACGTCATGTAGTTCGACCCGGGAAGTACCACCGCCACACCTACTACTATCGTGAAGCATTTCTCGCGTTTCGATGGAAGGATGTGGTTGCCGACACAATTTTATATGAAGAGACCATCGTAGTCCTCAGGAGCAGCAAAGCATATGTGATTGACTTCAAATACAATAGAACCCATGTTCTATTTTAAGTTGCTTACTTATATTTTAACCATGTGCGGCAGTGACCATTTACCATCAGGTGGATGGCATGCACGTTTGCTATTTCAATCAGATATAAAAAATCTTGTTGTAGACTAGAAGAATAGTTATGGTTGTCCACAGATGGTAGGGTATTCCTTCACTTGTAATCCCTTGCCATAAGATGGACTTAGACTAAACTAAGACTTTAATTATAATCAAGCTATGTTTATTTTCAACTACGGATGCACTCTTCAAATAAATATATCTGTACAGATAAGTTATATCATGTTAATCAATGAAAGGATCTATAAATACACGGACGTGTGTAATAAAAAATAATTTATAAACTATATTATTAATGGTTTGCGATTGCGCTATCGATTTTGATTTAAACATGTGACATGTTCAGACATTTATGCCTGTGAAGTGATGGTTTGACGCTCGGCCGCAAAACATGCATGGAGCCGTGAGCGCTGAGCGAATATTGGCAAATATTTGTTCAATTTTCAGCAAAATGTTGTGTTGTGGCTCTTTTTTTGTTCTCGAGGGGGAAAACTTCAAAAGTGTCCCAAGGCGTCGAGTAACGCCATGGGAGCGACGCAGGATTATGTGGGATTTTACACTAACCCCCCCCCTCCCCCGGTGGCCGTCCTCTGCGCTATAAAGAGGACTCCGAGATCTCCAAAGGAACGCAACCGGAATCCTCTGAGCGCGTTGCCCATCGGGCTCCTCCCAGACTGGCGGCTGGGCCCACCGTACTGTCTAGTCTTTACGACGGTATGCGACCACACATAGCGTCGTCCTTCCCGGGATTGCCTGACCGAACGGTTCGAGCTCCCACTCTAGCCGTCTGCAACCCCGGAAGCCCCTTTTAGTCGCCTCTCACGACAGGCAGGGGATGCCCTATTCTGATCCCGGAACTACAGGGACGTGTATTGTGGCCCTGTAAGTTGGACACATACCGAAATTTCATGTTAAGGCTCACAGTCAGTGTTTAGTGCACAGTTAGACTTGTAGCGCTGAGTGATGGACGCTCATCGTTAATTGAATATTGACATTCGACGGCTTTGGGACAATAATGCTAAAGTTAGCTCGTGCTAAAGTTTGCTACTTTAGCACGAGAGGCTGGGTACCGCGCTGATTTTTTGGGTATTTGCGTGTCGTCAACCCATTATTGTCCCACTGCTGGGCACGGGTCTTCTCTCAGAATGAGAGAGTTATAGGCCATAGTCCACCGCGCTGGTCAAGTGCGAATTGGTGAAAGGTATTTGCGTATTAGAATGAAATTATCACAGGCTGGTATATTTTCTAATTAAGATCGGCAGCTCAGAGATTATTTTCTGAAAATAATCTCTGAGCTGTCGATCTTAATTTAGCCAATTTGAACTTTGTCGACTTAGTATCTTATATAGCTATAGCTTAACCCTCTATAATCTCTATAAACTATGGTCATAAAAACATATTAGGAAACACCGATGTCTAATAGTGGACCTCTAAGAGCCCGTTAATGAATGTATGGACGACGATCAAGCCAATGGAGGTGACTAACTCCAAGGTGGTAGATCCAGTGTAGTTTCAACGGGGAATGTTCCACCGCCACATCTATTTCTAGCGTGAAGCATTTCTTGCGTTTTGATGGAAGGGTGTGGTTGCCGGCACACTTGCACATGAGGCGACCACCATAGTCCTCGGGAGTAGCAACGCATCTGTGAATGACTTCAGATGGAACCCATGTTCTGTATGTAGTTGATTACAGATGTCCCTGGGCGGCAATGACCACTTGCCATCAGGTGGACTGCATGCTCGTTTGCTACTTCAGTCAGAAAAATGTGTGCGTGAACTAGCGTACACTCGTAAGAAGTGAAACTTCTTTATGACGTTATTTTTCAAAAAATAATTTACTATATGCAACTTTACAGAAATTGGTTAAATAAAGTTAAATTAGATAAAGTTTAATAAAAGGCTTTTATTAAACTTTATCTAATAATCTAATCTATAATAATCTATCTAATATCACGCGTGGTAGGGATAAGAAAAAGATGGCGCGTAACGGAAAAAAAAAGATGGCGCGTAACGAAAAAATGTTACACTAATTTTTTTTCCAACCCCGATAAAGAAGTTTCACTTCAATAAAAAAAAAACTATTCCACTCTTCTCATCTACTTTGTGTTGTTGTAAACTGTTTGAACTTCCTATAAGAAAAATCTACATCTTTTTGACTATACCCGATGATTTCAGGTTACTTGTTGGTCGCAGACCCTTCTGTTATCGCAAAGCACGAACCGTTAATCGCATCTCGACGCGACAAACGAACTGGGTCGCGTGAAGCTACTAATTAATGGATACGCTTTGTTTAAATAGTGTGTATACTAAACTCTATACTACTGTATAAAATATATTTTTTTATAACATCGACGTAGCAAACGAGCATGTGATAGTAAGTGGCCACTGCCGCCCATGGACATCTGTCAGCAACTTCATACAGATCATGGGGTTCTATCTGAAGTCAATCACAGATGCGTCGCTACTCTCGAGGACTATGATGGTTGCCTAATGTAAACGTGTGCCGACAACCACACCCTTCCGATACATCTTCCACGCCATACTATCATTTATCATGTCTGCCCTATACCTGATACTTGAACTAACTCGTTCACTTCTAAATTGTGTGCATCTTTTACCGTATCGACTCGTTTTGTACCGCATCCAAGAGCGCACTCGTTCGCACCTCAACGCTGCTCACATCGTGAACTCGATTCTAAACTGGTTCGCCGATGCTTCATTATTCGATTATTCGCTTACGCAACATCGTAAAAACTCCATAGCCGGTGTTCGGTTACGTTAGATTAGACAAATAGTGACAAATGGCGTATACTACTTATAAACTTCATAACATACTTATGAAGTTCGCAAGTGTGTAGAAAGTGGCTTCGTTTAAAAAAATCACGACAGCATACTTTTTGAAGTGAAACTTCTTTATCGGGGTTGGAAAAAAAATTAGTGTAACATTTTTTCGTTACGCGCCATCTTTTTCTGTTACGCGCCATCTTTTTCTTATCCCTACCACGCGTGATATTAGATAGATTATTATAGATTAGATTATTAGATAAAGTTTAATAAAAGCCTTTTATTAAACTTTATCTAATTTAACTTTATTTAACCAATTTCTGTAAAGTGGCATATAGTAAATTATTTTTTGAAAAATAACGTCATAAAGAAGTTTCACTTCTTACGAGTGTACGCTAGTACACGCACACATTTTTTTTTTTATAATATTGAAGTGGTAAACGAACACGAAGTCCACCTGATGGTAAGTAAACGCTGGTGCCAACTACAAATGTCCACGGACTGCGGTGACCACTTAGGTACCATGCGCGTTTGCTACTTCATTATTAATAAAGGTGTCCATCATGTGTGATTAACATCAAGAGTCACCTAGTTGGCCTCGGATGCGTTGCCACCCTAGTTTTTCATTTTGTCCGATGTAGGTAGCAAATCACCATGAAGTCCATCTGATGGTAAGTGGTAACTGCCGCCCAAAAACATCTGTTAATAAATTCATGCAAAATGGGGGTTCTATATAAAATAAATCACAGATTCGTTCCTATTCCCAAGAACGAAGTCGGTTGCCTCATATAAATGTGATCCGGGAACCACATCCATCCAACGAAAATTAAGAACTGCTTTATGCTAGAATTAAATGTGACGGTGCTGCCTCGGTCGAATTGCAACCTTTTCTATCACCTGATAAAAAATATCGCTTTGAACACAACAGAAACGTACTTAACGTTTCCGTTGTCTCCTGCAGACCAAAAGACATCAACGCACAACATAGCTGTTGTTAGACAGAATTAGGTGTGGCGGCGTTGCTTCCGCAGGCGAAACACATAGTTTTGCCAACTTCAAAACTATTACCCCCTTATTTTCAACTGAGTTACCGCTTATTTGAGTGTTATTCAAGCATATGTTAGTTTTATGTTAACATCTAGAACAAGGTGCTAAGCTCATAATATTCATAATCATTTTTAATTAATGCGCAAGTAGTGTAACACAAAACTATTAGACATATTATGTACGATCGAGCTTCACTAATATTAATATCAAATTCTTCTTTTTAGTATACCTATCATTATAGTATCATGTAGTTTTTTAAGGTGGTAGAACCAGTGTAGTTCGACCGGGGAAGTACCACCGCCACACCTATTTTTAGCGTGAAGCATTCTTGCATCTTGATAGAAGGGTGTGGTTGCCGGCACACTTTCACATGAGGCGACTATCATAGTGCTAGTCGTAGCACTATATCTGTGATTGACTTCAGATGGAACCCATGTTCTGTATGAAGTTGATTACAGATGTCTATGGGCGGCAGTGATCATTTACCACCAGGTGGTCTGCATGCTCGTTTGCTACTTCAGTCAGATAAAAAAAACACACAGGACTGAAAAAGTTTCTTGGAACACAATAATACTAGTAAATATACTAAAAAAAATTGACTGGCAGCCCTAAATCAAAGTTTGTGGCAGCCCTAAAGTCGTGACCATCTCAGATGTCTGATGCCGTCTTGTCGCGGATTTGGCAGAATTCTTTTTCAGTTCATTTTCGACTTGTGGCTATTGTTAGGAATTTACCGGTTGATCAACTTTCACGATCTGTCGCTTTTTTAGAATAAATACAAAATGTTAAATGTTTAAGATTAAATAAACTAAAATTTCTAACTTTTTTTGGTATGAATTTATCAACAAGAGCACGAGTTTCTTAATCCTTAGTTGTAATAAGCACATTATTATCAATATTATAAAAAATGCTCCTTTTTTAACCGACTTCCAAAAAGGAGGAGATTCTCAAGCGAAGAAGATTCTCAAGAAGAGCTAGCAGTCCATTTGACGGTAAAAATATTATTGTCGCCTATGAACATCTGTAACCAACTCCATATAAAACAAGGGATACTTTAAGCCAAGATGCATTACTCTTAAAGAAGATGGATGCCTAAAATATAATATCTACATCCTTCTACTTTATCCTTCCCCTTTTTTACAATAAAAATATCTTACTATCATATTTTTTTTTCATTTGATGATCCACATGGCGATGATTCATCATAGCGTTTTAGGTTCGCTCTCCAGACCAAAATCCGAATGAGGAATTTAGATTGGGATTTCTATTTTGGGTCTGAGTTTTTGTATATTCCATTTTGTAACCATGTTATCCATGTCATAAAAAAAAATTTTAAACAAAAAATACAACCGACTTCCATGCCACATAAAAGTAAAAAATAATTTAAATACATGTTGGTTTAGAGCAAACACAGTTCTTAGTACATAGTCCCGAAGTCGGCGCTTACCATATTTTGCTGGATCATGACGAAACTACATGTATCTTATATGAGCGCCGACTTCGGGACTATGTACTAAGAACTGTGTTTGCTCTAAACCAACATGTATTTAAATTATTTTTTACTTTTATGTGGCATGGAAGTCGGTTGTATTTTTTGTTTAAAATTTTTTTTTTCACGCTTTTCAGTCACGATAAAATCAGTTATAGCTGTTGCTAGTCATCCGCTAACCGGATGAATAAAATTAATTATTCGTCCGATTTTCGGATGAATAAAATTATGTGCTGACGTCATCATATAAAAATAGACTTCTTTGACACAACCGGTCGGGGGCGCTACCGCGCCCCCTCCCTTAGATTCTGAATTGGAAAAATCTGTTCGAACCTAACCTAACCGAATAAAACAACTTTTTCTGAGTAAACATTTATTTAAAGAATTGACCTATAATTATCAATATTTAAAGTAGAAAAAGTAATATAAACCTTATAACTAAGAGTATAATTCAACTGATACTGATAAAAATGACCCATCGAATTTAAAAAGGTTGGTAGTACTCTTGCATCTTTCAGGTTATTGTATTCAAAGTGGAATTTTTGATCATAATTATATCCTCTCCGAAACTCATTGTTGGTATTGTGAACAACAACATAATGTATACGTAAGCACAATATGGCCGATGCCTACGGTTTAAACTTGAAGGACCCCAGCATTATCAGGGTTGAGGAGTTGAAGGTCAAAATTATCATGTCATATCTTTGCTTAGTAATCTCATTACATATACGTAAGCACCATATGGCCGATGCTTATGGTTTAAACTTGCAGTACCCTGCATCATCAGGGTTGAGGAGTTGAAGGTCAATTTTCTTATCATACGTCTTTGCTTTGTAAATATATTACATATCCATAAATATCAAATGGCCAACGCCTATGGTTTAAGCCTGAAGTACCCCTGCATCATCAGGGCCGAAGAGTTGAAGGTCAAAATTATCATGTCATATCTTTTCTATGTAATCTCATCGCATGCACGTAAGCAACAGATCCCCAACTTCTATGGCTTGGGCTTACAGTACCCTGCATCATCAGGGTGGAGGAGTTGAAGGTCAACTTTTTTATCATACGTCTTCGCTTTGTAAATATATTACATACCCATAAGCATCAAATGGCCAACGCCTATAGTTTAAGCCTGAAGTACCCCTGCATCATCAGAGTTGAAGAGTTGAAGGTCAAATTTTTCATCTTATATCTTTGCTTAGTAATCTTATCAGATATACGTAGCGATCATGTAGCTAACGCCTATAGTTTAAGCTTGAAGCACCCCAGCATCATCAGGATTGAGGAGTTGAAGGTCCAATTTTCCACCGTATACCTTTGCTTAGCAATGTTATTACAAATCCGTGAGCAACAAATGTCTAACGTTTATGGTTTAAGCCTGCAGTACCCCTGCATCATCAGGGTTGAGGAGTTGAAGGTCACATTTGTCATCGTACATCTTTGCCTTGCTATCTTATTATATATCCGTAAGCACCAAATGGCCATCACCTACGGCTTGGGCTTACAGCACCCTGCATCATCAGGGTTGAGGAGTTGAAGGTCATTTTTTTTATAATATGTCTTTGCTTAGTATTTTTATAACATACCCATAAGCACCAAATGGTCAACCCCTATGGTTTAGGCTTGAGGCACCCCTGCATCATCAGGATTGAGGAGTTGAAGGTCACATTTTCATCACATGTCTCTGCTTACTAGTCTTGTTACATATATGTAAGCACCAAATAGCTAATGTTATAGTTTAGGATAGCTGTAACCCTGCATCATCAGGATCGAAGAGTTGAAGGTCAAATTTTTCGTCAACCTATATAAGCATAGATATATAATACATATTCCAAGTTTCATAAGAATCGAATCGGCAGAAGCCGAGTTATCTCAAATTATCTAAAAAACTTGAGGAGTGGTGGTGGTTTCCACCCCATAACTCAAAGAGTTAAGCATCACAGCATACCCATGTCCAAGAAAAAAAGTTGCGTGACAAAATTTCCTATCAAATGAAAGAAAGAAAATGGAAATCGGTTTAGAAACACCCAAGTTATTCAATATTTTAAGAAACTGACATTTTCCAATTTTCCGGGAAAACCGCCGGAAGGTTTTCATTTTCCTCAATATGGGACTGCCTGTGAAACTAGTCGCATACAATGTCGTATGAATCGTGTTGGTAGGTCGACGATTTCTAGCCATTTCGCCCGAACATACATAAAAAAAAAAAAAAAAAAAAAAAAAAAAAAAAAAAAAATATACGTGACGAATAGATAACCTCTTTCCTTTGGGAAGTCGGTTAAAAATATATGACATGGATAACATGTATATATGTCCTTTTTTTTTTGTTTTCGAGGGGGAAACCTTCCAAAGGTACCCGACGCCGTGGGAGCGACGCAGGGTTATGTGGGATTTTTACCGCACTAAAACCCCCCCCGGTGGCCGTCCTCGGCGCTGAAAAGGAGGACTCCGGGATCTCGAAACGCATTCAACCAGAATCCTCCGAGCGCGCTGCCACATCGGGCTCCTCCCAGATGGGCGGCTGGGCTTACCGCTCTGTCTAGTCTTTACGACGGTATGCGACCACACATACCGCCGTCCTTCCCGGGATTGCCTGACCGAACGGTTCGAGCTCCCACTCTAGCCGTCTGCAACCCCGGAAGCCCCTTTTAGTCGCCTCTTACGACAGGCAGGGGATACCGTAGCCCTATTCTGACCCCGAGGCTACAGGGACGATGTATATATGTCCCTGTCTTTTATAGTTTGACCTATAAAAGACAAAAGATTATTCCATCCACCCATCAACGAGCCCGTGAAAGTTTCCTACTGGACATAGGACTCAGCTGCGCCACTTCAACCGGCCAACAACCATATGAATCCAGCGGCTACCCGCAGTCTTCAGGTCATCAGACCACCTAGTATTATTTCTATGTCTGACTGAGCATTGAACCAGGAACCTAACATCCAGGTCCAGACCGCAGAATATCCCGAATTCCCCATTATCCTCGTACATTACCGAGTACCATTTACGAGTGACAAGGGGGCTAATTCGCCGAACAATTAGCAATTAGCATAGAATAGTCGCTTTCTATTGCACAAGGCGGTTGCGAAATCTCATAACTGAATAAGTACTGTTTATGTATCCGTCTAACAGCCAGATTAGGCTTCGTCTATTCTTAGATTTATCAGTAAGCGAGGAGCGAGAAGCGATTTATTTTACAACCGAAGTATTATCAACTAAAGTGGAATTCGAGTTATTTTAAACAACTATAATAATCTTTAATGGAACACACTATTAGAAATGTAAACAATATAATTATGTTGTTTAAAACTATAACATTATTGTAGTTTGTTGAAATAACAAACAATTTTTTAGCGCCATTTAGAGGAAGCCTAAGTCCAGCAGCGGACCTTAATAGGTTGCAGGATGGTCTAAAATAAAATGATAAAATTGTATACATATTATAAATATGTAAAACAAACAATTGTACACTGTATTAAAAGGAGGTAAAAATCTATTAATAAATAAATATATGTTTGGAACGAAGATTTACGTTTGTTAATGATGAAAATAATATGCAATGTTTTATTTCATATTTAGGATTACAACGGTTATCCTAAACGCAAATTAAAACATTGCCTAGTCAGTTTATGAAACCTTCTAAAGACCAAACTAGACTCCATCACATATGCTTAGCTGCTTCACAACAAGCGAGAAGTTATAAGCTATATTTACAACGAAACCATGAGATTCAATGAGCGTTAAGCTTGTTACGTAAAAATTACAATACATTCGTTCAACAGCAAGAATGTGCACCATCGTCTATCCTGAACTGTTTTACTGCAAGTGAGCAGCGAAAAACTATTGTAACTGATCGTATGCTTTTATTTCATTCTAGCGTCTTTTCGAAGATGATCCATAAGAAGCGAGAAGCGATTGACGATTTATCACCAAAAATATGATTAACTCTTAGCGTGGTAATTAACACAATAGTCTCAACTGTCGGTGCACTTGGGATAGCAGGAAATCAGCTTAATTTTTACTTACACTGTTGGACGAACCATTTGTGGTAAAATCCCGGCAATGTAATATAATATAAAAGAAAATTACTCCATATCGACAGGTTTCTAGACCTTTCTTGTACAAGTAATAGTGTAGATTTGTTAAAATTATTTGATATGATGTTATGGAAGCACACATAAACTTGTTCCCCGGCTCTGACTGCTTGGGTCTCTTAACAGGTAGTTTATGTGTTAACCCAGACCGCAAACTATCTGTGTGCCAGAAATAATCTAAATCCCATAAGTAGTTGCATGAAAGAATAACAAACAACTATCCACCGCCAAAATTTTTGCCTTTATAAATTGACTTACTTCATGGGAACATACTTAAAAATATGTCATTAAAGTTTAATTTCAATGAACGGTATTTAACAGTAAAGTACAATTTACTTACACGTACGCTTTCATCACAAAATAATATTCAAAACCCGTAACACTGTGTCAAATTGACATTTATTAGCAAGGATCTTTGACATTTGATCGTTTGATTTATCTCGCGTCTCGTTTCTCGGTCACGGTGAAACACATGACGTTGTTAATGGTTTGCTGTTCAATCAATTAGTCATAGCTGTTTCAATAAGGAGATTGTAACATACCCTGGCCAGTTATGTGGGTATCTACTCAATGTGTAGTGTAAATATACTTGGAGTAATGTTTTTTGATGATAAAGTGATTGTCGCTCATGGACATTTGAAACCAATTTCATATAAAACACAAGTCCTATCTGAAGTCGTCACCTTTCCTCCAACGCACCACTCGCCGAAGGATGAAGTTCAATCCGCATCAACTGGACCCGTGGCGGTCCTCCACGGTTCGGTTTGCACGCTCGTTTCTGCCACGGACGTGCAAGATGTGGAACGAGCTTCCTCCTGAGGTATTCCCGGGGCGTTATGACATGGGGCTCTTCAAAAAAGGTGCGAAAAGAGCTCTCTTTCAAAGCCGGTGATGCATTGCGACTCCTCTGGTGTTGTAAGTGTCCGTAGGCGACGGCGACTACTTTCCATCAGGTAGCCCGTCTGCCTTATAGTTAGGTTTAAGTGTAAAAAAAAAGTCAATCACAAATGCGTTGATACTCCAGAGGACTACGATGGTCCTCACATAAAAGTGTGCCAGCAACCACACCTATCCACTGAAACGCAAAAACTGTTTAACGCTAGAAGTAAATGATTTATTGAGAAACACATGGACCCTAAAAAGTAATCTGAATTCATTTAGATACATACTTGGCGGGGGATTGAACCCAGAATCGTTCGCGTGTCAAGCCGGTAAACTAATTCCACCAGATCAGGAGAATTATTTAACTTATTTGTAATTTCTAGTCACTCTGAAACCTTCTTCTTTAGTATTTTTATGATACACATAGAATGTGAATTATACCTGAAACCGCCATGGGTACATTGCTACTCCAGAGAATTAAATTGGAACGCTACGCATAAATATATCGTCGCTTAAGTTCTAACACCGCGAATCTCAAAATTAGAAACTTTCCAGGAGAGCAAATAAATTGTCTCAAATAGTTTATAATTCTACAACTACCAAATAATATATTGCGTTTAAAAGATTACTCATATTAAAATAATATCTTAATATATATAAATTACGTGTCACTTTATTTGTCCGCAATGGACTCTTAAACCTCTGAACCGATTATAATCAAATTTACACAACGTGTGCATTTTGATCCAACTTGAAAGATAGGATAGTTTATATCTTAATTTATAGCTTTAATTGCAAATATTTTTTAGCTTCAGCTGTTAGCTTTATATAAAACAACTTTGTAGTATATTAATTTCTTACAAATACGAAATAATACAATTTAATTTTTTTTATGTAACATTTCTTTAACCACAGCAACGCGTGGCCGGGTCTACTAGTTTATTATGAAAATGTAGCATGTTCCTATATTATTTTGAGATAACATTATTTCATTAACTCAAAATGGGCATTTTTTTAGTTAAGCTGTAGAACTTAAGCGACGATATGTATGTAGTTTACAACTGCTGGCTCTATGGCCTAATTTCGAATTTCTAGTCCTATAGACACTACTAGATAAAGATATTTTTTAATGATTGTAACTTATCTAATATTTTTATTTTCTGTTACAGGTAAGCCGAAGATAATCAGGTAATTACAATTAAAAGTACTCGATTATAATTGAGTGAGATCGAGCATAAGCACAATTTACTATTCGAGTTATTATTCGTAAAATAACCCAAATACTCGCAAAGCAAATCTCCTGCTGCTCACTGGTGATATTCAAGGGCGAATTAATTTAAATGCTATGAGTTCTGTATATGTATTATAAATATAAATAAAACTAAATAAGAACTATCAATGCCCTGGGGTTTCACCTGCATTTAAAAATGTAACTTAACTAAATTGTAATTACTTTTGAAAATGGAATGGAGTTTGGATGGAATTTAATGAAACAATACTAAATGGTTCATAAAGATGTGGTTGTGGATGGATTTGATACAAGCACACAGGCAGACAGACGCACAAAAAATCTAAAAGTTACAGGAGTTGTCTATTATTATTTATTCTCTGTCCTCCCAACATTCTTTGCGAACATATGCTATGTAACAAAAATGTTCCTCATTTTTGTTACGTATAAGGATATACTGACAATTATAAAAGCTGACACTCTGGATTAACATATAGGCTACTTTTTACTGTGGGAAAATATCTTATTCCCATGGGACAATTGATACTTCGATTTTGTAAGCTGCAGGGTTCAGCTAATAAGATGGTTCACGCATTTCCCCGCGTAACTCCAATATATACGATTAGGAAATGAGGAAACGACGTTACACGCGTTTCCTCTGCTTTAATTACTCTTGCGTCGATCACTCGTACTTAGACGATTACGATGTTGAGCGTAACTTAGTTTTTCAACCGTAATTAGTGCACTTCAACGCGCTAATTACCCTGTGCCGGCTTATGTAAGGTTGCGTCTTAGTTGGGGAAGGGGGGATTAAAACGTATGTCATATTAATATATAAACATGTTTACAGTGTAAATAATAATAAGTATAAACGAGTAATTGGAAAAGCTTGCCGGCTCTTTTTTGTATGAGGCGACCATAATCATCGAAAGTAGATTCAACGCTCTCGTGATTGCCTTCAGATAGAACCACTTACCACCAGACGTCAGTGTTTTTAACTTTTAGAGGTTTGAGTCCTAAGTGAATCGAAATTCATTTATTTATACAGTGGAATATCTCAAAATTAGTCGCATCTAGATAGTCTTGTAGAGATACGGGGTAAAAATATACAATGGCATCCTATAATCAATTCTGGGCAGCGCACTGTTGCAGATGGCAAACATAACGTCCCCATAAAACCGAACTGGATGCGCCAACTGGACTGGTATAGGTACACTAGATTTTTCACACAGCTTCGCGCTTTGGTTGCGTTTACTACGGTGTACCATGTCGCACCTTCACTACGTAGTACACTACATAAAACAAAGTTGTTTCGTTGTCTGTCCCTATGTATGCTTAGATCTTTAAAACTAGTCTACGGATTATAGCCTAAAGTGACCGAACTATTGATAAACTCGCAAAACATAGATTTTGAGTTTTTCTTTTCACGAATAAAGGTGTTAATCAAACAGTTATTTATGTAATTATGTTTAATAGTTGTTGTCCGTGACTTCGTAGACACATATCTTTTATACAGACATATAACCCTATTTAATCCTCCCCCATCAAAGTGGCGCAGATTAGGGGAGTCCTACGTCCAGCAGGGGACTTTCAAAGGCTGATGGATGGATAGATGAACCACATGATAGGACACACACAAGACCAATACATAAACACCCAGACCCAGTATATGAATTTAAACTTATCATTCAGATACCTGTCTGGCCGGTAATCGAACCCGGGACCCATTGAGCGTCAGACCGGTGTGGTAACCGCTACGACACGCGGATCTTCAAAAAATGTATATAAAATCCTTATTCACACCAAACAACGTCGCATCCAGACTTTATCGCTCCATAACCAACTTGTTCGGCATTTGATTCAATTGTCGAGCTTATCAAGATGTGCGGGGTTCGATGCCCGGCTGAACACGGATATCTCTCGGATCAGCTGCACCGGTTATTTTTTCTCTCACATTTTAAGGCAAACATTCAATGGCATTCGGCCGTCTGAATCGCATCTTCTGTTTTTTGTTTCTTTATTTTTGTTTTGTTCCTCACAAAGACTATTGTAAGAGCAAATAGGTGTATAGAAAATACTGTAGGTATTTTCCTCTGGCATTACGTTTTTTACATTTAATTCAAAGGCAAAAATGGAGGTATTATAGAGAAATAATGTAATAATATCATGACTCTAATTGGATTGAACATTTAATTCACTTTTCTATACTCGAAATTCTCGAAAGGATCAAATTTTCGTCATAGGTATTTTAATACTTCAGAAGTGTAATTGAAGCAAACGATAAGGCAGACGGGCTTCCTGATGGAAAGTAGTTACCGTCGCCTATGGAGATTCGCAACACCAGAGGAGTCGTCAATGCTTCGCCGGCTTTTTTGAAGGAAAGCTCTTTTCGCACCTTTTTTGAAGAGCCCCATGTCACTTGCATATAGCAGAAAATTTAACGTCTAACATTATCATCCAGAATATTTGGCGACTTGAAAGCCCATGTTCCAGAAATGCCCATGGGCTGCAAAGAGAGGTACGGGCCGCAAGAAGAGTCACGGGCAGTGGGTTGCCGACCACAGTCTTACGTCTTCGCGAACGATGACAACTTAAGATAGTTTAATATAGTTCCCTACCCAAAGATTAAAAACGGGACATTGTTACTAAGCTTCCGTTGTCTGTCTGTCACACCAGGCTGTATCTCATAAACTATGACAGCTAGACATTTGAAATTTACACAGATAATGTATTAGCGCTATAACAACAAGTAGAAACAGAATAAATAAAAAAAATATGAGGGGCTCCCATACAACAAACGTGATTTTTTGCTGCTTTCATCGATTTACGGAACCCTTAGTGCGAATCCCGCTTGGCCGTAAGCATCATACAATCCCTAACAAGATTCGCCGCAAATTACTCCACTTAACGCTTATAAGAATTAAAAAGAAAGAATCATCAGTCATCAATTTCACGCACAATTTTCGGACCGAAATTTCAAAATTCGGAAATCTGTCCCTCAGTAAGGTTCTAGGTGGCGTGACGGTCGCGCTCTAGTTCCAACGACTTTGATGGTACAGTGTCACTTCGTAGGCGAAAATTGTTTACACGATCTTTTCCTTTACGACTCTGTTGTTGTCGATGGATTGGCTTTGGTTTGTTCAAAATGTAAGGTCGTTAATGTTATTAAAGTTGGCCAGAAAGGCATGAAGCCAAGGCCGTAAAAAACAATTTTAAAAAGTCGTTATTGTTGACTTAATTGTATAGCTATTATAGGACAATTCTAAATTTAAAATCATTTGTTATTATTCATTCCTGGGTGACTTAAGGCCAGCATATTATTTATTTTTCAGTAAAAATGGCGTCTTTTATGCATCTCCAAACATTATAGAAAACAAACATCACATAAATCGTGTTGTCTGTCAGTTTTTAACAATATTTCTCGTCAATTGCCTGATATTATCTCTTTTTGAAATAGCTATGCCACGGACCATTCCTTTTATTTTCCATTTGCCTTATCACCAAGCCCTACAAAAGCAAAACAATTTCAACATACTAGGCGAACATAAACGAGCTAGATAAAAACAATCAGCGCGACATCCGGGCGTTTTCACTTAGGGAACAACGCAACAATTACACATGATACGAACGTGTGAACGTACCACAGCGTTCTGGTTTCCTGGTACTAACACTTTCTACGTTAACAGATGCTAGTATGTGATCAGCATGGATTATTTAAATGTATTTTAATCTTGAGCTTGCCATTTTATACGGACACCGATAAGGTATACTGATTGCGAGTTAGATACCAAAGAAGTTGCTAAAAACTGTGTTATAAATTCATAGGAACGTAGTCGTTGTTAACATTCTTAATTAAATTCATTACATAAAGTATAATAAAAGATTTTTATTGAAAATCGATGTTAAATACTCAGCATTTGAAGCAGTTATACTTAGTTATATATTCGAAAATTGTATACCTACTAGTGATGTAACGAACATTCGCATTCGCATTCGCGAATATTCGCATATTTTCAGATATTCAAATTTGTATATTTATATATTCAAATAATTATGCGATTATTGCGAATATTTAATTGTACTTTGCAAAAAAAGGCCGCCAAATCTACATCCTCCGACACCCTACAACAAAAACTGAAAATAAACCTGACAGCGTCCGTGTTGACGACAAATTTAAATAAAAAACGAACATTCGCATTTGCATTCGAATTCGCATTTTCGAATTTGGGTAAGGATTTTTTTTCACAAGCTTTCTACACAAAGCCCCATAGTAGGATTATCTCCTGTGTCGTGGGTACCATGGACACAAGACACAAACACCCAAACACAGAACACTAATCTAAACTCATCATTCAGATACCTGTCTGTCCGGGAATCGAACCCGGGACCCATTGCGCGTCAGACCGGTATGCTAACCGCTCCGCCACGCGGGTCGTGTCGTCACAGTCGCGGCCGTATTCGTGAATGGTCTAATAATAACATCGTTACATGACTAATACATAAATATATTTGCAATCTTTTAGAGTTTTGCATAATATTATCTTGTCACTTAAAAATGCGTTATTTTTATATACGAATTACATTAATTGACACGGCAATACTTATTGTTTACTTAAACGGCTATCTTTTCATAAGAATATTATTAAAAGTCAAAGTTAGTTTGTACAAACATTTTGCAAACAATTTCTGTACTAAGAACTTTGGAAAAGAGAGTAAAGTTATTGCTCTCGAAATCTCTACAAACCCATTATTGTCCCACTGCTGGGCACGGGTCTTCTCTCAGAATGAGAGAGTTTAGGCCATAGTCCACCGCGCTGGCCAAGTGCTTGGTGGACTTCACACACCGCCGAGCACTTTTTTTAAAGAACTTTCGGGTGTGTAGGTTTCTTCACGATGTTTTGTTTTACCGAAAAGCAGTGATAATTAATTCCTAATACGCACATAAATCAGTGGTCCGTGCCTTTGAACCTCGGACCTCCCGATTGAGAGGGCAAGTTTCCACTATTAGGCTATCACTGATCTCTACATATGTTACCTATATGAGTCGTTATAAGATACGTAAGTGAAAGTCCGGTATTAGGTACTCTAATCTCGTCGGCAAAAGCTCAGAAGGAGTATTTAGGTAAATGTATGCTAATGGTATTCTACATCCGCGCTTAATAAAACTACACGAAATTAAACAAACACAGTTAACCAAAAACTTAACTAGTTTAGCGTCTCTATTACTTACCAGGCACAATGACACTTTTACATGCGGCGACCATCATAGTCCTCGGGAGTAGCAACGCATCTGTATTTGACTTCAGATAGAACCCATGTTCTGTATGTAGTTGATTAAAGATGTCCATGGGCGGCAGTGACCACTTACCATCAGGTGGACTGCATGCTCGTTTGCTACTTCAGACAAATAAAAATAAAAATAAAAAAAAATGACTGCCGATATTATAGGCAGAGACATTTCTAAGTAACTTGCATTGCTACTTCCGTGGAATAAGATTGTCACCAATCAACCAATAAAAGTGAGCCAGCAAACACAACCTTCGTCTGAAACCGGCAAGAATTTCTAGAAATAGGTGTGACTCCAATCGTGGCGGTCGAAACATATACATACCTTGCAAAATATATCTAACGGGTACTCACGATATGCGGTTTTTGAATCCTTTTCGAATTCTTTTTCGTGATCGTGAGTACCCGTTAAATATTAATGTGTCAATTCCGCAATAATATTAGTCTAAAATCAAAATATATCTAACTCAAAATGCAAATAATATCTAACATACACGTGACTACGCTATCACTGTTTGGAATTGCAAATTATTATCAAGCAGTAAGAGTCATCTTCACAACGTATTATATAAAAATCTTTGAGTATCTCAGTAAGTTATTTTTTCAAATTAATACACACTTATTGCGTTGTGAAAATAAAAAGTGTGCTCATACATGCTATAAGCAGGAAATAAAAGTACTTTTTTATTTGTATAAGTTATATAAACATTTTCTATTATTACGAGAAAGACTAAATTAAGTAATGTATTAATTTATGTTAATTTAAATTATGGTATTATGTATTAATTTGCCGCCGTGTTAGACGTGGTGTTGGTCTTCAGTAGCAACATTCTATGTCTTCGTGGATATCGTAGGAGGCAACTATGGATACTAAAGACATACTAAAGACAAATACATAAACACCCAGACCCAGAGCAGAAATCTAAATTCATCATTCAGATACCTACCTGTCTGGCCAGGGATCGAACCCGGAACCCACTGCGTATCAGAGTAAAGCTGCGAGAATGCCCTAGTAAAAATAAACACTACTAGGACATTTGATGACGTTGATTATGTCATGATTCTCTTAAATCTCCTTTTATGTTACATAAACTGCCTATTTGCCCAACATTTTTCGACTAAACCATCAACAATACCATTTTGAATATACATAAAGGAAAGTAGCAATTGTGAAATAGTGGTATATAACGTAAGCATTTGCCATGTGTCCCGCTAACGACCTACGGAAACGGCACCGCTGAGGATGCGACTCCATATAGAAATGTTCTAGTATACACCTGAGGGTTGATACACACTGAGCGTTTAAAAACGTTTAACATAATAAATAATTATATGCAAAATACCTGAATATACTTAACAAAACGAAAATAATCGTCGCGACACTACACTGTTCAAAGTAAAATAGAAAGACGAAACGAAAATATTTGGCTTGCTTTCTATGAAAGAGAGAGAGACAGACAGAGAAACATGCACACGCCGCGTAGCTTAATACACTATAGCAAAAAGTGTCGTGACAACTTTTCGTCTGTTTTTTTTCCGTCCAGCCTCTTTCAGGTCCATGGTACCCACGACACAGGAAAAAATCCTAGTATGAGGCTATGAGCGCAGAAAGCGTGTTTTAAAGACGAGAATAATTCAAGAAACAACATACCTAGATGTGAGTAAATGTAATCTGAAAAGTCTCGCGACAAACTTTTACATCATATAACATTATACAATACGACAAAATAATATTTTTGAAGTGAAACTTCTTTATCGGGGTTGGAAAAAAATTTAGTGTAACATTTTTTCGTTACGCGCCATCTTTTTCTGTTACGCGCCATCTTTTTTTTTTGTTACGCGCCATCTTTTTCTGTTACGCGCCATCTTTTTCTTATCCCTACCACGCGTGATATTAGATAGATTATTATAGATTAGATTATTAGATAAAGTTTAATAAAAGCCTTTTGTTAAACTTTATCTAATTTAACTTTATTTAACCAATTTCTGTAAAGTTGCATATAGTAAATTATTTTTTGAAAAATAACGCCATAAAGAAGTTTCACTTCTTACGAGTGTACGCTAGTACACGCACACATTTTTTTTATTATGTATGAGCTCAGTGTGTATCTACATTAAAGTAACGTAACTAATGAACAAAAGTGAAACTCATTTCATGCTGCATTTGTCGATTTTATAACATGTTATCTTTATGTTGTGCAATATACTAATATGGAATTGTTTTGTTTCATACCGCTTTCATATCTAATTAGCTTCTTTCTGTTGATTTCAAGAATTATTAGTACTCATCTACGTTATAGTGCTAATAGTAAAAACGGACACAATTCAATTTTTTGCTAATGTGAATTTTTATACCCAAATTGTTAGTAAAACGGAAATGTCTCAATAGATTTTCATTTTTTAAAACGAGATATATCGATATATAATATATATCTGTGTTTTCTAGTCAATTTAGCAAAAATCTGACTTATGCATTTAGTCAATTTCGAATAGAGCAGTGATAGCCTAATGATTGAAACTTGCCCTCTCAATCGGGAGGTCCGAGGTTCAAACCCGGGCGTGCCCCACAGATTAATGTGCGTAATATAAATTAATTATCACTGCAATCGGTGAAGGAAAACATCATACTCGGGTGTGAGGAAACCTACAAACCCGAGAGTTATTTTTAAAAAGAAAGTTCACGGAGATGTGTGAAGTCCTCCAATTCGCACTTGGCCAGCGCGATGGACTATGGCCTAAAACTCTCTCATTCTGGGAGTAGACCCGTGTCCAGCAGTGGGACAATAATGGGTTGTACCCTACCCCAATTTCGAATAGTGCGTTTATGAACAGTTATTTTGTTGTTATTTATTATACGTTTATTTTTTTCCTTAATGTCTGAAACCTCTTAGTCGACGGTTCGAAGTTCGAATCCCAGACACGCACCACTGTTTTTTTAAAATTGCGCGTATTTTTCAAATTATGCGAAAGTTCATGAACATGTATGTGTGTTTGTTACTCTCATGCAAAACATCGCATTTAGCTAAAATTTGGCACACAGTTGACCTAGATCACCATGAGATACATTACCGAACGATCAAAGCAAAGCCGCGGGATTAGGCTAGCAAGGTAATAAAATAGGCAGATAACCACGATCAAGTGCGATCTAACGGCCATAATTGGACAGGCCACCGCGTTGGGGCATTTGAATACCGAGTTATTCAGGCAGTGAAAGGCAGTTCAAGGCAGATAAGTCAAGTTTGCGCTATCTCCGACAGAACACGATCTACATAGCCCACCTCTTCCTGTTCTAGGGTGTCGGTATGTTACATTACACTTGGTCTGAATTTAACTAAATTCTGACCGAGTGTAATGTTACAATTCACACCGGGTATAATGTAACAATTTCCTTACAAATGATCATATTAT